>CM021765.1:144585077-144780185 GCA_011076525.1 Nettapus auritus
CAGCGGCTGCTCCCCGCGGGTCGGAGCGGGAGGGCGGCGCTGCGCCCGCTCACCTGCTGGGCTGGGGGGGGCACAAAGCGGGGGGCGTGTGTGTGCCCGTGGGCACCCCGGTGTGTGTGTGTGTGTGTGTGTGTGCAAGGGGCTGGGGGTGTGTAAGGCGTCTGTGCCCGTGCGGGCAGCGGGTCGCCGTGCTGCCTGCGGGGGCGTGCAGGGACCGCGCTCCACTGCGGCGGGAGGGGGGGAGGAACGGGGGGAGGAGGAGGAGGAGGAGGGAGGAAGGAGGAGGAGGAGGAGGAGGAGGAGGAGGAGGAGGGAGGCGCTGCCATGAGCAGGGCCTCCAAGTGCAGGCAGCGCCGCCGTCCTGCTGCTGCTCCCGGAGGAGCCCGGGGCGGGGGAGCGGCGGCGCTCGGCTGAGCGGGGCGGCGGCGCGTCCTTTCTTTGCTCGTTGTTCTCGGCGGAGGGCGAGCGAGCGGCGGGGGAGGGGTTTTTATTTTATTTATTTTTTATCCCCCTCCCCTCTCCAACCCCCCATCCCCTGTTTGCAGGTGACCGCAGCGGCGGCGCCGGGAAAAGTTTAGCGTGCGGGCGGCGGCCCGGGCTGGGATGCGGGTCCCGGGGCTCGGCTCCCCGCCGCTTCCCGGGCCGGGGCTGGTGCAGGCGCCCCCTGGGAGAGCGGCGAGCGGGCACTGAGCCCCCTCCCTCCTCCCCTCCGTCCCTCCCTCTCCCTGCCTTCCCCTCCCGTCCCTCCCTCTCCCCGGTGCGCGGCCATTGCAGTGACCCCGGCCGGCCGAGGATGATCACGAACACGCGGGGCTTCCTCTGGTCGGACCTGGAGACGCGGGCGCTGCTGGAGATCTGGGGCGAGGCGGACGTGCAGTCGGCGCTGGACGGCAACTTTCGGAACAGCCATGTGTACCGGGACGTGGCGTGCCGCCTGGCCGAGCTGGGCTTCGAGCGCACCCCGGAGCAGTGCCGCATCCGCATCAAGGGCCTCAAGCGGCAGTACTACCAGGCCCGGGACGGGCTGAAGAAGAACGGGCACGCCCGCAAGATCTGCAAGTACTACGACGAGATGGACCGCATCCTCAGCTGCAGGGGGGGCCCCGACGGAGCCCCCGAGCCCCCCGCCGCCCCGCTGCCCGACGGCCCCCAGCCCCTGGGTCCCCACGGCGGGCCGCCCACGCCGGGCACGCCGCACAACAGCCGCGAGGTCGACACGGAGCTGGACGAGGACGCCGAGCTGGAGTCCCCCCGCGACAACTTCACCGAGGACTCCGGGGAGTGCTCCTCGTACGCCGACCACCCCATCAAGGTGGAGTGTCCCCCCTTCGCCATCCCGGTGCCGCCGGGCGACGGTGAGTAGCGGGCGGCCTCCCCTCCGGCCGCTTCTGCATCGCTCCCAAAGCCGTCGCCTCCCCTCCTCTGCACCTTGCTTGGCCTCGCAGGGGTGCCGGGGAGGGGAGCAGGTGGGAAATGCTGCTGGGATGGAGGGCAGGAGAGGAGGTTTGGTTGGGGTTGAGCAGGGGGAAGCCAACTGGAAGCGGAGATGAGGAGAGGCGTCAGGTCGCGCCTCTCGCCGGAGGATTTTCCCGTTCCCTTCGGCTTATGTGCGGTCCTGTTAAGCAGCATTACGATGATGATGAAGATAATACCTGAAAAATCTGCTTATTGTTGCAGAAACGGGCCAGAAAGCTAGGGGTAGCTTTTACGTAATTAACTGCTTGGGTTGTTTCGGAAACCCTGCTTCCAACTTCAGCAGGCTGGCAGACAGAAGTCTTTATCTAAAGCCTGCCCCTTCCTCTCTCGTTCTTTTCCCCCAGCTCTATATGTGTGTTGTGGAGGTGGGGGGGGGCAGCGTTATTTGTTTGTTTTGAATCTAGATTAGTGCCGTGTTTTTAATACAAACGTGAACCTGTCTTCAGCAGTTGACATCACTGAGGAATCAGCCAATTGGTTGACGTTTAACCAACCTTCTTTTTACACATAAACCCCATCAAAGGGTTGTTTACACTAATGTTCTTTTGAAATGCAAATCCAGAATGCCAACAGACTGAAACTCAATTTAGATTAATGTAATTACCTGCAATGCACAAATGAGCCTATACTGTTTAATAGCCTTCACTTAAACCTTTTTACAAGATCAAAAAGACTCCCATTGTTGAAGTTTAGTACTACAACAATTAAAAGATGTCTGCGTGGTTTTTATGCTACCTTTACGACTTTGTAGAAGCTTGGGTTTTTTGCTTTGGTACTCTGAAATAAACATACCTGAAATAATTGCAGTCCTCACTGACGAAGAATAACAACTTAGGACACGTTAGGTCTGCATCTCGCAGGGAGATTTTTTTGGTGCTTTCTTCTTAGTCCTTCAGAAAAATAATTCTTTCTCCTCTTGTTTTAGGCTTTAAAGAAATAAGTGCTCCTACTGTTACTCCACCTCTCAATCAGCCCAAAAGATCAAAAAAACGCCATGCAAATTTAACGTTGGATAAAATGATGGAAAAATTCCTGCAACAGAGCGTGGATACAGAAGAGAAATTTTACAGATACGAAGAGCAGAGGCTCAAAATTGAGGACAAGCGTCGTGAAGCTGAGCATGCTCGAGAGCTCCAGATGTTACAGATGTTGGGACAGATGTTGGCAGGAATTTCTTCTACGGTATCACAAAGGTCACAATCTATACCAGCGAGTCCACCTCAGAGGGCAAACCATCGCTCATATGGGGATAACTTTAATTATAATGCTGTGACAGCAGCACTTTCTCCACCAATAGGTACTTCCTTCTATAGCATAAATAAAAGCCATGTTTTTTTAAGGGTTCTATGTGAAAGCCATGTTAGTAAGCAGCTTTTCAAAATAAAAGGTAGTTGGAATTATTTAATACCGTGGTGAAGGTGTCTGTCTGATGTAAAACGAAGTTGTCACTTGCACCATTGTACTGCTTATTTAATATAGATGTGTTGGTTATAACAAACTAATGAGTGAAATAACACTTTCAAAGCCCTGTAAACATTGGGGAGTTCTTTCCACATTTACATGTCTGTGAAACAAAGTTAGGAGAAGTTTTATATATAAAAGACAAGTAGTTTGTTTGCTGAGGACTGTGTGGAAACAATAGGTACATTGTAGCAGAGATTCTGCTGCTGTTGAAGTTAACAAGCCTAACAGTATGTGAAATTAAGGATATCCATAAGTTTTTCCAGGGTTGGGAAAAAAACTTGAATTTTGCTTACGCTCAAGTAAGTCAAATGCTAAGTCCAGCTTTAAAATAAATTTCTTTAAATGTGCATTCTGAATCCTATCTTGTAATTAAACATCATATTACTGTAGTAGGTGCAGTACAAGATTAAAATACTGGCATATATTTTTATTCTATACCAGTTCATCTTTGAATTCTTCAGGGCCTGAAAAGGCAAAGCAGGAACTCTAGACTTGGTGTTTAGGTACAGACAAGTCTCGTTCTGTTTTAATTCTGAATTTCACACTGTTGGAAAATAGAAATTGTGGTTTGAACAGAAAAAAAACCCACCCAAGCCCACAGCGTTGAATAATAATCCTGCACATCAGAACCTTAAAGGCACACTCTGATTGCTAAGAGGATCTGGAAACCTTTTCAGTTCTACATTAAATATTTGGGCATTTCCCTGTAAAACAGATCAGGAACTGGGTGTTCACGGCTGTAGGGGTTTAGGCTAGGTGACTCTGTTGTGCTTCTTCTTGATCAGATAGTTGGTCAGTAGCAATCCTCTATGTCAAAAGACTTACTGATAAATTACGGCATGTTTATGGATTTTGTGTTTTAAACACTGCTTTTACTTTTAAAGGAAAGGAAACCTAAAGTGCTTTAGAGAATCTCCAAGGAAGTCATTTGAGGTTCTCAGTTGGGGTGATGGTACCTACAAGGCTTTACCATTACTTCTAATATATATATTTATATATATTGCCAAAAGTTGAAGGAGTTTTATTATTTCTATGGGATCAAAACTGCAGTCTAGTTTCTCCTGCTGGATTTCACCATACAGGTTGTACAGCTGTAATACACTGTGCAAAAATGCTTTATGTATATTTAACTGTAGTAATGAGGAACTCAGGTTTCTAATCTTTCAAATGGTGAAGGTGTAACAAAGCGTTTGTAATGTAAAAAAGATGACGCTGCAGGCAACACATCTTCTAAGGAGTTAGGATTGCAGTTGTTGATAGCTAAATATGCCTTAGCATTTATGTAGGTAAGTGTAGGGCTCCACAAAGAATTTCTTTCAGCATACTTCCATTTTTTGGTTATTACATAATTATATTTACAAATGAACAAAAAACAGCAACAAAGGAACAGAGGAGTTTCTCAGGTCCTCCTAAGGGATACGATATGTATGTTTAATGTGCGGTTGAAAACCAGTTAATGTATGAGGTGTGATTTAAAGAAATTAATCTGCACTGCTTCCAGGGGAGATGAGTGTTTTGTTTTACTAGGGGTTGCTGCAATGCTATATTGGCCGTAATCCAAAACAGAGTGGATATATATATGTATATATTTTTTACCTCAGTGGAAACAGAATGCGTGTATTATAGGAGGATTTTAGAAGCAAAAGATCAACATGGAGTTATTATTATTGAATACTAAAGCATTTTATTGTTGACGATTAGGTTTAGGTTTAGATTTTGTGAAGGATGGAGAAAAAGATGCTTTCTGCTGATAGCAAGCAGATACAGAGTTTCCTTGCTTATTACTTTTTTTTCATTATTATGTCCGAATTTTCTGACACGTTTTTCTCTTCTTTCTCCTCCCGTTTTTGGGGTTGAGGGCTGGGATTACTAAATTTTGTACAAGTGAAAACTAGGACTATTGTGGGAGCTATTTTTTATGTAATTTTCTATTAATATTCAGCAGTTCCTTGAAATACTTTTGGAGATATGTAAGGAAAAGAAACATGGATAAAGTGAAGGAGTAAAATACAACGTTTAAATAAACCACTCTTCTCAACAGACTTGTACAGGAAATGAGTTTTGTTGAAACACAAGAGTTTATTCTTTTAACGTATTTACTGCAATTTATAGTTAAAACATCATTGATGTAAGTACTGGTCTTCTGTTTTGTCCCATGATAGGTAAACGTTAATTTGCTTTAGTTGTAATTGCTGATATACTTTTTTCTTATAAATTTTCATAGTCTTTTGAAACAGTAATTTGAGCATACAGCGTTCAGAGCATATAGCTGTTTTAATGGGTAGTTTCAAATGTAACCTTGCCTCAGAGATCAGTAGTTGCGTTACAGCTAAAACTTGTTTGTGCTATTTTTGTAATGCTTGCTGCATCTAGTGCAATGGATTATAGTTTTGCAGAAAGACTTTTCATTATGCTTTGTAGCCACCTACCAAAATAAGAGCAGTGAGTTAGGTCCCAATTCTGCTGAGATGTGGAAGTCTTTAAGGGGAAGTGAAAAGAAGGTAGGGTTTAAATATAAAATGTGGTTTGAGCTGTTCTGTGCTTGCTCCGTGTCTGGATGTGCTTAGTCCTTACTGAGTGTACCTATTTCAGTTGAGCTTAATTATGGAAGTGATTTCAGATTGACGATAGTTCTAAGTTGCAAAATGTACGTATGACTATTCTGGGCTGTTGTTTCTCTCTGTACTCAAGCTCTAAGCTAGGACTGTGAGCAGTGAGAATGTTCTCCGCCTCAGACCCTAAATCCATTTTTAAAATGATCACCTTCCCTAGATACTCGCTGTTTTAAAGGCTTTTAGGTGGTAACGCTTTTGGTTTTTACAAGTACATCCATTTGTATATCTTTGAGTGATTTTATTGGTGTTTGAGGACTTAAATGCTCATGCTAGTTTAAAATGGAACATGTTTTACAGTAAGACTTTCTTTGTTTTTCAGTTATAGAGAGAACTTTTTCACTGCACCGAACACACACTCTGAAGGATATGGAGAATATTTTTCAGCTGGTGCGCAACGTTATCCCTCCTCTAACAGGGAAAAGGCATAAAGGTCAAGATGGACGTATAGGCATTGTTGGAGGATGTCAAGAGTAAGTTAAACAGAAATCTGAGTGCTGTTTCCGAGAGGTTGTGGATATCGTTACTGATTCTGGAAGCCGTTCAAGCTCGCCTTACATTTAAGACAGGAGAATTTTCTAGAGGGCTTTTCTAGTCCACCATCATGACCGTGCATGCTTATGAAAGAGCATGTTGCCCTAAGGTTGTGATGCAAAACTTTGGTGATGAATGTGGTTGAAGCTTAGAGTGCAGTTTGTGTCTGTGTCCACCCTTTTGGTCTTTTTTGACCACCCTAGCACTTTACTTTCAGTACTAACATCTTTTCCCATTGCATGATGAGGTTATAGAGGTAAATAGACCAAGACAGTGGCACAGCTGATCTGTGTTGTATTTTGGTATCTTGGGAACTAGATCTCTTAAATGAGGAATAGAATGTTGTGTTACTGTGAGCTTTTTATGTTGATGAATTGTGGTGTTTTCTAGATTCAATATCCTGATTTATATTCTGGAGTGGTACAAATAGTATGTTTAAAAAAAAAAATACAGTGTACATCAGTTAAATGTTGTACAAACCTAGAAATAAAACCTCTTATTTTTTCTAGGCCACTTCCAATAATCTGCACAATACTTTGCATGAACCACTACACCTTCCTGTTTTTCATTTTCCCCTTTTGAAATAGAGGTGGCATCTTCTGTAAAAGAGATCTGCTGCTGGAGATCTGCCATTAATAAACGTTCTATAAAGAGCAAAAATGTGCTATATTATAGCTAGGTTGATTAGCCAGGAGTTAGTTTTCCTGTTGGTCTAATGGGCTTAGGTTCCTATTTCCTGGCAGATGCACACACCTCTGGAGGATGCTTCTGCCCATATCTCTCCTTTCAGTCTTCATAAAGAGAATTCAGGACAACTGTAGTCCCAGTTTAGGTACTTCAGTTAAGCATCTAAAACCAGATGGGATTGATCTAGGTCATGGACGCCAGACTTGGCTTGCAAACAGTGCTCAACTATTGTTTTGTTGCCTGTCTCCAAACTTTTAAGATGATTGTCTGAGAAGAGTTTGCTTTTTTATGGCATAATCTTTATAAATATTTCTGTGAAAAGATCAGGTGTCTAAGGTGAAAACCTGGCTCCTTTCAAATCAAAGCAAGGTTTGAGATTGGCTTCAGTATAGCAGGATTTTGTCTGTCTTTGACAGCAAACAAAAGAGAAAGCTTTTTTTTTTTTTTTTTTTTGATTTGCCCTTGAATTTGAGACTTCATTATGGCAGAGTGATTTCCAGATTATCTAACCTCATGAATGTGCTTCCTAACCTAAATTGTATTTCATTCTAGATACACGGGAGCACCATATTTTGCTGCAATTACAGCTCTCAAAGCGGTACGTGTTCTACACCAATCCAAAATGAACTTTTCATCAGTTATGTTGGCTTAGCGCCATTTTTAAAAAGCATTTGCTCTGTGCTGTACTTGAAATTGGAGTTCTAAAAGGTCTTTTATTTAACAAAGAAAATTCTTATTTCTGGTTCTGTGGAAATATTTTGTTAAGTGTGTGTCACTTGCTGTTTCTTGGAAGTATTTCCTCTGTATAAGGTAGAGATAAGTCAAAAAATTGAATATTTTAGGGGAGAACTGTTTTATCAGAGGCTCAGATAGGAAATCTGAAAACTTGCTGAAATAGTTTCTCAAATATCTTTAGATTAGTATTTAAAGTTACATTTTCAGTGTGGCAGTCAGAATTCTTCAGAATTTTTTTCCATACTTGCGAAATGTGTTGAATGAAGTAACTTTCTTTCAAAACTTAGAGCTTGAGGCTAATAAAGTTATTGGGTGCTGTAAGTCTGACTGTAGTTGGTTAAATTTAATGCATTTTTTTAGTAGCACATTTTATTTACATTATAAGCTCTAGCAGAAGTATTTCCCAATGTTTTTTTTTCCTAGAAGTGATTTTAGTGACATATTAACTGGCTAAAAATATATTTACAGCACACTACAGAAATACATTTGTGATTATACAAATACAAACAAATCATGCTTACATAATGTATATGTTTTTCACATACACATATTCTATATGTGTACCAGCACTTTCAGTACTTCCTTTTCATCGTGTATGTTTTTTCCTTATGAAGACATGTTTCTATATGTACCAATTCTGCTATTTCCTCCCCCACTGCAAGCTTTTTTCCCCTCCTGCCCCCAAAAGGTGCAGTCCCTCAAGGATTTAAAACTGAAATTATATCATTTAATAATCTTATATAAAATGTTAAAGCACTCAGCTTGCTGTTCACTAAGTGCAAATACAGTAGTACACTAGGAGGTCCTCTGTTGAAGTTGCTTGGTTGCAGCTCATTACATCTGCATAGGATGAACTATAGGATCAAATTTAAGAGTTGCGTCGAAACTTGAGATATTAAATGTGTAGAAGTAAAGCAGAGGAGACACTTCCTGAACCTTGTGAAATTACAGCATAGAAGACAAACAGCAGACGAGGCTTTCTGGTCACTGCTTACATAATTTTTAAGTGTACTTGGGATTTTTAGAGTTCATAATGGAAGCTTGAGGCTAAACTCCTCAGCTTTATTTAACTGAAGGGAAGCTGTTGAAATTGTGCCAGCCTTTATCTGCTGTGGATTTGGCCTGTTGAGTAAAAATGGTAGGACTGGAATAGTACTTGTAGATTGTTATAGCTATATTTTGCAAGTATATTACAGTATTACTTCTCTCTAGTGCAGCTTATCTCTTGTTCAACCATGTTCTCCTGCCTTTTCTTCCTATTGTACATGTGCTGTTTTAGTCTTTGCTAGTCTGAAATGAGAAATGATGCTCAAGTGAGTAAAAGTTCAAGATCTGTGTTTTTGGTCATCCTTTTGCTGAGAAACAGAAAAAATATTTTGGAAGGTAGATGCAAAAAATGGTATAAATTTTCTCCAAAACATTGCATGGTATGATAATCCAAAACAGAAAAAAAAAAATACAAAAAGTATGCTTCAACCACTGAGAAGTAGGAATTTAGATGAACTATTTACTGAATAAGCTTTGGAATGACTAAGTTGTTATAAAGTATGGAATTGATGATTCTATTTGTGGTGTTTTTTTTTTTTTTTTCTTTTTTAGGGTGCAGATTTATCCCATGTGTTTTGTACCAAAGATGCAGCAACCGTAATCAAAACATATAGTCCAGGACTTATTGTTCCCCCAATTCTGTAAGTAACCCTTTTTTTTTTTTTTTTTTTTTTTTTTTTTTTTTTTAATGAACAGGACGAGATTACTAGTTTGAATGTTTCAGTCTGACAGTTGTTCGGTTTGTGTCATTTCTTTTCTGAGTTACAGGATGGGTGAGATGGAGATTATAAAAAAAAAAGCCTGTTTTTGTCCTTTCATTAAAAACAGTTAGATATTTGTTGCAGAACAATCAGTTGTGAAGGTTTTCATTACTGTCAGAGTACTATTAGTACTAGAAAGTAGTATCAGATGTTTCTTTCCACTACTTGCTGACATGTGTTTTGTGATTGTAATGCATTTAAATGTGAGCAGTAGCAAAATCCAGAGCTAAGATTCACTACAAGTCAGCATTTTATAATCTGTATTTGAAAGACAAATAGATTATGTTCTCTTGCTTCTTCTGTCCAAAAAATATTTAACAGTAGTGTATATTTCCTCTCATTGTTTTATCTAGTCTTTTACTTGATGTTACTGGGCAAGAGGGGCACTTGTTTTCATGTTTCTTCATAAGCATCTTGTATTAGATACATAGCTGCTGCTGCGAATAAATTGATGTCCTTGTCCAAAATAAAAGGTTATTAAAGTGAAGATGACAAGTTTGATAAGCGGCTGTCCTAATTTGGAAAATCAGTGTGCACTTCCCTGAATTTGTATCCTAAAATATGCTACCAGTTGGTAAACTTGCACTGGATAGATTGTTTCAGTTAGGTGTTTTAATGGATACTGTGAACCCTGTAAATGAGAACTAGGATGTGTGCCTTACCTTTATGGCCCTGAGCTTAGCTTGCACCCATGCGTGTTAAAGTCTGTTGGTGTACATAGCAAAGTTGGTATTAAGCTAGAAAAAAACATATATATTTAAAACCATATTTGTCAGATATTTCTGTCAAGAAGGATTTATGACCGTAGAAATTTTTTGGTGTGTGTGAAGTAGAATATCTCCCTTATGGGGAGGCCTGCAGTTGGAAGCCATAGCAGTTGGAAGAAGTATATTACTGTCTAATGGTGGTTTTCTTTCCTGTCTGGTGAACAAGGTGCTTAGAAAGAGGTCAGTCAAACAGATGTGAAGGGTTGATTTTTATTTTTATTAGAGACAGTAGAAAACTCTTGACTTTGTGGATTTTGCATAGGGAATTTGAAATCAAGGGGAAGATAGCAGGGCAGGGTTTTTACAAGTCTAGCTGTTTTAGCCTCTAAAATCCAAAAGGCAGATCTTGAGTTGATGTTTTGTCTGATACCATATCATAACAAATGAGATGGAAAATATTAATGGCAGTATTAGCTTGTAACTTAGGTTGTCTTGGTGAGTGCCACTTGGGATACAGCATATGGTTGCCTTCTATGGGAATGGTTGACCTTGCCTCGCAAGAAGCGTTTTTAGTTCATGCTATCTGTGGTAATGGAAAAGTCTTACAGGAAAAACAGAAGCGGCATAATCAAAAATGGAAGTGACTGTATAAACAATAGCATTTCTGCTTGTCGGGACCAAACTGTGCCTACTAAATATGTGGGTTTTTATATGCAGATTCTCAATCAATGTCTTCTGTGCAATTCATATTTCAATGAAAATCCTTATTCTTCTGTTTGCAAAAAGAACTTTTGAGTTTAAACTTCAGCTCTTCAATAAATTCCTGTACAAAGTGTGATGAATCTAGAAATTTTCATATCCACATAGTATTAAGTCTGAAAATCAATGATAATGTGTAATACTTTTGTTAGAGCTGATTAATTTCACCCAGACAGCTGGCTGATCGCATGAATCAATGGTTCTGTAAATATTGCTTATATGACATTCAAAATGAAAAAATGTGAATACCAGAATGTTCAAATTTTGTCAGTTAAATTTCTGTTATTTTTATCTCTTCTGTTTCATTTGAAGAAAAAATAGCCTTTTTTAGTTAGAAAGGAAAGAATCCTGACTGACTGTATTGAGCCCGTATTTAATTCAAATTTACACAAGCAGCCTATTTTTCTGGTGAAATCCTTTTGTCTTCAGTGTCACGTTTCTCGTATGATCTTTTATAAGTTGAAGAGAAGTTGGAGCTCTGTTAGCATGGCTGGCTGCTCCTGATTCAGAGCCTGATCTCTTAAACAGTCTTTGTACTTTCTCCCGGGCCACGCTTCACGCATGGGAGAAACTCGGGGTAAAAACCTCCGAGCTACATCATTGTTTTCTTTTGTGTCCCTCCCTAAAACTTTGCTTTGTTATAATTTTTCTGTGACCCTTCAGAGTAACAAGGTAGCTGTTGTAGCACTCTCTTATTATGCTAATCATAATTATGGCCCTGTGGACTTCTCAATTCACTGTTTGAGCAACTTGGCGTCTTGCCAGGGTTCAACTGCCATTTTGTACAGCCAGAAGTCTGACATTTTATCATCTCCTCTGTGACTTGGCTGCTGCTACCTCACGGGGTATCTGCCTTTACCTCGAAGGGGATCACCGTAAGGAAAGAACACCTCTGAAAGCAGGGGCTCTTCCGGCTCCTTGGAGCTGCTGTAGCTGGTCTTTGATAACATGACCAGCAGAGATGTGTGAGAGCTATAAGTTGTGCGGTTGTGTTTCAGGTCCTTGGCATACGTCTGTCACTTCAAGGATGTGAAGAATGTTATGTGAGGAGGATTGAGTAGGATTGCAAAAGGGTTATGAAAACGGGCATCCGACATTGCAGTGTTACCAGGGCAATTCCATGTGGCTGCAGCCCCAGATCATTCTGGGATTCGTTTTTGGTGTAACATCTCATGTTAGAGAAACCCATAATGCAAGTTTCTCTGTGATTTTTATCTCGTGACTTCATTCTCTATTCCTGTGCATGAAGGTAAGAGAGCCAGAACTTCATGTTTCAGCCTGGGATATGGAAAGATGAAGCTTTAACACCTGGCTCTGTGTGTCCTCACCGCCTGAACTTAATAATGAGAGCTATATTTCTTAGGACAATGAGTAGTCAATATTATCAATAGTAGCTTTTCCTTCTTAGTCAGTGGTTCTCTCAAAGGCATTATTGTTCCTTCAGCAATGATGGTATTAATAAAAGCATTAATTAAAAATTAACCAGCTAGCCAATTCAGTAGTTTTGCTGACTGACTTTTTTTGCTTTCCTGTGGAGAACTGAAAAGTACGTATTGCAGAAGTCAGTGTCTTTTGAATAGTGGAGTGTACGAAGTCTTGGTCCTGGCTGCTTTGTTCCTGCCACCACCACCTATGTTTTGTGCTATGTTTTTTTCTCTGTTAGCGTGCTCCTACCATAACTTCTACACAAATACAGACAAGATAAAACTTACTGAAATGCAAAAGCCAAGTTTTTCTGCAGACATTTTCTGTGTGGATCTTTGCTGCAGATATGTGCAGACTTTCTTGCTTTTATATTTGGAACTTTCTATTAGACTGTTTTCAGGCGTCTCTTTATATTGGCTTTGTTAATTCCTTGGCTTAGGTGAGGTTGAGTAGCCCACTTGGATACGTGTCTTGGGTTAGCTTATACTGTCTTGATAGGTCAGTGATCACAGAGTTAAATGAGCTATACGAACAGAGCTGGCTATTTTTTAAAAGAAGGTAAATCTATTCTGCTAGTTCACCTCTTAGTCCTCTTACGAGGACTTTTTTGTAATCTTGCAGAGTTTTTCCATCTTCACAGGCCTGGAAAGATCAAGATACTACTGAGTAACCCATTTAGAACCTTCTTGTCAGACAATTTATTTGTGAAGTCAATAGTTGTATATTCCTTGTTCCACAGAGTTTTATCAGAGAAGCTGTCTGAAGTGTCAGGTCATAAATTTATTGTGGTCCAGAAGAACTCATGTAGTTTTTCCATTCTCACTCAAAAAAAAATAAAATAATAATAATAATCTTCCTTAAACAAAGTACAGATTTAGAACTAATACCTTTCTGCCAGCTGGCCATATCTCTGGGTCTGTATGGACTGGGAAGGATTGACAGAATTACCGAAAGTCTTGCATTTAATTACAGAGTTCAACTCTTGCTTTGGATTTTGAAAAATGTATATTTTTTTCTCACTTTGAAATAAAAATAATTGAGGAGAAAACTCATGAGGCTGGCCAGTGTGTTGAGGCCGGTTACCATTAAAGAAGAAGCTTAGCTTAGGTCATGGTTGTTAGGATGTATTTACTTGTTTTTACCTGATTTTGTCCATGATCTGATAATTGGAAAAAAATGTGAAAGTGAATCATGGATATTGAACTCCTGATAAGCTGAGTTTGCTCAAAAAAGCTGCTGTTTCTTTGCTTTATGCTGCCAAGGGAATAAAAGGAGTTAACTTCACCTCATGCCATAGTCCCTTTCCTCCCTGTTGTTGCAAGGCTCCTTATCCCAGGTGAAAACTTACAGATGTTTTATCACCTCAAAATGGAAGATGTAGTAAAACATTTTTGACATCACTGTGGGGGTCACTCTGCTGTTGCTGTGTCCTGATATGTCAGAAAAAGAAATATACATGTGTAGGTGCATTGTGTTCAGGTTAGGTCCTGGTCAAATTCATCCTTCTTCCTAGTTCATCCTACTTGCTATGCTGCTATGATTTGACACTGGGATTTGATTTCTTTGGTATGTAATTTTTCTTGAGTTTGAGTGAAGAAAGGCATGATTGGTATTTGGTTTTCTTTATTATTTGAAGCTCTTAGGATCTCATTCTTTTTTCCAGCTGACAATCACCAAAACATGTTTAGGCTGAGACTTGTTCTGTCTTCTCAGGTGTAGAGAGCTGACTTGAAGTACTCTAGCCTTCCAGGTACAGGTTCAGCTGTCATCTATACCCTAAGAGCGGAATGTAAACTAGAGAGTGATACCAACATAATATAAACTTGCCACTTTGTTTATCAGTCAAGGTAGTAAAAGTAATATGCATTAGTTTTTCTGGGGAGATCTTAATTCTGCTTCTTCTGAGGAAAGTTATATTGTCATCCCAGCTTTATTCTGTCAGTTAAAATCACAGGTTTGGGTTGATTGCAGTCTGTTTGGAAGGATTTTTGACAGATTCTACTTACCAAGTCACTTACAGGGAGTATTAATAGGGCAGGACTGCTTCCATTAACTCTAAAATATGAAAACAGCTGAGTCAAGACATTTGTTTATCATGATACTTTTGGGGTGGATCACCATAATGTACGTTGGTGGTGTGATGTAATATTACGTTGGTAATATGATTGAGATCGAAACATACTAGAACTGCTTTGAAGGTTTGGATATATCAAAATGAAGGCCATAAAATAATTGTGTTGGTACTTGTGGTGTCTTTACAAGGCCAGATGAGGTTGCCCTTGAGTGCTGTCGTCATGTCTGTGTGAGAAATCTCAGAAAAGAGATTGAAGCGATAGCTTCTTCTCCTTTGGGGATCTTTCTCACAGGATATGAGGCCCTGCTCTGCGTAAGAGAGGTGACCCCATTGTGTAATGTATTTAGGTTTCTTATTAAGGAAGCTGTGGTTGGCTCCGATGCCTGTAGCGTGTTGACAACATACCTGCCCAGTGCCTGGTGAAACAGATACTGTGCCTGAAATGAGAGCCTTTTGTGTCTGTGTAGCAGCTGTGGAGTATGCTTTGGGTTTTGTCATCATTATTATGATGTAAAAGGTATGATAGGGTAACCAAGGCATTTTTTCCAAATACATACCTTGATAGGTAATTCACACTCGCACTATTGTGAAGGTGGAATACAGAGCAAGGAAAGACTGTGGTGTCTGCATATGAAGAGCAGTCTCTGGCCATGACCCTGGGACACCAGTGCTTCTCCTGGCTGCTGGCTTGCTGTTCTTGCCTGCTGTTCATATTTGAATGAAGCCTATCATGTATGCCTGCTTATTCAGTAGCAGAAGAGGAATAATTGGTTTTAATATTATTCAATCCCTCCCTCATTAGGGCCTTTGCTTTTTTTTTTTTTTTTTTTTTTTTTCTCTCCTCCCTGTCATTTAGTCAGGTTGTAGCAAGTAAATAACTGATGTCTGTGCAGTGTTAATAAGCATCTTTCCACAGCCTGGTAGGTGAAATCAACCATTTTGACTTCTGAACTTTGTTTTTGACATTTTAATATACTAAACTTAATACTCTAAATACCTCTTTTTGGTCTCTAATTGCATCCAACCAACTTCACACCATTGTCATCACTGAGATTGGCTCTGCCTGACAGAGGTGCTTGGATCCCATGAGATGATCATGGGATCAATGAAGTTTCCTAGAACAAACTGTTATTTCCAGTTCTGTTCAAGGGAATGAGAGATGCTGCCTGAAAAGTTTGGACTCTGGAAACTTGGAGTTAATTTACAAGAAGGATGGTTTAAACATGGAGAAATACAGCTACTCTGGGAATATATGATTATTTTAATTTTATGCTTATTTTTTACACTCTTTGGTTTTGCTTGTAATTTATTTGACCTAACCTTTGGAGAATAATCTCTCTCCCTATCTTATTTGCCCATTTTCCAATAATGACTTCAACTGAGGTTTACCACAATAGTTAATAATTAGCTTTCTGAGATAACTACCTAAATTCTAGAGCTACACATTATGTCCCGTCTTTAGCTCTTTTGATGTACTGTATAACATGACAGGATCTAAATGTCAGCAGGTCTAGCATTTGATTCACGTTAATATAATTACCTGCAGTGCTTGGACAAACAAAACCAAAGCTCTTTCATCCTCAGATCAGAGACTTTTTCTCATCTTTGAAGATAAGACTCCAGGTTGGCTTTTGAAACTGCCCACTTAAAATGTCTTTGTCTGAGTTTACATAACAGACTTTTGCAATGATACATTTTAATGCATTTGGAGTTGGGCTCAATCATTCCCAGTGTGCACTGATAATGAGCAGAATTTAAAAAAAAATACTTTCTCCAGTGAGGAGCTGTATGGTTGATCGGGTGACAGCAGTCGTGTCCCTTGACCTTCTCTAGCAGGAGGTCCCACTGGTTGGCATTTTACCAAGTCCAAACCTAAGATTACTCAGATTACCTAGGTGGTTCCACCTGCCTAAAACAAATGTGAAAAGCTGCTGTCTTGCTGCCTCCTGTACGTGCTGTCATTTGCGGTTATCTACTATTTCTGCAGCTCCCAGTTATACCCATGCTGACTTTGCTTCAGTTTCTTCTTTCCTTGTAAAATTTGACAAGGCTGCACCTTTTCATTGTTGTTCCTTTTCGCTCTTCTAGAAAGCAATGACAGTAACTGTCATTCATGGGGAAAGCTGCTGTGTTTAGACCTTTCTGTGATAATTTAAAGCTATTGCCTTGACAGCTTTTGATCGCTCGGTGAAAGCCACTCTGAATAAAATGCAGCATGCAGCAAAACTCTTTTTGTTTTGGGGGGCCGGAGAGGGGAGTTATGTTTCAGGCCCTAGCTCTCAAGTGTTCTCCAACTCTGGACAGTGACCAGCTAGAGAAGACTTTCAAGCAGATGGTGACTATCAAGTATCTGTTACACACTGCTCTGGAAGATGTTTAGAAACTGTGGGTGATCTTAGGGCAATAGTCACCATCTATTTTCAGGCTCTTTGTTTTTTTTTGTTTGTTTGTTTGTTTGTTTGTTTGGAAAGGTTATTACAGCAGGCTTTCACCAAGATAAAGATCTACAGAACTGTCTTATATCATTTTTTACTGTGTGATAGTGAAATCCATATGAGTCCCAAAGAGCAAAAAGCTTAAAGTTTTTATTTTCCTTATTAGCAGTTCAAAACTAAAAGATATAAAAGGCTGTGAGGCTGTGCATTTAGATAAGAGGCAACGAGACTTTGCAGTACTGAATCTAGCAACTACTGTCATAAGCACTGTAACGAAACCGGTGCTTCTCTTGTATGTGAAAATAACTTGAATGGAAAGCCAAGAGGATGTTTTTTCAGCATATACATATTTTAGTTTGGTAGAAGTTATCTAAAGTTACCAGTAATTCACAGAAATTGTCCTCACCATTTCAGAGAATAGGTGCTGTTTTAATTTGAACGGAAACTATTATATTTTTATGATTTTCCATGAAAGTTACATTCTGAAGGCAGAGAAAAGAGCAAAAACATGTAAGATTCTGAACACCATGCCTTGGTCCTGTCTACGGAGGGGGTTCAAGGAAGGCAAATGATAACGCTGTTGTGTCTCCCTTCCGAAGAGACTGCAGTCCCCTCCACATGACCTGAGCGAGGCTTTGTGTCTCTCCTCAGCCCCTCACTAACAGCCAAGGAAAGTTTGATGAGAAAAACGTGTGGGGTCCTTTTTCACAGTGTGCCCCACTGTGCGACAGTAGGATTGCTTATTTATTTACCTTTGCTTTGACTAATGGATGATGTGTAAAGTTGATTGTTTGATAGGAAGTTATCTTTCTGACTCTTGACATTAGCTTTAGACTTTTCCTCGCCTACTGGCCTTCACAGGAGTTAGATGGCTTATGCAAGCCTCTTCTGTTTGCCTGAAAAACAATAATTCTGTTGTCTTGCAGATGTTATTTTTGTGTTTATGCTGCAGCAGTCCTTTTCTGTATGCACTCAGAGCTTTATCAGTTGTTCTCCAGGCAAGCTAAGACTTTGACAAAGCTTTTGGGTTTTGGAAGAGTGTTGGTTAGTTGCTTGCTTGAACAACAGTGAGCTGTCATAATCTAGATTTCCTGCGAAATGGTATCTGACAACATTTCATGTAATAGTGGTTAGCTAGAAATTAGGTGGTTCTTCAAAGATCTGTTCATTGCCTGCAAATCTACAACTGTGGTCTGTCACCAGAATATTTTATTGCACGCATCTGCACAATGGTATTGTAGTTCTCTATCCATGTTTACTAGTGTTATTGCTTCAGTTCAGCTTCCTAAATTGTTCCTATTGTGTAAGATTATTTTGGGAAATAAAAGATGAGAAAGTTGGGAAATAAACAGGACAAGAGGCAGTGGGGACAAACTGAAACCCAAGAGGTTCCATTAAGACACCAGGCAGCACGTCTGTGCTGTGTGCGTAACAGAGCCCTGGCACAGGCTGCCCAGGGAGGCTGTGGGGTCTCCTCCTTGGAGGTCTTCAAAAGCCACCTGGAGGTGGGCCTGGGCAGCCTGGGCTGGATGCTATTCTTTTAGCTTGAGCAGGGGTTGGACCAGATGGCCTCCAGAGGTCCCATCCAGCCTCAATCAGTTTGTGGTTCTGTGAAAACCCTAACTTTTAGTTAATCAAAGTCTTGATCAGGGAAGATAACAGCTCTTTCTCTCACTCTTTACAGAAGTTCAAATGCTGTTGTCATGGGGCCTTGCAACAGATCTTTTGACTTGTTTTTATATTAGTATTAGCTTTGCTCTTCAGAGTAGGGGTATTGCATTTGTGATTCTGATTTTGGAAAAAGGCCAGGTTACTTTATCATACGCTCTGCACCCCTAAAGACAATACTGATTCTTGTTTACTCAATCCCTCTCTATCCAAGCCTGAAGATTACATCTCTTTTGATCAAGGGGACATCATCTTTATACCTCGTACCTTTACAGATACTTTAAAAAAATGGTGCTAATTTGTGTGTGCGTGTCTTTGGCAGTGGAGGAGGCGATAATTAAATGGAATGGTTTGAAATCAGGTTAGGAGTCAGGCAGAACAATTGGCATGAAGGGACAAAGGAAGTAACAGTTATTTTTGTGAGTATAGCACACAGAGAACAGCTGAGGATATGATTTGTGTTCTGTGCTGGTACTTCTGAAATATTATGTATTTGTTTGTTTTTTAATCCCCAGAGAAAGAAGAATACATGTTGGTTTTGTCTGTAGTAGTAAACTAAACAGAGCCAAGGCATACTTATTCCCAGTTGCCTGAACATGATTATCCATACTGCCAAATTATCCAAATGATCCTGGGCAAGGTTTTGGCCCATGCCATGTAGCTTTTCCTAAACAACTTCTTCCTTTGCTGTGGAATTGCTACAGTCCAGGGGCTGTGCCTGGCAGGCAGCTTGGTTGTTAACCCTGCTCTGAAGCCTTACAGCGTAGGGGCTGGTAGACTTCTGTGTCAGAAAACCAATCTGGAGATGTTGAAATACTGTGTGTAGACTATAGCTGTTAAGAGCTGAAAGAGTTTCTCTGTTTGTGCTACATCCTGTGGTCAGGAAAGTTGGAGATGATACCCATTCATCATCTTCCTGAAGAAAGTTAGACGGTGGTCATTTTTATTCTGTCAGCCTTAAAATATTACTACTTTGATGTCTGTGTGTGGGTCTAAGCTGTAAGCTGATGTGATAAGCCCTTCCACTTTCAGACAAGCAGAGCCAGGAGAGTTTATAAGGTGTCCTTAGGTGCGTAATTGCAGCTGTTGTGAGCATCCGGTACCTTGAAGTGAGGTTGGTGTGATGCTACTCGGAGGCAGTATTTGTTCTGCTTCCTTTTATAAAGAATAAAAATCCATCAGATATTTTTCAGCATGTTTTTAATAGCTGATTTTGCAATGTAATAGTCATTATCACCATTTTGAATCTCTTGGCCCTTCATGTGCCTTGGGTTGCTTCTCGATGCGATGTTGTGGAGGAGTTTTGTGAAACGTAATGTTTGTAAAATGCTTTGAAGATGAAAAGCTCTACAGTAGGTTTTTATTATTACCAGGGGCAAAGTGAGCAGGAGTGGCTTCATGTTGGACTGTTCATTTCCCAAGAGATGGCTTTGTTTTGAAGATTGTACATTATCAGTTGGGTTGGAGACCAAATTATCTTATTTGAAGTCTGAATATAAATAAACTAGTAAACTTTCTACCTTGAGATGATTTGCATGAGAAAGTTTATTATTTGCAGAGGAAGTTTTGGTACAATCTTCGCTCTATTTAAAGTAACGTTTATTTTGTGTATTTGTCTTCCGCTATCCAGAGCTGGTTTGAATCCAGTCCTTTCAAACATCCTTATCAGGAAAGCAGGGTTTTGCTATAGCTCAGCTCTCCTGGTCTAAAGCTAAAACCAGTTTCAATGTGTAATATATAAATAAAAATGTGGTCTGCGTTCAGAAATGCTGACACTTAATAGGATTTGGTTCAAAGACAGGTTTTCAAATGTTCTACCTACGACATATTAAGAAAAGATAAAAGGACTTTTTTGATATGTGTGTTAAATATTTATTGAAATACTTGTGGTTCCAGCCTGTATTGACATCAGGTGGTTGTAGGAAAGAGTAGGGGCGAGCGATTCGGACATCTTTGTACTACAGCCATGTCCCTGTGACCCAGAGGACGGGGGGAGCCGTGCGGCTCCAGCAGAAATTTGACTCAGCTCTCTCAGCGGGGAAGCTGCTGCAGGGACAGCGGTGTCATCACGTGTCTCGCCGTCCCCCTTGCCCTTGCCACGGGCCGTCACTTCACCCCGCAGTGCTGTTTAGACAGAGCCCCGTCCCGTGGCGTCAGCCCCGGGCGCCGCCGGGGATTTGTGAAGCGGCCCTTGGTGGTGGCGAGGCCTTTGGGCCGCGGCCAGGCATGAGCAGGCCACCTCGCTTGTGCAGCTGCACGAGCTTCTGGCTCCTGCCTGGCACTTGCAGAAATCGCTGTGGAATTTGCTGATTCTGCCAGACCCGGGCTAAACACTTGTTCCCGAGTGGTGTGTCCCAGCGTTACAGCTGTCAGTTATGAAGAACATGCAGGGGCTTTTATCCGCAATAACAGAGCTCTGTCGAAGTATCGCAAGCTGAAAATATCCTGAGTAGTGCTATCGTGTAGCACCTCCTTGCTTAGAGTGCAGGGAGCTTTTGCCCCCCGTGCTTGGTTTAAAATGTTCATCTGTTATCAGCCACTTGCGCCGCAGGTGGGGAGGGAGGCTAAACTTCCCCTCTGTATTGACACTGAGGATTTACTGACATTGTCCAGCTGTGCTTTCAAAATGTTCTGACCTATTTACACAACAAAACTGATCAGAACAGAATAAATGGTTCTGGTGAGCTGCTGAATGCTGGATTGCAGCAGTTGCATTTGGCAGTGGGTATTCGTGTCCTTTTTCCAACGCAGGCAAAACCTAAACACTACGGAGATCTTAAACACTACAACCCCATGACACCCGTAGTGAACAGCTTGCTGCTTCTCTTGCCTTTTGGGGAAAGGGGACAGTTTGGCTGCAGTTCAGTTGGAACAAATGCTTAGGAAACAACAGACAAAAAAAGCACAAGAGTAGATTTATCAGTTTGCCGTATAGAATAATAAATTGCATAATTTCCAGCAAGCTGCAGTATGCACTTGTGAGATGGTGGATCTCTCTCCAAGGTGTGATCTCTACAGGGAAACATTAAATAGGGAACTGTGGCAGACTGTAACAATTGTTGATTCCCTGCCCTTTTCTTCTATTTTTTTTTCTTTTAATATTTTGTAATAGCTTTAGGGGATACTTGTAATTATTTCTTCATTTTTATGTGGTATCCCTTAAGGAATGAATTGAGAGAAATGTTTCATTTTAGCTATTTGGACCACCATGCCACATTTCCTGGGCTGCAAATGTTTGGTAATTTGAAGGATAAAATTGCCTGACACTCAGGATATGAGTGAGCTCCTTCTGTCTTGCACCTGGGACTCAGATATTGAGAATACTAAAATGAAGCCTTTTTGAACATGCCTTTTTTTTTTCCCCTTATTTTCTTTAGTGATAGTCCGAATGCTGTCTATGAAGTGGAGAAGTGGTTACCACGACTGCACTCAGTTGTCATAGGACCTGGCTTAGGTAGAGATGAAGTTCTACTTGAGAACGCCAAGGTAATACATTTACTGCTATTTTATTCTATGTCTTCATGTTGAATTTTATTAACCAATTCCGCATCTATGTGATTACACTGATGTTTCTGGTTAACAACTAACAGATTAAGTAAAATTGTTGCAATATATTTCCATGATTGAAGGGGACTCTGTGATAAAATACTTTCTGTATTTCATTCCTACTTGCTTTTTTTTTAAGAAGGCTATATATTTATTTATTATGAGTGGTTAGTATTTATTGTAGCAATTGTAATTTAAAGGGAAGAGTTTAATTGGATATTGTTGACAGAAAATTGCAGCTGTTAATTATGGTCTTCGTTATTAAAATTAAGAGTGATGCTTTACACTCAGGCACCCACATAGTTGTTTTGATTTGCTTTTGTTTTGATTGTGAAAGTTACTAATTAAGAAATAGATGTTGGCACCTCTGAAGGGCTCTGTGTTTTCTTAGGTGCTGAGCACCTGTACTGCAAGAACCTAAATATGAATTTCAGTTTCTAATTTTAGGAGCTGTGTTTGACAGCTTGTGAAAGGAGAGGAACCGAAGAACAGGGACTATGTCCCCTTGCAATAAAAAAAAAATAGTCTTAATTATAAAATCTTGCAGATTTCTACTCTGGATAAAGAAGTAATCCTATTTTCTGTCAAGTCTTAGTGGAAAGCTGAAAACAGGAGCTTAGATAGCTCTGTGCTCTAACTAATAGGCACAGTCTTCCAGATGATGTCTTGTATTACTACCAATAGATCTCTGCATGTTCAAAGTACATATTTCACTTTGTACAAAATTAGAGTGACGCTAATGTAAAAAAAGAGTTCTGAGGACTATTACTGAATTAATCAATGGTACTAACAAGTGCAATTAGTAGAAATTACAGAAATGTTGACAGTTGCATGGGGAAATTACAAATCAGAGGAGGCAAGAGACTGGAGACCACACAATCCGAGACATTCAGAATACCTTGAGATTGGTGGAGGGCATTTTTGCTAGGTTTTTGTTAGAGAAAGTTGCTGTTGTAGTTCTTCACTCTTTTAATTCTTCAGTTTTCATACAAAAATGTATGTTTTATGATATAGAGGTGCAAAACTAAAAAAAAACAACAAACACATGGCTTTGGAGAGTGGCAATAAAGCAAATTATTACAGCTGATGAAGAAATCAAATTTGATGCATAAACTTGCAACAAAGATGGTTTTTGAAAATTTTCTTTAGAATTCTTTTTGCAGAAAAAAAGATTTGAGCAATGATTTTCCTTTGTTTTATTTTTACTTTTTTTTTTTTTTTCTGGAGGAAATTAACTTTAAACAAAAGAAAATAAGGCTTTGTTTAGAATATATAAAAGATCTAACATAAGATTCTTCAGTCCATCTGGGCTTTCTAAATATCTGTCGTGTTCTTATCTGTAAGACAGCATGTGGAAGATTCCTTTATTATTTTTTCTTCATTGCTAAAAATAATTTTTGCTTTCTTAGTGAATTACAATCATAGTTTTACTTCAGCCTGGGTGTCCTTTGTGAGCTTTCTTGAAGTTAAAGAAACAAACCCGGTCAGTGAAGACGAGTTGTTTGGAAGTTCCTTCATGCTAGGGCCATGTTTATGCAAGCTGTAGATCTGACCTTGTTAATTTCAAGCCACATTAAAGCTCAAGTTCTTTGTCTTCACTATAATTATGTAAGTGTTCATTAGTTATTCAGTTGTGTTGTGTTTCTTTTTTTTAATCCAATAACCATAATCTTCTAAATTCTTCATTCAACCAAAAGCTCTAAGAAGTGCATATAATTGGGGACAAGTGAACTCTGGTTACCTGCTTGAGGAGGGCTGGTGTTCCTCTGTGCTGAGGAAAGGCTGAGCCTCCCTCTTGCTTCGACAGTGAATTTTAAGCCTTGTATCACTCGTCACCTTCCAAAAAACAAGCAAGTGATGATAGCATTGCTATTTTAAACTTTTCTTAGAGGCTGACTGGGTATATACTTTTTCTCTCTTCTCTTTAAGCTAACCTCAGCATGCTGTCATTTGAATACCGGGTTGAGGTGTAGATTAGTGTCTGCTTTTGTTTCAGGGTTTTGTAGCAGAGCGGCGGTGACAACGGGAGGAGGCTTCTCCTCTTCCTCATTCTGCCCCATTAATGTGATGAGGCCTAGTCGTCTGTCACCTCTCTGACGCTGTTCTTGTTTGGGTCGTGTCGGAACTGTGCCAGCACATTGCCAATGAATCTGCTTGTCCAAAGCATCATGTTTTTGGGCTGCTTTTCTCTTCCAAGCATTGAGAAATCAAGGCACTAAGGCAGCAACCTGCAGTTTCTGGTATATGACCAGAGGACAGTGATTTTTGTCATGGAATAGCCCTAGTACTTGCTGACCAGGTGACCTTGTTTTCTTGGTGACCCTGTGATATCTTCTGCCTCCTTCATGCTTAATGCCTACAGTGTGTGCCGTGTGGCATTTCAGGTCTTTTCAACAGTCTGATGGAAAAGAAGCACTTTGTGATTGGTTTCCTCCTACTTTTTTCTTGAGTGTAGTGGTGCTCCAAATACGTACTTAGAGGCTTCCTGTGATTGTCTGGTTTTGGCTATAATTCCATCTGCAAATCACAGAATCGTCTAGGTTGGAAGAGACCTCCAAGATCACGGAGTCCAACCTCTGACCTAACACTAACAAGTCCTCCACTAAACCATATCCCTAAGCTCTACATCTAAACGTCTTTTAAAGACCTCCAGAGATGGTGACTCCACCACTTCCCCGGGCAGCCTATTCCAATGACTAACAACCCGTTCAGTAAAGAAGTTCTTCCTAATATCCAACCTAAACCTCCCCTGGCGCAACTTAAGCCCATTCCCCCTCATCCTGTCACCAGGCACGTGGGAGAATAAACCAACCGCCACCTCACTACAGCCTCCTTTCAGGTACCTGTAGAGTGCGATAAGGTCGCCCCTGAGCCTCCTCTTCTCCAGGCTAAATAGTCCCATCTCCCTCAGCCGCTCCTTGTAAGACTTGTTCTCCAGACCCTTCACCAGCTTTGTAGCCCTTCTCTGGACATGCTCAAGCACCTCCATGTCCTTCTTGTAGTGAGGGGAAATACTGTTACAAGAAGGTAACTCAACAAGTTTTGTCCCCTCCTCTTGTGCGAACCTGTGCTAAAACCCTCACATACTGTTCCTCAGTTGCCTGGGTGAGGTCTGATGCCCTGTCAGAGCTTCCTAGTTACAGGTTTACAGGACCAAGAGCTGCAGGTTCAGAAAAATCTACTTTAAAAAGCTTTTGTTGAGTCCTTTTTTGTTGTTTGGATCCCATGCAGGTGTGGCAGCTGTAGACATGGCATTATTAGACCTTCCATCTTTTGAGCAAATAAGCCTTCCAGGCTATTCTCCAGAAAGAGAAAGGAACAAAAAGTCATTTCCGCTCCATATCTCAGCTTTGGAGCATGCAAAGTGAATTGTCGCTGCTCCCCAGTTCTGCTTCAGTCTTCAGTAGTGCTGTTTCCACATCTTGTGTAGAGCTTGGCCACCACAGCCAGCTTCCTTGTAGGCAATACCAGGCCATCTGTTTTTCATTGTCTATAGTTGATCCTGGCCAACGGTGACAGTACCACTGCTTCTTTGTGTTCACCTCAGCTGGTATGCAAGCTGGTGGTGGTTTAGACTCTGAGATAGAGTTCATCTGTCATGTGCAAACAAGGCCAAGGTTCCTGGGATTATCCTCTGTCAATGCTTAGACATTAGGCAGCATATTTCCAAAGGTATTGTCTGTTCTCCTTTTATTTCCCACAGAAGAGGTGTTGTGCCCGTATCGCATGTCTCCACCACAGAGCGCTTCTTTCAGCCATTCCAGGGATGATGATTGTACTTCTGGTCTTAGTCTGATCTGATTTTCTTGTGGCCTGAGGTTTGGAACTAGGAGATTTCTCACCTGTACCATCCACCAAGTTCCTGTCCTGCAGGATGATGAGTGCAGTTCCTTAGAAGAATTTGGAAAGGAGTACTATATTCCTTGCAGAGCCCTTTGGAAGGGTAGATGATACTCCCCAGTGCTTCAGGTTGTTCCTGTATTCTGCCTGCTGCCTGGCAATCAGGAAGTTATGGGCTTAGCTGTTCCTGTATCAGTTTCCAGCCTCTTGTCATCTCCTTTCCCCTTCTCCTGGCATGAATGCAGAGCAGAGAAAAGCATTCAGCCTTGTGAAGAGCCTTATCCTTAATCGAAGCATGACTTTGACATTGAAATCATCTTTTGTTGTCACTGGGTTCATTGCCTCTTCCCCTGAACTGGTAGCAGTGAATTCTGCATTCAGCCACTCCGAATGTCTTTCTGTGTTTTGCCTTGCAGCAGCAAAGGTAGATGGCTGTTTTCAGCAGCGCGTGCTTGCTTTCCTCATGCAGGAGAGGTAATGATTAATAGCAAGATCAACTGGGTTCTCAAAGTGCACACTTGTTCCTCTTACTCAATTCTCAGTCTTTGTTTTAGCTCCAAGAAAATGTTCTGAATACCAGCCTGGGTTCTTCTTTTGACTGAGGCCCTGCCTAGCTCCCACTTCTGCCCATTGCTGTTGGCAGCTAATACTTCTGTTCCTCTCCCCGCAGCCTCCTTACCCCAAGATGAGGGCTTGAGCTCCTGAGGCTCCTGAGACAGTCATTCAAATATTATTTTCTCCTTGAAGATCTCTGCTATCTGCTAGGATATAAATTTCAGAAAGCTCATCTTCCACCCCTCTTGAATCACTAGCTAGTTACTGTTGCATGGAAATTTCTTGCCTTCAATTACTTCTAGCAAGGTTTGAGAGAGGTTTGGGTCATTGTCCTGGGTCACCTCCGTGGGGTGTGCCCAGAGAGAGTCCATTGGAAGCTTTCCCTTTTAGCTGGGTTCTCAGTCCCACCTCAAAAGAGATAACAGCCTTTGTGCCTTTGTTTTCTGTTGGTGTGGATTAATTTCCCCCTGGGCCTCATGCCTTCAGGATTTACTCAGCACTTCACAGCCGTAATAAACGGTAAGAAAGGGACCAGATGCTTCAGTATGCTGTATCTGCACTGGTTTTTACAAGCTCAAAAAGACTACAGAGTATGGAGCCACTTTTTGTCGTCAGAGCAAGTCTGTCAAAGCTAAATCTGCCTCCGTGGGCTTTGAGAAGCGTTTTCCTCTTGATATCTGAGCAGATACCTAAACACACTGGGTTCTGTTTGTATTTATTAAAAGGCATCTGAGAAGCACCCCAGGCTAATGCTGCGGTTGTTAGATCAGCATTGTCTGTGATACCTACCGCTGTGTATGAGTGTGAACAACAGGATGCGTTACTCTCTGGGAACACCGCTCGTGTGGACTCAAATCAGCAGAAAAATTATTTACCAGAAACCTAGTTTTTTGCTACATGTAACACAAGCATGTCCTTCCCGCCCTGTTTATGTCATCTGCAAAAGCCTCTGGAGATTCCTGCTGTGGGGATTCAGCAGTTCGTGGGGAACTTGGGTAGCACTGAGGACATGCAGCTTTCTGTTTTCTGCCCTCAGCTAGGAGGAGCTGAGGTGGATGGAGTCTTATGCCTGTGATGCTGCAGAGACAAAAACCAGAGGGTGTGTATGTGCACCCATTGTGAAAATGTGTCTGTAAATCGTGTATTTTTCTCAGCCCCCACCTAGCCCCTAAGACTAATGCACATACTGCAAGTAGTATCCAGTGAGAAAATACTCTCTAGCTAGCCAAGAGTCATTGCTTCCAGACAGCCTGATGAGATTCAGGATTCGTGGAGATCTTCACCTAAGGTGAGGCAGCTCCTGGGGTCTAATGCAGTTGTTTTTGGTGCAGTTGAAGCTTGGAAACGCCAGCTCTAAGCAGCAAGCTGCTGTTGGTTACACTAAGCAGTACCGCTGCTTATGCTCAGAACTATTAGTATTCTGTGGCTTCCTCACAAATGTCTTGATTAGAAGAACAGTGTTTGAAAATATGCTAACGGGACCTTAAATACAGGTTTATGCAGCTTGCAAGCAGAATTTATTTTCTAATATATGTAATGGGTCTTGATGAAAGTCATTCACAGTGAAGTGGGATGTTTATTTGCTTTCTGTGTGCAGGCTTATATTGTTGTTTAACTTGATTTTGATTCTTAAAAGCATTTGTAAGCAAAATGCTGGCACTGAATACCTTTTCAACTTTCTGAATCGTATTCAGCTGAGAAGGCTAAAAAGAAATTGGCAGTGATAAATTCTGCAGTTCAGCTTAGGTTTATTTGTTTCATTTTAAGACAAAATGCCAACATCTCACCATGGATATCCCAAACCAAATTTAACATTACCATAACCAGCCATAAATTAGAAACCTTAAAGAGTTTGCTGTGGGAGTGTGAACGTTCAGTGGATGAGACAGCATGTGGAAACTCAGTGCATTTATTTATTGTGATTTACAATTCTTACTTTGGATTGGAGTAAGAAGGATTATTGCTTAAACAGGATTTGGATGGGTTTAGGGGTGGGAATACATAAATACAGCTTCCCAAGTGGTATCTAGTTGTGCATGAATTCTCAAGGGATAACTAAAAAGGAGCGCTCTGTTTTCTGTGTGACTGGGATTGCACTTCAGAGGCTTTTGCTTTGTTTTCTTGTGTTTCTTCTTGTATTCAGACATCATGTTTGAATATGTCACTTCTTTTAAAATTTAACATATGATTGAGGCAGACATTAAGCTGCAGTTTTCTTCCAAGTCGGCAACTGATCTGCTTTGAATTCAGACTCAGAATCTACAAGTGGATCATTCTTATCTTTTTTTTTTTTTTTTTTTATGTGGAATAGAACAGTTTTGATTAAACAACACCTACAGCATTTTCAGCTTTGTTAGTTGCAACAGCAGCTTTTAACATTTCCCAAAGCACCTGAAGAGGTACTGGGGTACACTTTAGAGTTGTTTTCACAGTCTGCCTGGCTTAAAATAAATATGCTTTCCTGTGCACCTGAAAATTGATTTTGGAAAAGAGGGCCTAGCATATGATAATACAGGTAAAAGACAAAAGACCCAGTTAAATTGAATTTAGCATAAATCACGAGATAAAGATGCTATTTGAGTCAACGAAGGGATCTTTGTCTCTGTTAAATGATTCATTCAGGCAGTCTGAGTGGTGGGCAGTAGTTAATCATTTTGTACGTAAGGTTTGAGAGCTTAAAATGATTAATGAGCTAGTGATAGTTACACATACAGAAACCTATAAAGTAAAACTGAAGCAATTAAGCTAGCTAAAGGTAATTTATATAGATCTTGGCTACAAAGTGAGATTCTGATTGACATTGCTGAATTTTGAAAGGAGGAGCAACTCTTGTATCACTTTCTGAGTGACACAAAGGTAACAAAGGCAAAAGCAGGACCATTCAAAGTTAACTGCGTGTTTCCACCAGGAAGTTTTTTAAAAAATAAATCACTTACTGAAAGGTGGCTGCAGTGCAAAGAGCCTCAAGCAGAGGAAGTCCAGCTTTAACAATTCTCCAAACCTTCTGTATCAAATCTACTCCATTTAGGGAAACTTCTTTCCTTGCCTTCCCCCCAGCAACCGTGGCTGTAGCCCTGAGCACAGCTTGGACTTGGAATAAGTGTCTACCTCTAGCTGTGCAAGATTACACACTTGTGCTTGCCAAGCCCATTTTCCAAGCCTCTGCCACAGAGCTGCATCCTGACCTCTGTGCAGCCGGGTGCATGCTAACTCTGTTATTCCAGGTTTGAAGCAAGGAACACAAAAATGTTTCCTCGGGTTTTTAGTGCCTCTCTGTAGGAGTTGGTGTGCAGTGTGCTGGGGTGGGACTTGTTTTTTACTCCCGGGCACCTTGGTGAGGGGCGGGGGCTGCAGAAACATTTCCAGCTGCACTATTTACAGGGAAATTTCTTCCTTTGTATTTCTCCCAGACGAAACTATGGATTTGGGCTTGCTGGATGAGAGTAGGTAGGGTCCATGTGCAAAGTACAAGCAAATAGAGAAGGCATTTCAACAGCAGTTTCTGACCCTTGGAAGACGGTAGCAACTTCCGATAGTGTTTTATTTGTAAAGGGGGCTGCTATTGCTTTTGGATCACTTATGGTTGTACAAGACATAACCAGTGCCAAGTTATGCCCTTTTGCATGTCTCTGCCGCTCCGGAAGCTGGAAACTATTGCTGCCTCAAGTCTGGCTATTCCAGCTTAGTCGGACAGCCCGGTGTTGTCAGGTCAGCAGCACGTACTGCAGCACTGGAGCTGGACTGTAGAACCAGTCGCCTCAATGTAACCAGTATTTCAGGAGTGGTATTTGAGCTTTTAGAGAATGGGCCTCCCATCTCATCTCTCTTAGAAATCTGGTTATTGACAAGTTGTAGGCATGCAAGCTGTTCTTTAAAGGACCTCACCTGCTTAGCAGCCCTCCTAATACATTTTGTCTTTACTTTAGAGCGTCTAGCAGAAAATTTCACAACATACTTGGCATTTGCAGATTGCACTAGAATACATTTGGGTGGGATGAGAGCAAGATTATGCTGCTTACTGAAGTGTTTGGATGTCGTTGTGGTCAGTGCTATCCAGCATGCTGAGTCCTGAAGTTCTTTTTGAACACGTGGGTAAGGAATTAAGCCAAGAGTGAGCCAAGACGTGACTCTTTTGCAGGGACTCAGGAAATGCAGCGTTCATTGCAGGTGTCAGTAAAGGAAACTTGCCCACAATCTCTCTCCTCTGCAAGGTAGAAAGATGACTGTGATGTATCCTTAGTGAAAATTAGTTACTGTTGTGGGATAGATGTTGAGTCATAGGCTGCTCTTGTGGTTTTCTGTTTATTTCATTAAAATTCAATCTTCTGTTAAAACCATTGGCTCCAATTTCCTGGTTCTTCCCTTTGCAAATACCAAATGCCAAGGTTATTGTGTGGCTAAACCAGTTCATCAGGAAAACCACAAGTAGCAATACGGCTAATAATACGTCAAAAACCATTGCAGGCATTCTGCTGCCAATCCACATCTGATTAAAAAAGCTGAAAAACATATTTAAGTCAGGTGTAGGCAAAACAATGCATAATTGTCTTTTCCGAGGAGCCGTGGAGGGCCAGATTGTATACTGTTTAATGCAGGCAGAGTAAATAGGACATGCATGCTATTGCTGGTTTGTGGGCTTGCAGGGAGGCATCCAGACTGACTGCAGAGCTCTGCAAGAAGCTGTGGAGGCTCACTTGGAGTGTGCTGCCTGGTGTCTTCTCTGTCTGCAGCAGGACTACAAAGCAGAATATCTCTGACAAGAGGCTGTCCAAAATCCTCAAAATGTTAGGGCTCTCTATATGAAAGGTGAAGATTGAAATTTGGGCCTCACTGAGTATTGCAGAAGAAGGGTCTGGGTTTCAGTCTCTAATATCTTGGCTAACCCAGTTGACTGTAGGCTGTGAAGCTGGACGACAGCAGCACATTGCTTTTGCTTCTCCTTGTTGTCCTCTCTGCTTTGTGACCAGTGCCAAGGTTGCCCTGTCAGGCCAGTCCTTCATTTTGGGTGTCCCGGAATGCTTATGAGACCGCGAGTGAAGGACATGCTCCTGTCCTCTTCTGCACCAAGCTGAACCACTGCTGTTGCAGTATAATAGGTTCTGTGTAAGGAAATGTAGTCTGTTGGAATATCTCAGAGCTAGAATCTCCAAAATCTTAATGCTCAAAATGCCATTTGAGGGGAAGGGGCATTGTCTTGGTTTTGTCGTTGATACCTGTACACAGTGCTGTTTAATTATGTGACTGGCATTTGGAAACCTGCCTTAACTTGATATCAGATGCATTCTTAGTAACACTTCTTTGTAGTTTTAATTAGCAATGTTTTCTTCTATATCCTTTTGCATATAAGCAATTGTTACATGGAATAAAAGTGAACAGATGGCTCCTACTCATACAAAGAGTCCCATTAGAAACCATTAAATAGATTTTGGTGTGAAAGTAGTTAGTCTGAGCTGTATTAATTATACAATTAGCAGAGAAGATTTTTCTGTATGCCGCAAGTATTAACATAGGAAAGTCCATGCCAAATATGAAGACACAGATTTGGCTGAAAATTCATTGTGCTTCCATAAATAAAATACCCTGCATAGAGGAGGATGTAACCATTATTGCTTTGTACCCCTCTTACTCAAATAATTATTGAATGTGGTATTTGCAGTAATAGAGTTTTTAAAAGCAGGGTTTGTCTCACCTAATTCTTGATGTCTAAAAACAGAGAAGCAAGTTTTCTCTTCTCCCCCTCTGTGATAACTGAGGAGGGACAGGTGTGTGTGACCCTAAATGCAGTGCCTAAGCCAGTTGCATTCTCGTGGTGAGCCATTTGACCTGTAAATGGCAGCAGGTGAGGTGAGTCCTGTCACCGCCAGTCAATAGGAAGCAGAGGTTCTCCAGTGAATGCTGTGTGTCCTTCAAAAGGTGGTTGTCTTATGGGGGCTTTCTTATCTCTGTATTTATGGTTACCACGTTACTCCCTCTCTCCCTAAAGCTTTGTCTCTGAGGTTCCTTGTCTGTCTCCAAGCAGCTTCTGTCTGGTTTAAGGAACAGGAGGAAAGGAGAATAATTACTTTTGGATTTGTGTTTTTGGAATAAAAAATGAGCTTTCTAAATAAGACAAAGGACTTTGTATTCCCTGATCATTTGTTTTATAAGGAGAGAAAGAGAAAGCAAAGATCGCTTCAGTAAGTTAGATTAGAAATGGATACCTCAGAGACTCAGTACACAACAAAAGTTGCTTGGCCAGTAGATTTCACTTAACAAGATGAAATTTTTCTTCAGAGTAGAGGTCAGATGTCTCTCACAGATCGTGAAGGGCATGTTAGAGAAATGGCAGCTCGAAACACCATTAGGAAGAAATGCCTTATTTCTCAGAATGTACCAGTGACCTCACCTTCCAGAAGCTATTTACTTGTACATGTACTTCTGTGCTTTGTGGCTTCCACTTATTATTATTATTATTATTATTAAAGCATACACTCTTTAGGTAGACAGTGGATCTTCAGAAGTCATTGATTTAGCCTATTGTTAGATATGTAGAGAAATTCTAATCAGTAGGCAAAATGACAGTTGTGAGAAAACATGAAAAGGGGCCAGACGATAACAGCAACAGCCAAGCCTTAACTGTTTCAGAAACAGAAAACACTGGGCCAAATTAATTCACTGGATTGATCATAATGAAGTCAGGAGAATTGTTTGGATGGATATTGACTTCTGAGATCTGTGTCTTGCATCAAGCTTCATTAGGGGAAATCTTTTTTGGTTTTAAAAAACGAACTGTCATGGAAGATTGGCGTACTGAAACCGACAGTAGAATAAACGGAGGATTCATATTAATTGGAAATGGGACAGCAGTCATTTAAGTGTGCTGAAAGGGTTGGGGGAAGCTGCCAATGAGCAAAAATATTCTGTCTAATTAAAACTGGTTATAAAATGAAGTTGCAGTGAATGGTATTTGTGTCGTCAAAAATTCTGGGGGCTGATCTGAAAGCTTTCTTACACAGTGTCTTGCTAACCTCTGGGGTTCAGTGCAGTGTGATATCTAATCAGAAGAGCCTAGTGCAGTTCAGAAGTAATTGGACTTTTGGATGTATAACATTCATTTATGCAGAAAAAAAAAAAAAGGGTGCTATATCCACAGCCTTATTTTATTATAACCAAGTGAGGCAAATTAAGCGTAATTGTTAATGAACACAGCAGGGGCAAAGCAGTGCAGTTTCTGTGAAGGAAAACTGAGCTGTGCACATCTGTGCTGATTAATATTAACGAATAAAGAAATGACTCCATCTCATAAATTTCTTAAAATCTTTAAAAGAAAGGCTACCTAGTTTTCAATATGCCATAACTAATTCTAGGTATGTTCTAAAATTCCATCCTTGCACAGCTGTTAAATATACTTATTTGTAAATTTGAATAATTTAGTAGTAGTTGAATGGTGTGAGTTGTGTAAAACTTGCTTCAAAATTATTTAAGTAGCTGAATATAAATGAAAACTTGTGGTGTTCCCCTGGAGCCCCAAGAAGGATGGACACCTGGTGGGCTGTGAAACATAGCCCAAGCTGAGACCTGTGCAAGTATGTGCATGTCATGGAAAGGATTATATTCTGTAGCGGCTTCCAATTCAGCTGCAGCTGTGTTTTGAGAGATGTCCTCAGGCTTGTTGCAGTGGGTAGTGTTTCAGTCTCACACAATGTGAAAACAGTGCCTCACCAAACAAAAGTAATGTTGGGGGTTAAGGCATGCTGCTAGATTCTGGTCATCCATTTATAAACAGATGGGAAACTTTTCTACTGAAACTGAAGAGAAAAAAAGTCACCTAGGAGTGAGGATATGTAGATTCCGTCATGAATAATTTACAGGAAGCAATGTGGGCTGTGTTTTTGACCACAATACAAGAACAGAGGTACATTCAATACCTTGGAAGTTAATTAAATGCTTCTTCCTTATTCCTTACCTAATTTCTTGATAACCTGTGGAGCTCGGTGCCATATGATAGCTGATCTGAAAAGCCTAATAATGTACAAAAACTGTCAGAGTTCTGGATGGATACCACTCTCTGTTACCTTACACAAGGAAGAGAGAAACTCTCCAGCTTCAACAACAGAAGCTGGTAATGACCACCATTCAGAAAGCTTGATTATTGCTCATTGCTCATTAAAAAAGCTTGAGTATCAGTTGTTGGTTGCCACTTCTCTGTTAGGAGAAAAAACAAGGGCAGGCAGTCTGCTGATACATATTGCTTGCTGAAAAACAGTTTTGCAAACAGTCTTTTCTCTTGACCTTTTTGCTTTCGTTTTGAAGGCATAAAACCTCTGGGGTCATGAGTGGAATGACGTGGATTATGTACTGCTTGTCTCGGGGTGTTTGTTGTATATAAACTCAAGTACTGCAATGAGGCCATCATCAGAAAGACAGCTAAGATTAGTACTGCAGTTATGAGTAGAATTTTATCATGACATTATTTATTTGGATTTTTTTTTTTTTAAATTTGGAAATACACGTTTGCTATGTATGACTTCATATAGCCTCCTAGATCAGGGAGAGTGAGCTGGACAGTTTTTTTGTTTGCATGTCATCACCGGGGTGCCAGTTGTAGAAACCCTGTTGTCACTGCTTCAAACTGGGAGAGAGCAAAGCAGCTGTAATATTACTGGTTGATACGAAAATGTCTTCTCTAACTTTGAAGACCATAACATAATATTTTTATTTCACTCTGAAAAAGCAACTTATATGACCAGATTTATTGTACAGCACCTACCTTCTAGACAGGAAGAAAATGCAGAATTTATTTTGGATGTTACAAACTTTAAATTAGCAAGCTTCTTAAAATTATCTACTTTTTTTTGCAGGGTATTATAGAAAAATCGAAACTCAAAGGAATTCCTATCATTATTGATGCTGTAAGTATATTTTTGATTCATTCAATGTCTTAACAATTAAGAATCTATTCAGAAAGTGTTCTTCTTACTGTTTTTTTGTTTTTGTTTTTGTTTTTGTTTTCAGGATGGACTGTGGCTTATTTCCCAGCAGCCTTCTATTATTCAAGGCTACCAGCGAGCTATTCTTACTCCAAACTATATGGAGTTTAGTAGACTATATGAAGCTATGGTGAGCTATTTTCCTTTTTTAAATTAAAGTATGTGCAAGTTTAGTCTTGTAGTCTTTATAAATGAACACGTTATTACTGGACTAAACATTATCTGCTGTTTCTTATACGCAAGATGAGCATTGTCTGGGTTTTTATTCCAGGGGTTAATTGCCACAACAATGAATATTCTTAAGCAGAGCTCTTTTTTACAGAAGAGCCTTTTTTAGGTATTTTTGGCACTGCAATGGGTATAGAATAAAAATACCTGGAAAGGCTGATGGTGATGCTTTTTCTTTTCCCTACACATGCAGAAGTGACGTGTTAGAATATTTTGTTCTAGTAATAAAATACGTACTGTGTATGGAATTCTTGTGTTGTAGCTTAGAGACCCCGTAGACAGTAGTGATCATCATGGATGTGTATTAAGACTCAGCCAAGCCATGGGGAATTTGACAGTTGTTCAAAAGGGAGAACGAGATCTTATTTCAGATGGAGATAAAGGTAAGTGAAACCTTTTGCTTTTAGCAATGTGATTTTTTTTTTTCTGTTTTCAGACATAGTCCAGTGGTTGGATTGTAAAGTAACTGGTTGACTCTTCCCCTGATCATGGAAGGGGAGGGAAGGCTGTCTAAAAACCATAAAATATCAACCTTTCGATGCTTTATGTAAGTTTGTATTTTAAAGGAGTGCAACTTACTTGCTGAAAAACTTAGTGAATTTATTTCTCATTTAAATGGCTGTAATAATGTTTTACTCTAAACGCGTATTGAGAAACTCATTTTTTATCAACTGTTTAAAAATCGTAGCTGAGATGGTCTAAGTGCAGATGTCACTGCTAAACTAATGAAGAATAATAGTGGTGTTTCACCATGTAGTGGTGTGTCTGAAAAATAAAGATTTCTTGAGATTCATGGACTGCTTATTGTCCACCATGGGGCTGTAGATCAGTGTGTACAATATGACTCATATGTTAGCCCTGATAATTTTTAATCTAGCTCTAGATTGCCATTACAGCTTTTTAAAACAGTCACTTACTAATATGGTTAAAGTATACTTAATGAAATTTGCTGCCTATCTGATGCTAAGATCGTTTGCTGTGATAAGTATAAAATTAATTCACGAGTGCCTTCATCCCATTTCGACTACATGGCATGACTTCACATACATAACAAGCAGCAGCTCTGCCTCTAATTACTTGAAATGCTAATCTCTGATAAATGTTTATGCGTTTTCAGAATCTTTCTGTATTTACAGTCAGTTTTTCTTTACTTGGAGCCATGGGAGTCTTCTATAAGACAAAAACACACATAACACGACAGTTGGTTTGAGCAGAGCCACTTCCAGGTACCCCCCATTAGTACAGACACTGTAGCAGACTGTGAAGCAAGCTGGAACTGGAAATGATGTAGTTATGCCTATGTGGTGAAGGGCTTTCATGGGTCATGCAGTACCCAAGTAGCCCTGTGTAAAGTCTGCTGTCGTGTTTGCACCAATGGCAGGCTTGATTTGTAACCTTGGACATCAGTCCGAGCTTCAGGGAGAATGAACTCTGCCAGAGGAGAAAACATCCTAGCTCCAGTTTCTGTCAGCTAGAGAGCTTTAGAGCACTGTAGCATCTCTTCTTGCTGTGTTTTTGTGTCAACCGTGTTATTTTTATGCAGGTTTGTTGCTTTTGTAATGAATGTCAGGAAAATTGGTGACACCTTGGAATGAGCACATTTCCCAGTATATCTCTGTTCTTTTGAGTTGCTATTCTTGAGATAAGTGTACCCCCACTGCTTGCAGGAGAAAGGAGACAGTATCCATTGTCTCTAGTCACACAGGATTCAAAAAGGGGAAGTGTCTGAAAGTCTTTGCAATTTCAATTTTGAACCGTCAGGCGTGGCACAAATTTGGTGTATGCCTGGTGTGCTTTTGGGGCTTTTCATTGTTTCCCCCTTCCCTCCTCCCCTTTGCCTTGTGTACTGATTTTTTTCTCTCTTAGTTAAGTGGCTTTTTATTTGAAATAAAAAACAATTTTGTGTCTTTATAGCAATTGTTTGATATAGCTATAGGCTGTTTTTGTGTACTTACATTGGCTCTGTGATTGATGCTTTCCCTCTCCTGGATTACAGACATTACAGGTAGCATTACTGAGCAATAAGAAAGCAGTTGTCAGGTTTAATGCATGTTACAGTGTCGGCTACAAACACTGCTTTTAGGGTTTGTGTTGCTTGTAAGAAAGTTCCCAAAAATTTTGCAGAAATTAAAGATGTCAGCTTCCTTTTAAGAACGTTCTTTGGGTCTCGAGTTACTGTTGGTCAATTTTTGAAAGGCTCCTCAAATGCAAAATTACATTGAGAAAGGAGATCCTACTGTCTGCTCTGGGCTGCAACGCAGAACATGTTGTCGTGCCACTGACCTTGAATTCTCTCCCAGGTTTTCTGCTCTTAACTTCTGCTTTTTTCATCTGTCTGTTCTTTTGATCTGATGTCATTTTTTTTCAGCGGAGACAACACACATGATGATTCCAGTGTGAGGGAAATCCAGATCATTGGATCAGGCCAATGTCCTCTGAGCGCAATCAAATATTATGAAAAGATCTGTGTACTCCTCTTGCCTTTTATTTTTCATATCGTCACCTGTCTATCGTGCTTAAGCCTTACCTATTTTCAGGCATTTCTTGTTTGAGCTCATGTGCTTGGCACGCTGATACTCTAGTTTCCAGATGTCACTTCTAAACTGTCTCCTTCGGGCATATAATGCATGCATACTTTCTGAAAAATTAAGTCTGAATGCTCTCCAGAAATGCTCTCCAGAAAAGACAAAATTGCAGCTATGTAGCTTTGGTGTTGCTTGGCTGTTGTGGAAAGCAAACTCTCTGAGGATGCAGGGTTTTGTGGCAGGGAAAAACGTGTCTTGGTGAATATTTTTTAGCTTAGATTGATTGCAGTGGCTATTGTCGCAGTATTTTTGTACGTGAGTCTGTAGGAAATTGAAGGAGTAGAAGGTTTACTTCTGTTAGTTTAAGACTAGAAAGGTTATCAAGTGATTTGACAGTGAGCTGGAAGTAAAGGTGTTGGTGAAGGATTACTGTTAGCAAACAACTCTGTAGTCTGAGCAAACCGGCACAATAAACTGACTGGAAGCTGAGGTATAAACAATTGAGATGACAAGTAAGGCATATTTTATTAAGAGTCAAAGAAATTAGCCTGAGAATAGCATAACTAGAACCTTGATAGATTCCCAGACTGTAAAAGAAATGGACACTTTAGTGGTTGTTTTTTACAGATCACATTTTTACAAACCGCATCCAAGTGGTTCTTTGTGGCCTGAAAAATCAGAACTGAATCACATACATAGCCTCTGTGAAATCAGTAACAACCCTCCACCACAAATGAGGCTTTTCTAAAATGTCTCAGTTTCAGTAACGAGCTGCCAACTGCCCTGCCAGATTTTAAATTAAGTTTTATATACTCTTTTTCTCTTTCCTTTTGCAATTTCACATTATAGCTTGGTCTACACTTGTTGATTCCCTGCTCTACAAAGATGAGCTTCACCATGCTCTTGGTAGGTGATATCAGTGCCATCACTGACCAGGGTAGGAATGAGTACTCAGCCTGTGGGTAAAAGGTAAGTCAGCTTTTATTCACTACAGCACAGCTCTCTAAGGTTTTCTTTTTATTATTCATCGGAGAACTGGTCAACAATAAAGCGTGGTTATACCAGTCATAGTTCCTAGCATGTTTAAAATTTGGTTAGGTCCTTGAATTAAATCATCTGTTTTATTGTTTATTTTCTCTTTTTTTAAAATGTTACAATGAGTTTTCCCTGTAAGTTGCCCAGCACCTGTGTTTGTCCTCTTCTCCCTTCCAAAAGGCAGAACTCATGGGTAATCAGCCAGTTGCTGCCTCTTACTACTTTTACCTGGAGCCAGTAGCCACACAGTGTTTCCCTCCTGTTGCCCAGCTGCAGCTATGGTCAAGAGAAGCAAAGAAGCATGTGAGAGGGACTCTAGAATACTGAGTATGGGGTAAAAAAACATGTCTTGCACTAAATCCCCAAGCAGTACTTAAAATTTCTGCTGTTCATCTGCCATACAGCTGGAAAGAAAGCTATTCAGCGCCTCAGTCCCTGGCTTCCTTATGTAAAAGCTTACAGTGTCCAGCTGCCCAACAGATTCTGCCTAGATTTTAACCAAGAGGCAGTACCTTGAGCTCCGCTCCTGCTTCTACAGACTGAACAAAACAGGGAGGTCTTGGTGCCTGTCCACTGCCCCACACTGTTTGCCACTGCGTGTGCAGCCCAGCTTGTTGCCTCCCTGGCAGTACTTGTTTGTTATCACATCCGTCCCCTGGCTATCCAAGGAAAGTAATACGAAATTCAGATTGTTTTCTTTCAAACTAATTTGCCTGGTATTTCGCACTCAAGGACCTAGCTAAGTTTTAAAAGTGTGATTAGGGAATACAAAAGTATAAGCACCCTTTACATAAAAGCCAACTTATATTTTCCACATCAGTTGAGTGAGGTTTCTCCAGCCCAGGTCATTAATGTTGGTTTCCCTGTCTGTATGCAGTCTGGAACATGTTTCTGGGAGTCTCCAGTCTCCAGCTATATAGCTTTGTGAACTAACTTGCAAAAGGAAAAAGACAAATTTCTTATTAGTATGGTGTGTTGGTAAAAGGTTTTACTAAAGATCTGGTAATGGTCTAAACGTGAATCTTGCATTTGATGGAACAAAGTGGTTCTTGATAGCTAGCTACATTATGTTGCATATGTGGTGACTTTACTCAGGCAGGCAGCCAAGCTCCACCACAGCTACTCTCACTCCCCCTCCTCAAAGGGAAAGAGGGAGAAAATATGATGGAAAAGGCTCAAGGGGTGAGATAAGGATGGGGAGATCGCTCAACAGTTATCGTAATGGGCAAAGCAGACTCAGCATAGGGAGATGAGAGAAAATGTATTGCCTATTACTAACTAGCTAGAGCACTGAGAAACAACAACAAACTACAGACACCTTCCCCCCATCCAGTCTCTTCTATCTCCTTCCCCTGAGCGGCGCAGGGGAACAGGGAATGGGGCTGTAGTCAGTCCCTAGCACTTCGTCTCCACCACTCCTTCAGTCACTCTCTGCCCCTGCTGCACGTGGGGTCCCTCACCACAGGCAGCAGCTCTTCAAGCACTGCTCCCACATGGCTCCGTACCACAGGATCCATCCCCCAGGAGCAAACTGCTCCAGCACGGGTCCTCCACGGGCGGCAGCTCCCCCCAGACCCCTGCTCCTGCGTGGGCTCCTCTCCACGGGCTGCAGCTCCGGCCCGGGGCCTGCTCCTGCGGGGGCTCTCCATGGGCCGCAGCCTCCTCCAGGCCACATCCACCTGCTCCAGCGGGGGCTCCTCCACGGGCTGCAGCGTGGAGATCTGCTCCATGGGGGACCCATGGGCTGCAGGGGGACAGCCTGCTCCACCAGGGGCCTTTCCACAGGTGCAGGGGAACTGCTGCTGTGTGCCTGGAGCACCTCCTGCCCTCCTGCTGCACTCACCTTGGGGTCTGCAGGGCTGGGTCTCCTCTCTCTCCCAGCTGCTGTTGTGTGGTAGTATTTTTCCTCTTTCTTAAATCTGTTCTCCCAGAGGTACAAACAACAGCACTTACTAGTTTGGCTCTGACCAGCAGCAGGTCCCACTAGAGCCAGCTGAAACTGGCCCTTATCTGATGGGGGAAGCTTCTGGATTCTCACAGAGGCCACCCCTTCAGCCCCCCACTATCAAAACCTTGCCACCCAGTACAGCATAGGAAGTAGAAACATAAAACGTTCCAATTAAATGAGATTATTTGTTGTTCTGTGAGGTAGCTGGTCTTAGCTGATGAGTCATAGAGAAGTCAGAATGGTTGTACCTTTCATTTGCACATCCTTAATTCCTTTAGGATAAGTGCAGTTCTCTTGCTTTGTAAGAGGAAAACAAGTGCAGAGAATTTGTTCAGGATGTCCGAAAATCATGAATAAAATTTTAATCTCCAGGCTGTCTTTTGGTCTGCAGCCTCAGTAAATGTAGTGCTTCACATAGACTCTTTAGCCTTCTTTATCATCAGCAGCAGTAAGTGTTGAGCCTTAACTAGCTTTTCCATATTTCACAGTCTGTGTTCTAAATAAAAACATCAAAAATTATGTGTCCCCCCCCCTTTTTTTTGCTACTGTGAATGTTGTGAATCAAGAATATTGCAGATGCACGTTACTTTTTACACTGTATGTGAGCCTTCAGTTTTCTAACTGCAACACATTTAGAAACTAGTATTCTAAGCAGGGCTGCCTGTATCAAAATTCCTGCTTTCCAGTTAACTCACAGTGCTTGATCTCAGCAAAACTACTAAATTCATTTATTTATTTTTAATTCAGAGGACAGCTATTTTCAGTTACATCACAGACTGTTTTTTTAATTAAATGTATAATAGCCATAAATTTGTCATGCTTCTGGGGCTTGATCTGCCAGCTGTTAGCTCTTTTGGCTTAAAACTTGCTGGCAGCAGCATAGGTAAGCAAGAGGCCATGATCTGAACGCTTGCCCAAATGCTAGTTTTTATCTTATCTTCAAGGCATGCTGAACAGGGAGTGATGATAACTTATTTTATGTCCTGAAGTATGTTAGGTATAGAAGCTACTTAATAGCTTGCACATAGTTACCCACAAAGTTTGAGGCTGAATTTTGAATTATTTTAGTACCTAAAACTCATAAATTTCTACTTTCCAATATTCTGCCAGCATGGCAGCCTTCTTTTTTTTGTTTGTTTGTTTGTTTGTTTGTTTCTGTGGCACTCATATTTCAGTAAAATTGTTTTAATGGACTTAGGTAAAGCAAGAAATCTGGGTGACTATATGACCAACGTGTTGCGTTTTCTGAATACAGGTCTGGCAATATTTATGTGCTGTTTAATAGCTGAGACTATGTTGAAGCCATTGAAATAGGACTGTGGTTGTTCAGACTTCAGCAGACCTCCTTGCTATATTTCATTCAGTCATTTCATCAGTGATAACAATTTTATTTCAGCTAGCCTTTTCGTACTACAGTCTCTGGATGCTCCATGGATAGGTGGTAGGGAGTTGTTGTTTTGTTGGTAGTGTTTTTTTTTTTTTTTTTTTTTCAGGAAGTCGCTTGGCATAAATTGTTTTTCATTATAAGTCCGCCTATTAATTATATTGAGTTAATCTTTCAATTTTTCACCCTTTGAAATAATGCCTTCAGATTTGATTGCCAGGACCTATTAAGAAACACAAGCGGACTCCCTGCCCCAGCAAGCAATTTGGCTGGCGTTAGCTGCTTGTTCCCACGTCTAAAGGCCTGTCAGTAGGACTACCTGTCAGTAGGACTGTACGTGAACCTCTCCATTACTTTGTTTGGGACTGATGTCAGACTACTTGACCTTAAGTAGCCCTGATTGCTGTCTTTCAACACGGACAAATAGTGGTGATTTCACTCTTTCTGGTGTCCTTGCTGTTCAACATTTGGTTCTCTTGATCTGCTCAGCTCTTCCAGAATTAGATGAACTTTGCTTTCTAGGCCTTCTCATTTACAGTGTTCATCGCTATCTTCTCTGAGCAGAAAAATCCTTCATCCTCATGCGAATGCATCATTCTTCATCTCTCCAGGGAAGAGCTCTTTGCCTTTCCTACATCATCACAGAACATCCCGTCATGTCCATCTAATAGAGGTCCTGTAAGGCTGCCACTGGTTGTTGCTGCTTGGTGCAATGTATTGGGAGGTCGCCCTCGTGGTCACTGAAGAACTGCTCGATCCAGTGGGCCATGGACATTTGGTCAGGGATGTTGGATTGGTGGTGAGAGCGAGGAAGATAGCAGTTCATTTTTATTTCTCGAGAAGAAGGTTGGGAAAAGTGTCTCGAAGACTTTGTCCTTTGTGGTTTTGGCAGCATGCCAGTCTGTCGTGACGGTAGTGCGGGATTCCTTCTTTTATTTCAAAAGCTCTCAGCAGTGATGATTGTTCAGAGGACTTTTTCATTCCTTTCCACGCTGCCTGTCGTTCATCATGCTTTTATTTTGAGGTATTTTTTGAGGAACTGAGCCTCTGTGCAAGAACTTGCCAAGCATTATACCTTTCCCCCGCATTCAAGTGAGTTTCCTGTAATTCTGCTGCTTTGAAGCTATTGCATGGATTTGTTTTCCAGCATCTCTGTGCAGAGTACAAAGGTCTGCCTTTGTTGCTGCCTGTGAGGTAGTCTGCACATATTTGAGACTTACTTACATAAAAAAAAAAGAACACAAACAAAAGACCACTTTTTGTAGCAGGGTATTATAATTGGCCTAGTTTGAGGAGATCTTACTTTCCTACACAGCTCAAAACTGGCTGGAAGGTTGTGGGGCTACAGAATAGTGGCAGATGGTGACATACAGCTAATAAGCAGGGGCTTGTGCTCGGCTGTCAGTCAGAAGGCCTCAAAGCTTTTGAACAGAGGATTTCCATCCTGCCTCCTGCCAGGAGTTCAAGACCTCAAAGTGAAAATCCTGTGAGATACCATCTTCAAAGTAGCAGAATTAGAGGTAATTTCTCCAAAGCTCTGTATTTAAAAAAAAATCCACCTAAAAGGGCATACCTTTTTTCAGATACCTAACTCAGAAGTGTATTACACTTGTGAAATTTGACATTAACTGCTGCTCGCTGAGGAACACAGCTGGAATCTTAATTTGGGACTGGGGGAGGGGAGGGGAGCGACTGGGAAAATTAACTGCTGGGATCGCTGCAGTGGTGTCTGCGGTGTGCATGGTGACTAATGAATCTTTGCCCTCCCAGTGGCAGGAGAAATGCACAACTGCCTGGCCTCGTGAGCCCAGCAATTACTGCTGGAAGAATTGGTAGGAAATGGAAGTGAAGTGCAATTCTCCGTTGCGCTGCGTAACAGAAAGCAGAAATGAGCTATGCAGATGGACTGGAAATGGTTTGCTTGTGTTAAGCAGTTTTTTACGTCTTGCTATTTAAGAAGGCTTACCTGCAAGGCCTTCAGTTTTTGTACAGACAGATTTTTCCCATTGTCTAAGAGACATTCTCCCTCCAAAAATATGAATAGCATTCCATCTAAAACGCCTGGGCTGCTCTCTTCATACGTCTTGAAGAAACCCAGCTCAGGTGACTGCAGGAAACTGAGGTAAAGGCTGTTGACCCTAGCAGGGTCTTGCTTTAAATGCTTGCATGTGTACCAAGCTTGCTCAGGAATGCACAGTCCATTACGAATGCACAGTCCATTACATGCGTAGTCCGGAGCCCATAGCTCCTGAGTACCTGACTGGAGATCCTAAAGATGGCTACATGGCCACCACTGATACTATCAGCTCTTCTGTTCTCCTAGGAGAGGAAAATAAGGTTCTCTTTTTTTATTATCATTTTCTTTTCTCTTTTTTTTTTTTTTCCTAGCAAGCAGAGCTAAGGGCAGATACATACCCACAAGAGAGTTTGGAGAAGGGTAGCAGAGTTGGTGGTGTTCTCTTTTTGTGTGCCTTACGTATCCTCCAGGCTTCTTCCTTGGGCTTGCTGAGAGTGGAGAGCAAGGGAGTTACGTTCAGTGAAACCATTTGCATGTCCTTTGTAGTTAAAGCTCCGCAGAGATCAGTTTGACAAAGGACCTTTGTATATTTAAAACAGAAATGGAACATCTGATACTCCGACAGAGCCTATCCCGAGTGACACTGCTGCAGGAAACCACGGGCTCTCAGGGTGCTGTTGATTGGCAGAAAAAGAGATCTCCTTTTGGCTGTATTCTTACAAAGCCTAAGGAAAAGACTGCTTTCAGTAGTTTCTTTCTGATGCACGTGGAAGAAGGCTTCAGAATGTAGCTCTATCGAGTTCAAAGAGCATTTGCTCTCTGTAAAACACCTTGCCTTACATTTGTAAACACTGCAGGTCCGAGGCTCTGGAGAGCTGTGCAGTGGCTGGGTGGAGGGATGTGGTCCAGCCTGGGCTGTACGCATGTTGTGGCAGCAGCAGCAGCGCATGCACACCAGTCACTGATCGGTGACTGAATGTTCTGTGCAGGCTGAGTGAGATGGAAGACGTAAGGTGTATACATTGTGTTGTTACTTAGAAAAGACTGAAAAGTAATCAGGAAAAAAAAATTGAAATGTTAACAGTTTTTTTTTTTTTAATGAGTAGTGTGTTTCAGCATGTACTGCTGCCTGTGAATTTCTTCCGAGATTAACCCTCGCAGCTACAGCGTTACTATTGTGAACAGACGAAAAAATGCACGACTGTTTTTGGTTTGTTTGTTCACAGTACTGGTATGCAGCCATGAAGGAAGCAGCCGGAGATGCGGAGGACAAGGAGACCTCCTTTCTGGTTCTCTGGGAGTCTTAGCGCACTGGGCATTTATGGCTGGAGCTGAAAAAACAAATGGGTATGAATATTAATTAATAACTTATTAATTCTCATTAGTCTGTGCTCCCCTATGGCAGCCGTTGTAGACCTGCCTTAGAACTTTTCAGATAAAATTGGGACTAAAATATCTGCGTACTTGTAAAAATATAAGTGTGTTGTAATGCAGTCCCCTAGTTACTGTTAGAGTAAGAAAAACTAACATCTCCCACGTCTGAGGCACAAGAGAGTGATCCTGGCTCGATTCCCAAAGACACTTATGTACGGAATATGTTTTCAAAACAGTTGAATGCAGGCAAAAAATATGAAGAATAAGTAATTGTTCACTCACAGTAATATTTCTGTAATTCAAAAGTAGGTTATTTAGTTTTGTTATTGTAATTTGGTGAATTACCTTGCATTATACCTAAGTAATACAGGTAAGTTGAAACTGGGAAGCAACGTACAGTTTCAAAGAGGGTGACCATCTTAAGGCCAAGTGGCAGACTGGTTTGCTCATGCATAAAGCGGACGTGCATGCAGCTGACTGCTGGCTCTTTTGTTAAATGATGTTAATTCCTCTCTGACTAGTTGGTCCAAATAGCTATGTAAGCTTTCTGTGAAAGTAGCTTCTTTAAATAAAACTGAAAAGAACCTTAAGACAAGTAGCGAGGGAATAACAGTCCCTTCCCAATAAGTAATGAGCTATAAACTGTAGACTGCAGTCTGAAGTCATGTCGCTTCAGACTTTTTCGTAGTCTAAATAGTCATTTAAAAAAATTACCCCTAGTTCACTCTTATTTTAAATAATTTATTATGCCTGTTAATCTGGAAATTGTTCACTAAGTAACAAGATTTCCCCATATACCTTTCAAATATGTTGTCTGTTAATGTGACTGCATGTCCCTCTAGTACAGTAGCCATAGTAGCAGTGTGCCCTTTGGTAGTGTATGAAATCACAGATTATATGAGAAGTCAATTTGGAGAGCTCCATTTCTTCTGCTGAAAAAAAGATAAAAAATAAAAATATTACCATATTATTGTTTGCCTCTTCCAAAGGTTTTCTTTTCAATGTTTCCTCATATGGCATTTTGTTGTTTTCTACGTATCCTTTCAATCCTTTGTGAACTCTTTCAGTCTCACGGGTATTTGTTTTGAGAGAGGATATCCAGGGCTGAACGCAGTTCTGAGCTAAGGCATATAGCTGACTTCCCTGGTTTTTGTTTGGGCTCTTGGTTTTTGCAGCTTCTCAACATGAGTTTTGCCTTCTGGGGCTGCCCCACTGAGCGTGGCTGGCTGCAGTAATCACCAGAGCCTTGCTCCAGGTCCCACCTTTCTCTAGTAGGTGTGTTAAATTCCAGATGTAGCAATCCTTGTCCCCTTAATATAAATTAAAACTTACATAAAGTCTGTATATCCCACAGGTGCTCCATTTCTCCTTGTCATCTAGTTCTCTCATAGGTTTTTCAATTATTTCACAGAATCACAGAAAGTCTAGGTTGGAAGAGACCTCCAAGATCACCGAGTCCAACCTCTGACCTAACACTAACAGTCCCCACTAAACCATATCCCTAAGCTCTACATCTAAACGCCTTTTAAAGACCTCCAGGGATGGTGACTCAACCACTTCATATTTGTTTCTATATTCCTGTATATTATGCTACTTGCTGTTGGAGAAACAGCAAACAGCCCGTGTTCTCCAGGCTCTCCTGATTTGGGCCCCTGAGGCTCCTCCAGGCAGCTCACTCCAGAACTCCTCCATGTTATAGGTGAAGGAAACGTGGGAGTGACTCTTCACAAAACACGTAGCCCAGAAGTCAGCAGGTCCTCAGTGACTTACGGACAGCTTTTTCCCAGCCCTGGGCTGAGCTTTTTGAGGGTTTTAACCAGTCAACAACTGGAGCTTAGGGCTGGCTGCTAAATTATTCTGCTGTTCTCCTCTGCTCCGGGACTGCAAAGGCAGCAGAAGTGGCCCCCATAGCCTGTGAAAAGGTGCTTTGGAGGGGCCAGGTCTGTGCTGCTTCTCCAGGGGAGGTTCAGTGCCTGAGTAATGGGGCTGGGGGCGTGCTGTCAGGCAGCTCATAAACATAGAAAGCAATAAGAGAGTGTGCCTTAATTTCTGGTGTGGCCCACAGCTGTCACTGTACTCTTTTGTAAGCTGATTTAATGAAACGTAATGGCTCCCGGTGCAGTTGGTGAGGTGTTTACACATCATCTGAGTCTGTAAGGGACCACCGGGTTGTCCACTTCCTGAGCAAGTGTGTTTTCCTTTTGCATCCTTCAGCACTGGTGTTGTTTCTTAGTCATGTGCTGAGCCATGGGAAGAGAAGCATGAGTTAAAAAATACTCGGCCAACAATGCCCTGCAAGACAAGAGTGTAAGAAATGCAAGTGTTTGTCCTTCCCAGCAGTGCTGACAAACATTTATGGGTACAAAGATTACGTCTGCCACCTTATGAATTACACAAAACTGCTTTAGAAAAGCAATGTTCAGATATTGTTTGTAATTTAATTTTTTTTTTTTTCCTTTTAGTCAAAATCCCTTCCTGGTGGCTGCGTTTGGAGCTTGCTCTCTTACGAGGCAGTGTAACAACCAAGCCTTTCAAAAATTCGGACGTTCAATGACTGCCTCTGACATGGTTTCAGAAGTTGGAACAGCTTTTAACAAACTTTTTGAAACCTGAAGCCAAAGCAGCGCAGAAGAAAAGGAAGAACAATGACTGCAAGAGTAATTGCATTTACAGTAGAATTTTAAATAAGTAATGCACCCTTTCAAGTGCTGTAGCAGCATTGGTATGCTAGGTAGATTTTTTTTTTTATTTTTAAGAATAGAAAAATATGATTAATGTAGATATTTTCTAAGAGTTTGGAATACGAAAATGTTTTGGCTGAAATAAGCTGTAGTTGCAGATCTGTTATAATATAATAAAACTAAACTGAAAGTATTCCTCTGTTCTTTTTGATAGTTATTGAGCAATAACTAAAGTTTGAACAGCAAAAAAAAATGCACTTGATACTTAGATAAGAATAAAATTCTTCCACCAGCTCAACTGAATTTCTTGGATTGCACCAAGGTTGTCATGATTTCATTCTTAGGCCGTCTGTCTGGAATTAACTGTAGCACTTCATTTTTTGCCATGCTAGTATATTTACTTTAAGAAGCAAAATTAAGCCTGGTTGGAAAGGGAATGCATGAGAGTTGCTTTAGATTTTGAATGTAACTAGTTGCCTTTTTCCATTCCCAGTCCCGGAGGCAGCGTTCCTCTCAACAGCACACCCCTTCCTGCCGTGTCTTGGGTTTGGGAAGAAGATTCCCCCATTGCAGAATAAGGATACACTGTAGGTATATTAGCAGTGAACAGTAATTACGCTTACCTGAAGAAGAACTATTTTGAATTCCTTTAGCTAGTCTCAGCTCACCTAGAACTCAGCGTGATGAACTTTGTGAAATGATCCTTTGGGGAGGTACTAGGCAGGTAAGGAGTGTAGTGCCACCTAACTGAGCTGGTCGGGCTCCGGTGATAATGGCAGAGCGAGGTGCTTTTAAAATTCAAATTGCCTGCTGGACTGGAGCTCTGAGAACACGACTGTATGTATACAGAGGTGGCTATTTATTAACCAGCAAGAACTGAAGGAAAAGGCAGACAACAGCACCTATCTGTCCACCCTTAGTGATACGCAGGCAGTCACAAGTCAAAGGTAGGGATAGAAAAATGGTGACAGGTGCTTGAGCTCTGGGTTTAGAGGTGCTTTGCTCTACCATTATTACTAAGACAGCTCTTCTACTGTTATGAGCATATCTGTCTGGCTTGCTGGCAGAACAGATGAGTGCTGGATACAAAGGGGAAGTTGGATTTTGCACATCATTTCTTAAATTTTTGGAAATTCAGTCAAAGCTTGTAAGGATTGAACCAGTGTGGAGAGAGGGGCGAGTTCATTCGAAGTACTTTCACAGAACTTTCAGTCAGGTCTGGAAGCGGGTGCTACCGCTGGACCTACAGCCTAGCTCTAAGTGTATATACGCATTAAAGCGCAGGAACAAGCATATGAAGGTGTGTCTAGTTATTATAACAGGTGTTATATATTCATTGCAACCACTCTTTTTTTCCAGTGGTCTAACCGTAGGCTGGAACACAGCATCACTCATTAGGTTCTTGTTCTCGTACCTTGCAATAGCTCCCCACGAAAAGCACCTGAAGTCAGGCTGCTCTCAGTACTTCCCCTCCCGCCCTTATCGTTAATACTTCTGTATGCACTGTGACTACTACCTCACCCCGATGCATTTTTGGTTTTCTTTTTAAACCAGTTGCCTATTTTTTAAAATAGGTTTTTAAATGTTTGCTCATTTTGGTCTGTAAGGGTTCACGGACTTTTTAGATTAGAGCAACTGTCTGTCTGCTCATAAGAGATGGATTTTTGGAGTTTGTTTTAAGCAATTTTGTAAACTGTCTACATCCCGGGGGAAACCAAGCTACTATTACTTTTCCCCCTGAACTCTTGGAGAAGCCCAACTCCTTTTAAATAAAGTCAGAAAGTTAAACTGATTTTAAAACAGCTGCTGGATTTCCTTCAAAATACCAAGCGTTTCTGTATGTAGAACATCATGGCATGCTATCCAAACGGCATTTGTAGGCAAAGGCAAACAAGGAACAGGTATCAGTACAGATTTCAACCTGCCATGTCGGTTTTAAACCTACACAGAAGTTGTAACTTTGTTATTCACTAATGTATGCAAATTGTTACAATTTTTAAGCATTCTGGAAATGTAGCAGTTTCTTTCAGTAGGAAATAAAACCATAGCAAATCAACCTGCTGGAGTTTGGTGTGTTCTGATTACACTTCCCCCAGAAGCCCAGCTGGCTTCCCAACGAAAAGTGTCTGCCAATCCTTCTCGTTTGCCACTGGTATAAGCAATGCAGCCACTAACGAATGTGAAATACCAACAATGTCACATGAGTGGCTGCCTAAGTGCTAACAAAGGCTCCCCCTGCCTTCCAGGGGAGTGCTGGTGACTAAAAATGGGCTTAGTGTAATAAACTCCACTTAATATAAAGAAAGCCTTTATCCTTTTGAATAGATTACTTGTGCAATTTCAGATGAAACTCCTCATGTTCTTATTTATTGTTTCACAAAGTGATTTAAACATACAAAAACACACTGGTAGGGAAGTACATGCCACATAAAACACAGCCAATAAAATATGGGGATTGCAACAGGGATGCAAACAGCTGGCTTGCCCGTTGTGCAGTCTTGGTCAAGTTTGGTACAGCCCATTTTGTTCACCTCCAAAATGCACAGGTTACAGGGGCTTAATAACTGCCCAGGTAATACACTGCACGTACTAATTGCATCTTTCCACTTCAGAGAGCTGGATCCTGAGCCTGCTGTAGGGAAAGCTCATTGCAATCTGTGCAAAAACAAACTGGAAAGATCCCAAGCCTTACAGGTAGGTGCTTGCGTGGTAATGAGGGGAAAGATTTCATGGGGCCAAGCCAGCACCAGGGCAGTAGGAATTACTTCAAGGCTTAACATTATCACCTTCTGTGCCTAAGAAAAATACCATTGTTTAAACTGCTGGGCATAAAGATAAGCGCTTTTACCCTCCCAGACAAGCCCAAGTTCTTGCCTCTGGCTGTGCCGTGTTTTAGCTCTTGGCGCCAGCTCAGCAGAACAGCATGCAAGTGCAGATCACAGCAGTCGGGGCTGGGGCAGTGCCTGCATTAGAATACAGCCAGGCTCGTGTCAGACAGCAGCACCACCTCTGTGCTGAGGAGTGTTTTGGACGTTTGCACACCCTGCATCTCATACGCACCTTCTGCAAGGCCAGTACTTATTTACCTCGTAGTAGTTTTAATGTTTTTGCTGAGATTACATCACTGTTAGACATTTTGTTCCAAAGATTTTATTTGGATACTACTAGTATTTACAACACCAAGCAGCTGCAATAAAAAACTCAAGTCCAGTGATGAAGGTTCAGCTTTTCTTCTCAGTCTGCTGCTCCACTCGTCCACCTTCTACAATTTCCCAGGTTGAAACAGCACTTCTGTCCTGCAAGAGCAAGGAAATGTGTTACTCTCATCAGCCTGCATCACGCAGGGATCTCTAGAGTTGGCTACAGCCTGTTCAGCGCCCCAGATGGATCTCAATGAGCGTGCAGATTTTTTTTTCCCTGTCTACTCCAAGACAAACATCACGCAGCAAAGCTATTAATCAAGTTAGGAAAAGAGGTGGTGATACCATCTCACAGGAATGCCCTGGTTACCAACGCTCAGCAGTTGTAAAACAAGCCCAGACAATTATTCACAGTTAAGAAAAAAATAATTAAATCACTACACTACAAGAAAAATGTATTTTTTTAGTGTTAGGCAGTCACAATCATATTTTCATATTTAAATGTCTGGTCTACATGGAAAATATCTCTTCTATGGTCAGTACATGATAAAATATTGCCTAAGAAACAGCTTTCTGTGAATTTTAGAAGGATAGTAACCTGCTGCTGTAAGTATCTGTAGTGCAGTGTTATATTTTTGAAAGAATATCATAACCAAACTGATGGTTTCTGTTTTGATGTAGTCATTCGACTGCAACGGTTGAAAATTACAAAAGTTTATCTGAATATTAAATGTTCAACAGGCTAAAGTGTTAAACGAGCTAACATGAGCGACACTGGAATACAATGTAGAGTTTTCTTTGTATTAAAGTGAAAACTTTGATGCTTAAGTAATTGTGACATTTTACTTAGTGCACAGTTACAGTGACAAAGTTCTTTACGGAACAAAGAGCAGAACCCAGGCCATGCCATGAATGGACAGAGTAAGGCTGGCAGTAGAACTGCTCCTCTGGTAATAAATGGAAATCATGTAAAATATTTTCCTTTATAAAATAAGCACATTGTTGTATCTCATACAAGCACACGACAGCAATGCAGCTCTGCTGTTCTGATGGAGCTTGTGAGCCGGGCAAAGGAGGAAAAAGGCTGTAAGTTGGGTGCTGCCACACACAGCCTGCAGGTGGGAACTCCAAGTACCGAAACAGAGGGTGCTGGCTTCCTCCTGCAGTACGCAGGAAGAACTAGGGGTCAAAATACAGCCCGTGCTGGGGAGCTGCCCAGAGCCAGCCCAAGGCTGCAGCCAGCCTCCACCTGGGGAGTTCCTCCAAAGGGAAACAGCAGCAGCGCAGCATGGATGGCCCAGACCTGGGGACGACTCCTCCCCGAGGGGCTGAGCTGAGCCAGAGGGTGCTGAGAGCCCTGTGGTGCAGGGCCACATCTGCACCGCCCCGCTTGGAGAACGCTGCTGGGACCTGTAGAGGCGAGAGCAGGGCAAGGTGGCAGCAGACCTGCAGGTACTTGAACTCATCAGGTGGCAGCGGCAGCAAAAGCAGGAGTTGGGCTTTGGGTGCTGTGTGCTTGGGCATCAGCAGCAAACTGCTCCGGGACAAGCACGAGACAGATTATGCCAACCTTCAATTTATTAAATAAAAACGAAAATAAATTGGGCTGCATCCCGGCTCAGGCCAATTTCTAGGAGGTTATTAAATATCCGTAAATCCCTTTAAGAACAAAACAAAACAAATCTTCAAAGGGGCTGGGGGGGGGTGCAGCTGTTTGGCCAGATAGATCAAACAGGGCCGTTCTTCTCCAAGACCTTGTTTCAGCGCAGCTGTTTGGATTTGCGAGCCTTCCTGACAGATCAGCGAGGCTGAGGATTTAGTTATGTACAAACAAGGAAGCAGATGTTCCAGCTTCCCACAGGCTCCCTTTGCTTTCACAGCTGTAGCTCTGGCCCCCAACCCAGCTTGTATCCCTTCCACTTGAAATCCTGAGGGCGCTGCCCACAGCTCTCGCTTGCTTTTATTCGGTGCATTGACAAGTGACAGCTCTCACGCTCAGCAATTAAAGGGGATGTGTGCTGTCACTCCCTAATGTAACTGTGCTTCACGTCCTCCCGTTGGTAAAACGATACAAGGAGGCTGCAGGAGGCTCAAAACACAAGCGAGGAGCAGCGTGAACTGCAGGAAGGGAGAAGGATGCCGAGCGGAAAGCAGAGCGTTATCCTGCACGTAAGGAACAAGATCGAACTAACGACATGAAGCTGAGATGAAAAGGGCAGTGGAGCAGGAGGAACTGGAAAAAGCAGTGCACACTGAAGAAGCATCCTGAGACCAGGAGGAAACAGTAAGCCAACGAGGGGATTTCTCTTCAGCAGGAGACGCAGGGGAATGAAAAATGAGGAACAGACAGAGCAGAAAGCACCATGGAGAGGGGAGTGCTACAGGAACCAGGCAAAGCACCTACCTACGACCAAGAAAGGCTTTCTTGTGCAGACTTATCTTTTTAGTGGGGAAATGTGAGGAGGTAGAGGGAAGGTATTATTTTCATAAGTCATCTCAGTTTATTTTCCGGTTCCTCTGCAATCTTCTAAAATAGCACACATTACTCCTAGCCTTTCTTGTGTGTTAAACTTGGACAATTTAGGGATTTCTGAGCACGAGGGGATTATCAGTGGCAAAATAATACTCCTTTAGTAGCTGCAGAAGTAGCTACAGCTTGCACAGAGATGTGAGGTTAAAGGGAGCAGAAGAGAAGGCCAGCAGTACCATCAGGTAAGAGCTCAACTTCTACCACCTGCCACTGCATTCGTACATGATGCAGGGCACAACAATAAGAGCTGCTGGGGGGACATGAAGGGCAGAAATAAACACTGCCTTAAAAAGACCCTGACGGTCTCACGAAGTGAGTAGCTGCCTCCTACCTTGATGTGGATTCCAAAGGCAGCAAGGTCCCCACGCAGACTGTCACAAGCCTCCAGGAGAGGTTTTCTCTCCTGCATTAACTTCTGTCTCTTTTCCTTCTGTTCTTGTTTTGGTCCTTTTGATCCCGTGGCACCTTCTTCTATTTGCACGGTGTCTGTTGCTTCTGGCACAGCAAGAGCGTAATTACGGACCTTTGTGCGGAAGCTTACAAGCTCATCCATCACGTTGGAGAGCAGAGCTGAGTTTCCTCCTCCCACAGCAACCTATAAATCAAACGCATTGTTTTAAAAACATCTGAGAACGATCTCAAAATCAATCACAATCCAGTTGCATGCACTATGGCCTTCCTTGTCACCTCTCATGGCTGTGCATCCTCCATTATAGCGGTACAATTAAAACATCACACCCTCTACTCGTGCTGGGCAGAAGTTAGAGCACAGTCGTGCTTTGAAGTAGCTCAGGGTATTCCTACACAGGATGGTGTCTACCTTGGAGCAGAAGGTACTCATGTGAACGTAACGTGCTGCATAATCCAGCTGTGGAACTCATCAGGAAACCTCCTCGATGCCAGAAGCATGCATAAATTAAAAAGGGATTAGACAAATTAACAGAAGAAAGGCCTGACAGCAGCTATCAGCCCAACATGGGAGCCCAGACAGTCCCTTCGCTGGAAGCTCCTGAAGAGCGAGAGAGCTCCAGCCTCTTACTGTGTTTGAGCACCAGCCCCTCTTCAAGGAACACAAACAAGGAAAACGAAGTATTTTTGCCTTCCATCTCCAGACAACCCTTTCTACAACAAAAATCTACAACAAGACAAATCTACAACAAAAGAGAAAATGCGGTGATGGCATTTTATCACCGTGACACGAGAGGGGGAGCAGACACGCAGCAGCACAATGCAAAGCGCACCAGTGCCGGGGGGTGAGGTAGCTGCCGGTGACACTTGGCTGGGAGCAGAAGAGCGGCTGAGTAATTAAAGCCAGAGGGGACCGACTGCATTTAGTCACAGAGCAGCGGGATGGGAACGAAAGGGAGTCTTTTCAGAGGTCACTGGCTGAAGCAAACAACTAAAGAGGAGGAGGAGGAGGTGAGGAGGAAGCTATTTAGGGGCCAGAGCTTGAGATGCTCAGTGCTCTCAAGGCCTGTAAGAGGCAGCAAATTCCCCAAACTTTCAGAAGATGTAAACATGATAAAGCAGCAGCTTATGAGAATGAAGAAGGAAATAAATCTAAATGCCAGGAATGCCCCATTGTAACCTGGGACAGGAAAAACAGCAGAGTAAATGCTTAAATGCAGAAGGGAGAGCAAAGATGAACAATGAGAGGGGATAAGAGACACCTCGACAGACACCACCGGCACAGTTCAAACGAGGCACTTATTTCATGACACAAAGGCAAGATCCTCCAAAAGATGGGACAGCTTGGGAAATGGGATCAGTTCACCTCTTAAGTAAAACACTGCATAGACTCTCCTGATCTCCATTTCCTTCTTCCGTAGTACCAACCAATCCAAAGGGCTTGTAAGAAGTTTTATGCAGAAATGTGTCCTTGCCTATCCCACAGAAAATCAGCTGTCACACCTGGACTACAGCACTTCTAGGAGAGCTAAAGCCCTTACCTGAGCTCGCCAGCTCTAAAGAGGCACGATGCTTTCCACTCACCAGCTAGAAGCCCCCAGCAGTAGCTGGTAAGGCTAAGAGAGAAACGTTTATAAGACTTCTACCTGGTTAGGGGTGTCTTTCAGAAACCTCAGATGGATTCACCTTTCCTGCCTGTGGTTGTCTAGGCTCCGTCTCTAGCCAATGGAGAAAGACAGACAGACAGTTCTTACCCAGACGGTCGCATAAAACAAGCCTATTGCAGGAGCACAGGCAGCTACGTTAGACTACACGGCTCATTAGCTGAGATGAATTGCATCCCAAAAGCAAGACAGATCCACAGGCTATGTGTAAGTGCCCAACTGAAGGCCCAAGCACTGCTCCCAGCAGCCCCTACATTGGTTTGTTAGCACAGCAGTGCCTGGCCATAGAGCCCTGCCCCAGACAGCCCAGGCACTGGGACCCTTGCTGGCCAGGGTCCGTGCCCAGCGAGGTGCCTACCTGTGGCCACCTTGCTAAGGGGCAAGAGGGGTGATCTGCCAGGCTGTGCACTGACCTGTGCTGGCACGGCTTTGAGGATGGAGAACAACTCCTGGCTCATTTTATCTACTCTAGGAGCACACAGACCTTTGTGATATGTCGAGTAAGAAATCAACATTTTTATGGATTCGGTTATTTGAGGGCAAAAGGAAAAAGCAGAGAGACAGAGAAGGACCTGCAGTGCTGTTCCTTCCTTCCTGCCTACCTCTCACCAACATCTTCTGCTGACCCCGATACCCCACAGTGCACAAAAAAGAAAAGCACTAAGGCACTTATTTCAGTAAAAATATTCAGTAGACACTTGTATACACACAAATATTCACTTGCACACACACAGCTCAGAATACAGAGGAAGGGCTTCAGCATTCAATACACACAGATGTGTTTAGTATTTAGTGACATACTAAACATGGCAAATGTGTGCGTTATAAGGAATAACGAACAGCTGAACTGCATCCAGCAGCTGTTTCAGAAGAAATTCTGTGGGAAAATCCACAAAGAAGCAAAGTAATTAAATGCATTGATTACTGTACTGGATGAACAAGGTTATTTGTATTTTCTCATTCTCTTCTTCCCCTCTCCCAAAAGAAATTTCTGTAGAAGGGTTTGTCTGAAGAAAGTTTTTAACTTCTTACTCTTCAGCCCCACACTCATGAAGCTGCAGGAGGCGAGCACAGAAGAGCTTGCTAGCCTCCAAAACCCTGCATCCCTTTAAATAGCTCCCTTTCCATATACCAGGATATCACCTTTGTATTTATTGTCCTCTTCTATGCACAGCACTTTGCATTGGGCTTTTCCTCGCTTCTTTTCCCTCCCTGTTCCTGCCCTTTTTCAAGCACTGGGAGATATGTAAGGTATTTCCAGTGAATGCACCTGACCTGAGGGCAGAGCAGCCCCTTTCTCCTCACCTTGGCTTTCTGCAGAGGAGCCAAGCCCTGGCTCCTGTTGGGCAAAGAAATATCCGTATGGCTATCAAAGTCAGCCTGGATGCAACCATCAGGAAATGAGGAAGAGCCGGGGAAAAGAGATACACAACAGTACCAATGTAAAGGCCTCCAGCACTAACTTTTTCTCATTTTGTTCCTCCAACTTTCATTTCCACAACGCGATTGCTGCAGAAGTCAAACAGGAATACCCAGGGGAAGGAAAAAAGCCCCCGTTGTGCTTTACCCTTTTCTGCCTGCTCAGACGCTCTCCTAAAACATCACAGCAGAAACCGCAAGTAATGCGGGAAGGTTTACTAAAACCATAGATAGCTTTGTTATATTTCATGCTTTCAGAAAGCCTTGTACAGCACTGTTACTATGTACCAGTGCACACAGAAGAGGTATTTCATACCTGTCTTTCTTCAAAGGACATCCCAAGGGCATTAAAAAAGCCTTCTATATAGGAAATAATGCTTCCATACACAACAGAGCTTCTGGGAGATCCGCCATCCTGTTTAAAAAACACTCAAAAGAGATTGTCCAGTCAATATATATTACAGAGCTCGGCATCTCTCCACAGCCGAGTCCGCGAGGGAGAGCTACCACTAATTAGATAGATCCACCTCTACCAGTAAAACCTGCCCCGACGGGAACTTTTACGCGGCCATAAAAGCACCTTCAGTGATTTCCTTTGTGCTGTGAGGGGGGAAAGATGCAAGTAAATGGGGGAGGGGACGAGCTTATTACCAGCACACGCAGCGAGGAGGGGAGATGCGTGCAACCACAGCGCATTACGCGTGCACGGCAAATTGGACCTAAAAATAGCACTGCTGAGCATGGAGGGGCTCTGCGCATGGAAACCCAACGAAAGAACAAAATCACAGCTTCAAGGGCATCCTTAAAATAAAGGTCAAAAAAAAACAAACAAAACAAAAAAAAAACACAACCCTTTTTTGAGCATCTTATTGATTTAAACAACATGAAGTCTGCTTTGAGATTGCTTATGGCGTTTTGTCATGCCCTAGTAGCACCAGCAGCCAGCACAGCAGCGATGGACTAGTGTTTAAGAACACAGGTATTTATTTCTTTCCTCCACATGTATTTAACTAAAAAAAAAATAAATTCAAGATTAAATGATGGACTGGGAAGAGATTTAAGGGAATAACATTTGCCTAAAAAAAAGAATAATGATATAAACAACCAAATTAGCAGCTGGTGCTGGATTTTATCCGGTAGCTCCATCAGGGTTTCAGATAAGCCATAACCTAAAATTTTGAAACTGGAAGGAGCTGAAGTGAACTGTTGAGGAAAGAAACAGGAACATGCCAACAAAGATAAAAATTATGACAAGATAAACATGATTCATTTCTCTTTTTGATGTGAATTCACTCATTTCTTGAGGAGAAAAAGCACCCACATGTTAACTAGGAGGTAAAACATAAAAAGCTGGACTGCACCCAGACGAGCTCCCTCAAGACACCAAGCCACCGGACTCAGCTGACAAAGTTGACAAAACGGATTCAGAGAAAACGAGCAGTGACTACCAATACGTGTATTCAAGGAGCAGTAATGCTATTACAAATCCCTACTGCAAACTGGCTTGAGCCAGGGTTCAGTGAGTCATTTTGTAACAAAAAGGGGCAGATGAGGCTGAAGAGGGAGTTTAAAATCAGCACCAAAACAAGACCAGGAGGAGGCAGGATTTTTAAAGCAATGAGCAAACTCTCCCTTAAAATCAGCTATTGCTATATACTCAACATGTCTTTCACAGCACAAGGCAGACATCGTGAAAACAGCAATTAAGGAGCACAGCAGCAAGGCTAAGCTGTTTGCCTTGAGCGAGAAAGGGAGTTGTTGGTAAAGAGAACAAGTCTTCAGACCGTGTTTATTGCTCAGGTCTTGTCCTTTCCAGATGCTTCCTTTGTGTCAGCATCGAGAGACCTTAACAGGGCCTCAACTTGCCAAAAGTCACTTGAAGATGGGGACTCACACAGGCAAGCTGAGGCCACAGTTATGATCTGCCAACAGCAGCCGATCCCTGCTCCTCGAAGCTGGGCTAACCACCATGAATATTCATGAACCTGCAGCTACCTGTGCCTACTTGCCAAAGCCCCCCAGAAGTGACCACCACCCCTTTCCCTACTAAGGCTGACTTCTAGGCACAGATACGAAGCAAAGAAGCGCGGCAAGGCTGTAAAACCAGCATTAAAATTAGCAGCATGTCACAGAGGCTTCAGGCCTTTCAAAAACCTGAGGTATAAATAATATCAGGCAGCAGCAAAGAGAGATACTTTGGACACAGCGAGGCATAATACAATAGTCGTATATAATTCCTGCGGTACAGCCAGGACAAATGGGGACCATTAAGGTCAACAATTTATGGAGCTTTGTTTCTGCTGGTTTCTCGTGTGAACAATAAACTAATCTGTCTGCATTAAACAGTAGGACAGTGGACAGCTGTCATTTTCTGATCTCTGTATCCTAATGGGTTACCTTAGTAACAGCCTTAAGCTGTCTGTTGCCATGGTGAATGAGGTCCATAATTGCTGCAACAGCCCTGGAGGTGTCAAAGTCATCTGCAAACGCAGCCTTCACGTTCACTTTTGTGTTGGCTAGCCTTCAAGAAGAAAAAAGGTAACGTTTAAGATAAGACAAACAAGATGCCAGCAGTACGCTGAAGCCGTCAGCTAGTCAGGAGGAGTCATCGGAAGGACACTCATTTCCTCCTGAGCTGCGCCAGGAGGGGAGATGCTACGCTGATCAGGAGAGAACACATTTTTTGGTTGCAAAGGGAAAAAACTTGACGCCTGTCAGAGCCCAAAGCACTACATACGTTCAATAAATACATCATTAATCACAGGAACCAACAGCGGAGCAATGCTCGCCTTAACCATTTAAAAACAGATGGAAAGCTGGCTTGATACTAAGCACATTAGTAGTTTTGCTAAGTCCTTTTATTCTAGCAGCCCATTCTTCATGCTGAGGGCACGTTTCTCTTCCAATGCCATGTCACATGCATTGCTCCAGCGCTTAGCAGGAGAGCTAGGCTGGGTCAGGTAGGAGTCCTGTTGGCAGGATCTGACTCCAATGCAGGCTCTGCTTCCGTGTTTCCTTAGCTAGCCAAATTCCAGCTCCGTGATCCCGCTACAGGCTGAGATAAAGGCCTGGTGGAAAAGCCAAGCCCACCTCACGCAGGCCGTGGGCAGCCTGCACTCGTCGTCGCAGGAGCACTGCCCAGCGATGCCGCTTGGCAGGGGAGGGTGAGCTGAGCAGGGGGAATAAACAGCATGCTGCTGGCAGCTTTCTGTTGTACAAAGCTAGACGAACTGAATATCGATAGGCACTGACATGGGGATGCTGCTCCACAATGAAGCTGGAGGAGCAGAGTTACCTGGGGAGCCTCAAGCTATCGTAGTACCTCTGGGGATCACCTCAACCCTGTTTTGCCTGTTTCTGAGTGGTTTTGCCTGGAATACCTGCCTCTCTCAGGTATTAAATTGCTGCTACACTAAATCCATTCACCCAAAGCTATTGCCCGTGAGTTTCCCCTTCTCCATTCAATATCTATCACTTTCCCAAAATAAGAACTTTACATTTAGTGATACACAAGATTTGCCCTCTCTTATCTCCTCCACTGACACTCTATTTTGACTTCCTTACATACCTCACACCTCTAAGCCTTATCCCTCACCAGCAAGTCCCCCTGCTGCCTCCAGCTGAACGACAGCTTCAGCTGCCCAATATCACTAGTAGCTAATTCAAACTCCCCTCCTTGTGACATGCTCTGGTGCTCTGTACAAAACATAGTGAGACGCAGTCGGTACAGCCACGAGTTCTTCAACACGACCGTGCATGCACCACCAGGAAACTGTCTCTCACTTCATCTTCCCCTCTGATCACACACCTCAGAGCTGCTTTTACGTGTGGCGCTTCACTGCCTCTCCCACCCTAAATCCAGAGCACCAGGCTCCTCACATTTACACCCAATACAAACCACATCTCTGGATTCGAGCAAGCTGGTCTAGTGGAAGGTGTCTGTGCCCATGGCAGGGGGCTGGAACTAGGCGATCCTTAAGGGTCTTTTCAAGCCCAAATCACTCTGTGATTCTGGGAGATGATCCAATTTTTGCAAGGGACTCCACAAGAGATTCTCCTCATCACCGTCAGGGTCCCAGCAAACAGAACTACTTCTTTCCCTATGAAATCTCTCCTGACCAGTTTCTGAGTAACCCTTCCCTCCTTCACACCAGCCTGTCAGCCAGTTTCACTACAAGCTCCTGTACCCAAGGCGTATTACTTTCCAGTTGTCTTCTTTCTTCTTCAGTCACTAACACACAGTTCTTCTTATGTCCTGGATAGCTTTGCAACTTCAGACATAGATTGTCCTTCTACATCAGTCAGGAGGTGCAAATGTGCTTATATTAGGTCAGGCACACTAGATAAATAAAGGGATTGTACAAAAATACAATGAACTAAGTATAGCAGACTGTGAGGAAAAACAGCTGGCTAAAAAAATAGGAAAAAGAGCTACCCTTGGTGAGGATAGCAGGGAAGGTTGCTTCCCAGTTCTTCTTCTTAAACAGAACTCAGTATGTTACAAAGTTCAGCCCTCTGAGCCTGTCAGCAATTTGCAAGTTATTGCTCACATAATCACAATCTCTGGATACAGGAAGCACACTTACCTTTCCCACAGTATGTCTTCTCTAACGGGGTCACATACCAGCTGTCCTTTTATATAAGCGTTTGCATCTCTAATAAACGAGGAGATTGCCTGGAGAAGGTGCTTTGCATCATTCATGGTCTCGTCACTGAATTCTACTGCTAAGAAAAAAAAAAAACACACGAGCATTGTGATATGGAGGATGTTGCTGTCATACCTAGGCACGATATTCTGAGCTGCAGTTGTTCCAGGAACAAAAGTTTGTTGTTACTTGTCAGAGCAAACTTTTTGTAATTGCACATTTAATTAGCAGCTCTGATTTTCAAGTGCACTAGGTGAATTAGATCAACATAAAAGAAGATCATTATATATGACAACATGTAACCTATTCAAAAGGCTTTAGACTGGTCTGAAGATTGTTCGGAAGCTCGCTGAAGCAACACCTACTTGACTTCAAGTTCTTTTTTCAGTATTGAATCTTTCTGCCTGGTTATTACTCTAACACATTTGGATGGGATGTACTTCTAATCGTCCCCCCACATTAAAGCTGGGAAAACATACCTTTGATCTCCCCCTGAATTTTGTTCCTATTTTAATTTAGGTAGACACATTCCACCTTTGGAGACCTCCAAAGACACCTAACCCTCACCACTGACTGAGGAATACAGGCACTTACTGCTAAAGGACTGCATCACCAGCACCTAAACATCTACAGGCACCCAGCATTTTGCGGTCTAGGTCTGCACAAGGTAACTTCACCGAGGGCAGAAGCCAGATGTGAGCCCTGATCTCAGTGCCATTAGCATAAATCCCAAAGAAGCCTAGCTGTTTAAACAGACTTTCTGCAGGATTTGTCCCAGTGTAACTGAGGCGTTAGTCTGGACTATACTTGTCAGGTTTTCCACTTGCGTGTAATTAAAAATCTGCATTTCTGGCTCATTAACATTGGTTTTAAAATTAAGCTTTACTAAGCTTTTAAAAAGACTGATGTAGTGACTTTCAGAAAACTGTGAGATATCGAAGGAGATCATTTATATCCACTAAGATTACTCAACTGATTACCCTGGTTACAGGGGCTCCGAGAGGAATACTTGATGAAAGTTTATTCTGATGAAGCTTTGATTAAAGCCATTCTTCTCCACTGATTCAGGGCATTCTTCTAACCCGCCACGTGCTGCAAACGCACCACGGGGCTCACACGCTGCTTGAGCAGCTCTCCATCTACCCCTTCCCTCCTTGCCACGGAAACCATCGCTGCTAAATGCAAAATAACAGAAGGTTTGCTGTTAGCACCAACAATTCGAGACCCAAGCGAGGAAAACGTTTCAGTTCATTCAAGTACAGAAAATTTCTGAGCCTGTGCCAGAGACAAGCAGAGGGTTTTTAGGGTAAATGTAACACAGACCACAAAAGGGCCCATTCTGAGCACAAGATCTACATAAACTACTGCACCAAAGGGCCATCTCTGAAATAGCCAGGGAAATTGCAGAGTGCTGAACACGTGCTTGATATCCTCAGAAAGAAAAAATAAGTCAGTACAGCAGAGAGGCTAGGGATCAGTGATTACAGCATCGGCAGTGGCAGCAGACCACGCTGTTCTTCTGTTGCACGTCTTATTTTTCCCCAACACCCTGCTCAGCACTTCATGTGCACAGCAGCAGACACACAGGGGTAAGCCGGAGTCAGAAAGCACACGTGGCGATGCCACCCAGCGTTTGCTATCTGATTTCTTCACGCAGAGGAGCAAACTCCAGGCTGTCACTGCCGCAGTACCCAAGCTCAGAGGGAGATGACTAGCATCTGTCATGCCTCATTTCTCAGGCTTTATTTCCAAACCCATTTCTCTGGTCATGTCTTCTTGGCTGTGTGCTCCTACTGTTAAGTAGCCTAGAGTCCGTGGTGACGTCCTGCAGGTGCCTAGCCCCAGGCAACGCAGCCCCTTCTTCACAGAGGAGCTTTATCCTAGTGGACAGCACCTCCGTGCTTCCAGAGGAGAAGAGCCAGCAGACCCTGGCCTTATCTAAGCATTCCTGAAGGCTTTTTATGGGCTCAATCTGACGAGCACATTAACACTGCCCAACTCTCCAAGCTTATATTCCAGCAAGGATAATGTGTTCTCCTTCCAAGGCAGGAATCGTCACCAATAGGCTCAGGCTGCAGAAAGCTTTTTAGGAACAAACAGAAGGCGCTTGGGATCTCACCTCTTGGAAGCAGGCAGCAAGGAAAAATGCAGTAGTCATCTTTGAACCGAGCTGACGGCATGTGCACGCTCTGACTCACTGCACAGTAAGTGCCTGACTCTGCCCATTTATCTGACAAGGGTCCTGCCATCAGCACCACATCCTGCCTCACCATTTGGCAGTGCTGTGCACCCCCCAGCAAGTCCTATCTGCAGAGCGGCTTACTGGCATTATATTGATACAACACCACCGCTTCATGTTAGCGGACACCTCGGTTTGCACAGGCAGCCCTGTTTTTTATCACAAGAAGATATTTATCCTATAAGGACGTGGCGATTCTTTGCTTTACTTTTCAGGTCGGTTCAAAGGCAGCCAGCTCAGGAGCAGTGCAGAGGAGTATCCTCAGCTTCAAGGGCTTCCTGTGCCATCCCTCACCCCTGAGGCAACTAAGGCAACCCAGCCTCTCAGCTTTTGTTTCTAGAACAAGCATACATATGACAATGCTGTAGGTGCCAGCCTTTTTATTTCATCCTTTGTTTTATTCACCCCAGACTCCCAAGTGCCCCCAGCTGCAGCCAGAGTGCCACTCAAGTGTGCACAATTTATTTCCTCTTCCGACAGAGGCCCAGAGGAAACAGCCAGGCAGGCTGCTGTCCCCACAGCAGTAGCACCCTGCAGACATGGGCTGGTCCTGCTGCAATCCCCTGCCAGCATTTGCTCCTCCACTCCTCCACAGCTACAAACCAGCACAGTCTTACTATCCCACACTTCCAAGTATTTCAGGAATACGCAGCCTTCCCGATGCCTTTGGCTGCCTCAGAAAAGCAATGCTCCACCAGGCAGGTAGCTCCTGCAAGCAGCCAGAGGTATTAATGAGCAGAAAGATTTCCCAGTCCAGTAACTGCCTGTCTGTGGGGATGCACAGCGTGTTACACATTAGCAAAGCCACAGAGCCTTCACCACATCAGTTCTCCCAGTCTTACTGCTAGGTGTGCTTTATTTGAGGCATCTGGAGGCTGGCTTAATAACACAGCAGGTGTTTCAGTGTGCTCCAGCATCTCAGCGCAGTACCAGGAGTGCTGACAAATCAGATTATCCAACAGCAGTCATGGAGCTACCATCCACTTTTGGCAGATATCGATAAACTGGTAAAAATGCTATCCGTATGAAAACCTCTTCCAGCTAAAAGCAGTGCCTGCCTGATGGAAATACTCTGGCGTAGAGAGAGGGAAGCCAGTGAAATTCCCCCGCAGCTTTCTCTGCCAGCAGCTTCTGCCAGCTTACCGTGATCATCAGCTCATCAAGTGTTTGTCCCAGTGAGCTGTACTGCCCTGAATGCTGAGCAACTACACAGGACAAGAATAAAATAAAAATAAAAAATTATTAGTAAGCCCTTGTCGTACCCTAGAGGACTAGAAGATACAGCTCTAACTACATATGTCTGTAAAAATAGTTGGTTGTGACTGAAATGTAACTGGCTGCAGCAGATGCAAATCAAGAGGTGCAGGTAATTCATTAAATTGAAAGTGTAATTAATTCAGAGTTGTAATTAACCTCAGGTTCAGGAAGGTATTTAGACAAACAGTTAAGTGCTGCCCTCAGTAAAGATGCCTTTCTAAATGTCAGCCTAAGAGCAACCCCACAGAGCACAGCGAACCTTCCCACTTAGGGTGGGAGCTGCGAGGCGCGGCAGGAGGAACCCCCTCCTCTGCACCACCACATCTCCACTCTGGGAGGTGTGTGAAAAGCCAGGCGTACCTTTCTCTTACCTGAGCTGTATCTGCTGCGCAGACAAAACATCCTGAATTGATCCGATGAAAACTTCTTCAGAAAATCCTAAACTCCACCCACAAAAAGACAGCTTTAGTATCATATCAGATAATTCTTTAATCTGTTGTTCAATTCTCTTACACCAGTTTCACAGCATATTTCAGACAAACTGACGTTACAAGTAATCTTTGATCTTTAAGTTAGGATTAAAACTTTAAATTAGAAAACTGGTTTAAAGTCTAAACTAAATAAAATCTAATTCCATACATATATAATGGGTATATGTATATAGAATATACAAATATATGTGTAATGTCAATCACAAATATAAAACACTGAAAAATACTTTGTTGTGATGATCAAATGTACATTGAATAAAGACCTGTGCAAAAAAAATAATTGTAATAATAACTAGACTAAGAGGGGGATACAATCTTACAGGAAAGGACAACTCCTAAGTTTTGCGAAGTTTATGACAAAGAAAAACTTCTCGAAGAAGAAAATGAGTGTACCTTTTCTGGAGGACTAGCTTATGAAGGAAAATGGGGGAGTGAACAAAAAACTATTTTTTTTTTTTTTTTTTTTTTACTATCACTGGAATTTATCTATGCTAGCTGTGAGACCTCATTAATTTCACCCTACTACTTATCTAGCTTTAAAAATAATTTACTATCCCGACAAAGAACTATTTAAGTGCTTGGAAGGGACACGGATAAAACATTCAATCACTTGACAGCTCTGCTCTCAGCAAGAAGGTTGAACAAGGTGGCAGATTAACTGAACATTGCATTCCTGTCTTTTTTTTTCCAATATGCAAATTGGTGATAGTAAGTTTGTAACACTGAAGTACCACTGAAATAGAAAATCACAAGGTGAAGTCAGTACAAGAAGAAAACACGGGAAGTGTCATTTGCTTAAAGATGCACATTTCAGAATTTAGCTTTTGCTGCCAGACTAAACCAGCCTGAACACTGTAGGTAGCAAAATGTCAGCAATGTGCAGTCTCTCAAGTGAAAATAGAAATAATTGAAGCAATCAGTGCAAGCTAAATCAAGAAACAGATTGTGAAACTGAATGGTCTTTTTTTTTTTTTTTTTGAAATAAACTTAACTCATAACTTCATGTACTCAGTGTTCCCAGAAGCTTTATGCTAATATACAGAAGGAAAACAATGTCAGTAAAGTAAGGAAATAAATTCTACTGAGGAAAACTTTGAATTTGGGAAGGGGTCATCCAAATTGCAGAAATCAGTTCTGTATTTCATTAAAAACAGAGCATGGAAAAAGAAAGTACCCGTAAACCTTTCAAAGCGAGTTGCTTGGCTGTGCATTATCGCCACACACTTGATTTTGGAGGTCAGAATTAATAGCCTTTACATAAAAAAAAAAAAAAAAAAAAAAAAAACACGCACAGAAAAGGGAACAAGGGGGAAGAAAAATAGCGCAGCTGGACTGAGAGCATCCAGCACGGCTGCAGGAAAGGAGAGCCATGCCTCAGTGGCTGCCAGGAATGCGCTCTGTGCTCCTCTGCCACCCGAGACAAAGGAAAAGCCGCCGGCACCATCCGAGGCCGTGAATTTTTCAGAGCACAGGCACAGAGTTCCACACAGGGCTTAGCATCCAGGATGCAGAAAAACTGTATGGGAAGAAGTCTGGCTCACTGGACTGAAAGTTACTTGCCAGAGAGGATTAATACTTGCTAACCATGTCTAATCGCAGAAATTAAAAGAAGAAACCCACAAGGAGAGAGAGAAGGCCCTGAATGTTTTGTTGCTGAGCGTATCATTGCTGGCTACAAAGAAATTTCTGTTTGCCTCCTGCACAACACTTTGCTCTGTACAAAGAAGTGCCACTGGAAAAATGCAGGGGAGCATTTCTATACATTTTTTTCGTAGTGTGCATTGCATTAATAGCCATTCCTCCACTCTCCCTACAGCATCTGCTTCGACTCAGGAAACTGCTGTGGAAACGGTGAGCGATGGATAATTTTCCTAGGGGAGGAGAGGCTTAACTGCACACACACGAGACAAGATCGGGAGAATTCAGAATAAAGCACAACTCCTTTTAAAAGGGCTGTAATTAGTCTTCCAAGAGGGCAGAGGGAACATATGTGCTGAAACGGCCTCTCAAGCTTTGTCTAAAGGAAGAAAATTACCAGCTTTGAACAATAGGTGTCAGCCATCGCTGGAGCTGAGATGGTGCTAAGTGCAGTGTATCACCAACACGATGATGACACAAACCCTGCTCTGTGCTACGCCGCAAACTTTGGCTCAACCCCTCTGTGGACCTTCAGGGAGGAAAGACGAGGATCCGCAAGTTACTGACTCACTGAACTGCTTCTGGTGAATGGTTGCTTCTCTCTGACACGGTAAAACAGGATGTATTCGTGTGGCTTGGAGTTATTAAAAGACAAAGGTTTCTGTATATCAGCAAGAAGGTGACAGTAAAAAAAAAAAGAAACAAAATAAAGGAGAAGAAAAGAGACCATTATTATAGTGTACTTGACAAACTACTGAGAAAACGCTGAGATTATTTTCGCCTAAAGCAGGCCAAGGAAAAACATCCACCCTTGCCTAAGTCCCAAACTCAGACACGATAAAATGAGCATACAGAAGAGAACCCATTACTGCGACGCAGACTTCTGGTACTAGGCATAGATGCTGCTCCTACAAACAGTCTCAGCTCAGTGAGACCCAAGTTATGAACAATCCCTGAGTCACAGCAGGTTTCCTGCGTCCAAACAGAGAATAACAGGTACATCTGCATTGGAAAAACACTCTGCTTCACTTCTTTCACTGCAGTACAAGCAAATGCTCATGTGTTTTCTCAAAAGAGGGCTGTGATTAATACTTACGTGTTGCATACATACAGCTTCACAAAAATAGATTACCTTAATTGTTATGTAGTTTTTTAATGACTTGGACATTTTTTCTTGACTTCCTTTAACGTGCAAATGCCCTAAAAAAAAAAAAAAAAAAAAAAAAAATTGGGATAAGTTAGTATCTTCTCAATGGGCAGTAAATGAGAAAAAACTCTGACACTGGAGTCTCAGGAGGCAGCATACACTGAGATGGACATACGCCAACCATCTCAATGCAACATGTAAATTATTGTTCAAAAGCTTGGCCACACCATCCTCGACATGGGCTGGGTGAATTTTAAAACAGAAGAAAACATTATTCCAAAAAAAGAACCACCCACCCTAGGAACAGAGACATGAAAAAAAAATAAGGAAAAAACAAAAAGTCACCTTTAGCCAAGATGATAATAAATTGATTAAAAAAAACAAAACAAACAAACAAACAAACAAAAAAAAAAAACAACCAACAACCACAAGCAAGCAAGCATTTTTCAGTCTTCAGAGAAAAGTACTTTACCCTGGACTTTGCAGAAATATTTTAAGACTTTTAAAGATCATCCAATTATCCTGCAATATGAAGTTCTTGAAACCCAAACAATTTTCTGTATGTACTACTCACTACTATTTTTTTTTAATCCAGAAGTTTATTGCGTTAATCCAAAATACCTTAAGTGTAAAGTTTTCTGTTCATCTCCTATTCTGAAACTCAATCTACCAAAAATTTGGAAAGAGTTGATTACCAGAATGGATTAGACAAAATAAGGAAGACACTCAGATGTGAGGATCTGTTTGCTGATGTTCATTTTTACGAGATTCCACAAAGCAAATCATAGCTTTTTAAAGGCAACTGGTAGATTTTGCTGCTCAGAACTAACTTTCTGAAAAGCCATCTCTGTTTCTTCTGAATACTTATGCCAAAAAATCTGACAGGAGCTTAAAGTCACAGAGAAGAGTTAGTGAGGAGTACTTTATTTGGGAAATAACATCATTGGCACTACCTGGGAGTATGCTTGCTCAAAGTGGGGCTAGTGAAGGCAGTGAGGAGCATCCAAGGTGGCCATCCAGACCTTCTCCCCGCATGCTGTCCCCTGCACAGCTCTCAGCTGTGCCACACCAAGCATACGTGGCTCTTAACCACAGCCTCTGTGGTCAGGCATCTTTAGAGCACTCCATGCACAAGGAGTGTGTCTTCATGGCACCAGAAGCTGCATGCTAACGCTGCTCACAGCGCAGCTTCTTCACACAGGCATGGCTCTGAGCAGTGTCTGTGCAGGTCCTCCACCACAACTCATTCCCTTCCTGCTGCCTTGGGGAGCTGATGAGGTAGAAAAAAAAATAACAGGGGGATTTAGGTGGTAAGGAAACTGGGCAGGCTGCTCGGCCAAACCCTGCTCCTAGCAGGGCTACCTTTGAAGCCAGATCATGCTCAAAATTGCCCAAGTTCTGTTTGAAGAAAGGGATTCATATCTTGTCTGCTCACTGCTGGGATGCAGCGTAAAGAAGAGGCTGCTGGTGTGATGTTTACATGGTCTGTTCCGAGGTGAATTTACTACCTATCAAATGCCCCGCATTTCACCAGACTTTGGGAGAGCCAAAAAAAAGGAGGGGAAAAGTTACAGCTATGATGCTTAATTTGAATTAATTTTAACATGTAATCTCTAAGCGCTAATACAGCTTTCAATAGCTGCATGGACCTTCCATGTGCAGGGCTGTGGTACAAGAAAAAGGAAGTAAAGATCTCCATCACACTTAGGAGAGTTAGCAGAGCTTGGCTTCAGGATAAAGTTCTGTCAAGGCAATGCAGAAGATAAAGCTGTATGGTCCTGGACTTCATCTGCACTAGCCACACCACCACCACTGATAGAAGACATCAATTATTCAGAGCCAGAGGGATGCTGAACACAGAGCCAATAAAATGGTACTCAGCATCACTTCAGAAATGTAGTTAACAGCCTTAATTGGCTTCTCCTATTAATAGAGTAATCCTGTAAGTTACCAAGCACCCACAACTAACACAGAGTTTTCAGACACGCTGTTAACTGCAGAACCCAGCACTTAACCCTACTCAGATACAGATTTTTCAGCACAAACTTTTCTTACTCTTCAATACCACAGCAGCAACCTTGCATTCTTCCAGATTCAGCAGGCCAGTGCTACCCAATGCCTCAGGGTGCTCCTCAGGGTGGACACACTACATGCAATTATGGCTCCATTTTCACAGACGGTGGAAGAGGTTTCAATTCTTGCAGAGTAGCCCAGTCTGGTGCTCGAATTTTGATTCACTTTGCACAGCGCTGCTCTGCGGCCCTGACTGGAACCCTCTCCCTTCTACAAGGGGACAAAATTCCCACCAACTCTTCTAGAGAGAAAAGCAATCTTCTTGGGCCTGGTGAATGGACATGAGAAGCGTCTGGTTTCACCTCCTAGCTCTTTCTGACAGTGGTTCAAGTCAGTGGGGATTCTCCTGGAGAAAGCCACCTCCAGTCCTACCTCCACCACCTGAACATTTAAGTTTGCACAGCACCCTTTCAAGGATAGCAAAGAATCAAGAGATGCATGGATCCAGAACCAGCTACAACAAAAACCTACAATTAAATAAAAACCTCATTCTCAACATGTTTGCCGTGACTGCTATCAGGTGAGGCCATTTTCAATGCTGTGTAATTAAATTCAGGGCCCTAAATAAAAGCATGCAGACTGCCAGAAACACTGGACACTCGTAGCTCTAAAAACTAAAATAGCCCCCCCCCATAACAAATTTTGTCACAGGAAAAGGAATAGCCTGGGTACGCTTATTTATTTATTTATTTAGCTTTTGTAAAGCTGTCTAAATATTGACTGACTTAACTGTAGGCAGCCTAATTTCAAGCAATTTGGCCATGTTGTCTTAATAAGGCACAGGTAACACCTGAATTTGAAATAATACTCCTCTTCAAGAGCTTCAGCACTTAGAATGATTTCATTAAAGAATCACAAAATACAAGGATTTTCATAACTTTGGCTTGGCGCTCTTCCCAGAGCACAAGTAGTCTAAAAATAAAGTCCTTATAAGAAGATTTATCCCCAGTGCAGGGATTTTCTTCCTCTAATGGGGATTGCTTCTCCAGTTCTGAGCCTGCTGAAATTCTGAAGTCTGTTACCAGAATAAATTGTTTCTGAAGCTGATTCATTTGCCCTAAATAATTCACGTTATCGTCCTCCAGCAAAATTTTTTGAATTAATGAATGTAATCTGTCAGCTCCTAGAGAACCTCAGCATTCAAACTGGCCTTGGAATCAAGCTATTTTTTTTTTCCTTTTCTTGACAAAAGGAATCTTGAATCCTCTTTATTTGCTTAGTTTGTAGGATATTTCCCTTATAGTTTTGACTCCAAGCTAGAGAACTCAGATAAACTGTTTTTTTTTGGCAGAGGGCTCCAGCTGGCAGTAACCAGTGTATTGTCTATCTCATTGGAAGCACAGAGAATTTCCCAGCACTCTTGGAGTAAAACGTACCCTGGAGGATGCACCAGCCTCTGGACAATTTCTGGTGACTTGTAACAGCCTCTACATTGAGAGCTGAAATGAGAATTTGGTATTAACCCCAAACAGTACAAATACATAAAGGCCTCAGTAATTCCCAGAGTGTACCACAGCTCTACAGCTCTTGCTCAAACAAGCAGCTCATAGAGCTCAACAAGAGATCTTGCACAAAGTATTGTTCAGCAAGAAGAAAGTCAGGTTCAATCTGCAGTCTGTTGCCTTCAGTTCTTTGGAGACCATCCAGAACCACTACAACTACAGCAGGAAGAAGAAACTTCGCGGTTTCTACCAGAAGGACGCTGCCAGTCCCATCACATAATGACATTGTTCAGAGCACTGTACAGCACAATCTTCACTGAGGAATTATCATGTAAGGCAACAGTTCTATATAACAGCAATATCATGATGCTGAAGACCAAGCGAGTAAAAGACACTTTATTATCATTTATGCATACGCAGCAAGGTCAGTTCTAGGGGAAAGAGATGCAGTGGTCTGTGGCATTTATGGGCTACACCAAGACCAAGTCACTCACCCAGCAGCAACCTCTTTAGTCACGCCTGAGCAGACTAGACCAAAGTGTCTGACTCAGTCTTCAGCATTAACCTTGCATCTCTTAGTCATCACTCAACACGCTGCTACTGGAGGATTTAAAAAACAAAACAAACAACAAAAACCCACAAGCTTCTCAGAAGAATTTGAATAGTTACAGGTGTGTGAATCATGCATTCAGAGCTTCCAGTTCATTGCAGCAAAGCATCTGCTTGTTAGGTTTCTCCCCCATTTCAAAACATCCCAGCTCAGATGTTTCTCTACAGAATCACAACTCCGAGCTTTGTTGGCTCATCAGTTCAGGCATCTTAGCCTTCTCTCCATTCTTATCTTCTGGGAGTATGGAGTCTTTTTGTAAGAGAAGAGCCTTTCACTGTATTCATAATTACGGGTTATTTTACTCAGCACTCTACTGAAAACTTTATTTTAAGCTCACAAGCAACTGGTGCTGAGAGATGATGGAGAAGTAGACTGGTTTATTCCAGTTTCAAAGCTTTTAAAACATTATGATCAGCTACCTGTCACCTCCACTCACCTGCCTCCAGGTATTGAGGGTTCTATCTCAAAGACAGCAGGAATTTCTATTTTTAGGAGGACATATAGAAAAGATCAATTATATTCACCCTCTTCCAGCAGGACTGTCAGAGCCAAAATAAAATTGGAAAAGAAACTGTTATCATAAGCAGTACCCTCAAATTTTGAAGAAATCAAGTGAAAGGAGATGAGATTCTATAGGAAGAACTCTTCTTTCCACATTTTTAGTTAGAAATAAACACTGTACACAGATAATGCACACACTGATACTATTTGGAAACTTCCCCAGATGATATTTAGTGTTTCACTGTAACCACTTTATAAAGGCATTCGTTCTACATCTTCAAGATTCACTCATTTATGTTTCTTTAGTGAGGACAGAACTTGGTCACTGCAATACAGCATCCGTTTGTAAGGTTTCCTTCACATTTCATGCCTTAAAATGTCAAGCCTTAAAAATATATATATATAAAAAAACAAAACCCCTTATACTTGTACAGGCCTCTCAGGTGATTGATATTTTACTTACCGGAATGCAAAAAGTAATTCCCCCACTGCTCGCACTGATGATACACCTCGCACTGTGCAATTTCATTTTCATGATGAGGAAACGCGAGGTCTATTCCCCCAGAATGGATGTCCAGTTGCTTTCCAAACACTGCGCTGTAACAATAATTGCTTGGTCAGTCAGTAGAACACTACTAAAGGTTGCTGTAAAAGAAATGCAGAAAATAGTAAGATGAAACATCATCAATATAAACACATTATTGAATGATTACAGTTTCAGAAGAGGACTTGGTATCACAGATCTTGATATCAAAATTGCAGCAGGACCTGTGTGGACAGGACCATACCTGCCTGCTATTAATCTTCTTAGTAGGAGCAAAGAACAGCAAGCAGGACATCTCCTTTCCTTGTTCTGCTAGGGTACTAGTGTCAGACAGCTTCCTTCATATACAGACAAAACAACTTCAGTGATGACCATTTCTTGAAATTTGGTGTTCCTATGCTTTATCTTGTACCTTTTCTGTAAGAATTCAGGCAATACTGTACAGAGTTATGATAGAAAATGCTTAGTCCTATCCTGTTATAATGTCAAAAGAAAATGTCTAATTTTGGATCCATGTGAATGAGACTGAAGAACCAATTCCACTAAAAAGCCAGAAATCAAAAGCAAAACAACACTGCTATGCGTATTATCTTTGAGTGACCTCAAACCTCTCATTCAGTCACAGCCTGAATTACATACGTGCGTGGGTTAATGACAAGGGAACTATCTGAGCCCCTTGCCTCTGATTCTCCCAAGCCCACTTCTCTCATCCCAACAGCAATGATGACTCCGTGTGGGTTACCAAGGGCTTGCATGGCACAGAAGTCTCTAAAATACCTCTAGTTGGAAGAAAGGTATTAAAGTGGCAGTATGACAAACCACTTTCTCGTTAAGCCTCGTGAGTCAAGGCTCCTAAAATGTATCCACTGCTTCATTAAGTCCCTGCTAGGTCATGTTGGGCAAGCTGATAACTTTATTTTCCCACCTCTTCCATAGAGGATACTTAATCAGCTCACAGCGAAGTAAATTAATGCTAACTGCACAGTAACTGCAGACACTCAAGTTGGGGAAGACACAATGGCTATGCAAGTAGAAAATGAAAGAGAAGACATACATGTGTGCACTTTTGAATACACACAGTCTCTCCTTATGTCCCATTAACAGGTTGGTCCTGGTTAGATGCTGAAAGTTTTGTCCCTTCTTGGGACAAAACACCCTGGCTCATGGTGGCACTGCAGTGCTAGTTCACGGAACCACCACCTGGTTGTGGTTGGCAGGGACCTCTGGAGGCCACCTGCTCCAACCCCTGCTCAAGCAAAAGGAATGGCACCCAGCGCAGGATGCCCAAGACCATCTCCAAGCAGCTTTTGAAGATCTCCAAGGAGGAGACCCCACAGCCTCTCTGGGCAACCTCTGCCAGTGCTCAGTCACTTGCACAGTGAGAATGTGTTTCCTGATGTTCACAAAAACCATCCTGTGTTCTAGTTTGTGCCCACTGCCTCTTGTCCTCGCACTGGGTACCTCTGAAAAGAGCCTGGCTCCATTTTTTGGAACCCTCCCTTCAGGTATTTGTAGGCATAAAGCTTATAGATTTTTACTTTATAGACCCTCCCAGTTTGGGGCAGAGAAATAGGAGGAAACTAAAAGAGAGAATGGAAGACCCCACTGCTGCTTCCTGCCTGCTCCAAAACTAAATTTAGAATGGACCTTCAGAGAGATACCCCATCTTGTCCCTTCCCTCTTGCCACCTAGAGAGGAACACTGTCCATTAGCAGTTTCCTCCAACAACAAAAATAAGAGCTGAGGAGAGGGAAAAAGACGGATTTGCAAAACACTCAGAGAGAGGAGCTGCAGCCCACCTCACTGTAAGTGAAGCTCCAGATCAGACCTGAGTCGTGTCAGATGGTTCCCTTCTCCAGGACTGTACTAGAGACTGATGCCCTTCACCTTCTCTCACTCTCACACACACACTTCGAAGATATTTCAAAATTAATTCACCTAACTTAAAGAGCTTTGAGATCTTTGGCAAACCAGAGAAGTAGTTATTTCTTAAAATGGGTACTTGAGAGCTGACTGTGACAGTACAACACTTCAGGTAACTTACAAAAATAAGCTCCCCATTTTTTAAGAGTCCCAGATTACTACACTTCTGCTCTCCACGGGTAAACTCCTATTTACATGGCAGGAGTCTCATCACAGTAAAGTGCACAGAAAACACATATATACTCTAAACAGCATCCCATTAGCAGATAGGCCGTTTTGTAACGGGTTGTCATTTCTTACCTAGAGTGCACTTCTGTCATAGGTTGCACTTCAAATGCAACACGCTTTTGTGCACTTCGGTTGCTTTAAGAACTGTTCCGCAGCACTGAAACTATTTAGTGACATAAAATCACCTTTATAAATGCTTTTTGCTAGCAGGTAGTAATGATTAATGACCTGACATGCACCAGCACGGCCTATGAAAGAGAAACCTAGAGCAGCTGTTCCACCTACTTTCAGCTTGGGTTCAAAACTGTCAAGTTACACAAGGTCAGATCTCAATAATTTATTAGCTTTGAAAAAAAGATAAAAAACTAATGCAAAACTAAGTACCACTACCAATGTTTCACGAGGGAAGAGTTAAAGCCTCTTTTGTTCCAAACATAAATTAATAGGTCATAAATTAATACTGCACAGGACAAAGTACTACTGTACTGTGGAAAAAATAAAACAAAACTCTAAATTCAGAGAAAATTAAGACATCTCTAAGCAAACGGCTACTATGCACAATTCACATCATGCCCACAGAACATACTGCCACGTAGAAATCTGAATATTTAATACTGTGGCTGACTTTTAAAGAAATCTGAATAATGACAGATGATTAGCAGACACATCCACAACTGCTGTTAAGATAATGCCAGCAAAACCTCCTATGTCTGCTAGAATCCCATACCCTGTCCTCCTGATACAGCACTACATACTTGACTAGGTCCGCTAGAGATTGCATGACGTGGAAGGGAGGAAGATGAAAGGGGTCTTTCTTAACTTTCACAAAAACCTTGGTTACTCAGTTCAAGTTAAAAGACTCCATAATCAATTGTGTGATCTTGCATGGCTTATTTTAAATGCACGCTTTTCTCTCTGAGGAGAGAAAGTGCCAAAATATAAGAAGACAGCTACAGAAAGTATTCAGATTAAAACTGGTGCTTTCTACTGATCATATTAAAAAAAAAAAAAAAAAAAAGCAGTACTGCTTCTACTTTTGTATTGTGACTGACGACATAAAACAGCGATGGGTTTAAAATACAAGAAATCTGACCTTGCTATCGTGGAGCACTCGATGTGCCATCCAGGTCTTCCTTTTCCCCAGGGAGAAGTCCAAGATAGCTCTTGAGGTTTGGCAGCTTTCCACAGCGCAAAATCTCTACCATAGCGTTTATCAGTATCAGCTACCATGGAAAAGGGATTTGTTAATGGGACATGTCTCAGGAAAAAAAAAAAAAATGAACAAATGAAAGAAAGCAGAAGTGTGTGCTTAGTGAACCATTCATTTTTTTTCTGCCCAACTCCTTTTCCTGCATCCTTCCTCCTTTCCTTCTTACCTTGGGCTTCCAGTTTCTTGATCAAGCTTTTGAAACAAAAAACAACAGTATGTTGAATTTGACTTCTGCAAGCTAAAAAGATGGATTCAAGATTATTTAATATATCTCATCCTTTCAGGTCTTTTGGCCTTCTCTGGTTTTGCCTCATTTGTTTAGCTACTTATCAGCTAGTTTCCTAGGATATACAGGTTGCACTGCAGCAGCAGAAGAAAAAATCCTTAATTATTTAACATTGCTCATGTGTTTTATCAGCAGTGACGTTAGATTCACCTCTTTCCTCCACTTATTCCAGATCATTAACAAAAACACCATGTATGACTGGGTCTAAACCTATCCCCACAGCATTCCACTACCAACACATTTTAATGATGATTCACAGCTATTTTCAGAGCTCTATCAGATGGTCATTTTTCTTGATCCATTCCACTTGTACTTTATTGATATTATATGGAGGCTGTTTTTATTCGGAACGTCATGCAATATTAAGCGAAGCACATTACAGAAATCCATTACACCTGCTTCATCATTCAAAATTGATAAGAAATAAAGGGACAGAAATACAACCTGAGCTCTACCAACTGAATCTTCATCTCAGCTTTCGCTATTTTGCCAAGCTCTGTTTGACCTGTATCTGTTCATCTCATCCCTCTCTTGCCTTTTTGGAATATATTACTACGAAAAAGCACTCTTCATCTTCTCAGTTATAAACTAAGGAATGGTCACTGAATCTTCAGAGTAAGTTTAGTAGTAAGTGAATTGAGGGGAAGCAGGGTAAAATATGAATGGTTGCTGTCATGGAACACCTCTGGAAACATCTTTTCCAAACCCTAACCAGAGCAGGCTCACCTACAGCAGGCTCCCCAGAGCCTCTGTTAAGCCTAGGGCAGCCCACAGAGTTAACAGAGCTCTACAACCAAGTGCTCATTCATGTCAGAGAGCAGCAAGAGGGATCTGTTCAGGAGATCCTGGTTTTGACACTGTGCCCTGCAGCCACCACAGTTTGCTTTGGCAATGAGCATGCTGTCTGGGACATTTAGGAATGGAAATGTTCTAGATTCGCAGAGAATGAAAGTGACCTACAATTCACTGGTTTTTAATTTCAGAATGGAGGAGACAGCTGACAAAGCCCCAAGAAGCTGGGGACCTGCTAAAGCAGAGCATGCACCACAGGACCCCAGTTCCGAATGCAGTTCTCCAGCAGCAAACAGGAGCACACAGCTCCTCAAAACACCTTCTGAGCACACACAAGAAAGGTAATACAGCACAATAAAATACAGGACATCTCCACCTATATTCAGCTGGGGACCCCTGTGCTACTATGTGCCTAGGACTAACCAGAAGGATGGTTGCAGCCTGTCAGTAACTACCCCTACAGAACATTCCCTTTGTGGGCTGTAATGAAACAACTCCAGAGCAGAGCTGTGAGAAGCTTCTGGCTGCAATTCACCTGAGTATCACCTCCTAGACATTTCCAGTAATTGAAAACACTATTTTTTTCAATGAAGAGGTAGTGAACTTCAGCATGAAAAGCACACAGGAGACCTGCATTGAACTCTCCTATGCAGAGACCTGATCAGAGCCAACTTACGGAAGCTACAGAGAGGATCAGCAATCCTGCTCAGCAAAACAGCAGCAAAAAAAGAACACAGCCAAGTGTACATTAATTGCCACAGCCCATCAAAAGGGCACACACAACCACTCTGTTTAGCAGTAGTCTGGTGGTAAATAATGGAAGATGGAAATGCATCTGGTTAGCACACACCAGAAGGGTGCAACTGCCCAACAATAACGTGGCAGATGACATTTCCCAGCATTTCCCCTTGCCCACCTCACTGCTGGCTAGTGCAAGGGCTGAGAGCACCACCTCATTACTGAGTTTGCATACAACGCTCCCAAGGATTTAAATAAAATTAAGAATTGTGATTGTTTTGAAGTACCAGAAAAAATGTACAGAGAAAACCAAGCATGAAAAAAGACTAAGTTTCCACTTGCACTGCCAATAGTGAATGCTTCAATAGGTAATCACTAAGGCATGATGTCTTAATTAACTAAAAATGCTGGCTATACACAAGAAGTTGGAAAACTGTTGAATGAAGGTTTATGCATAGATACATCATGAGTTCAGACAAAGCATTAACACAAACAAGTTGCTGCCATGAACTTACCTGCTGCATCTTGTGTATCAGGACTAATAGCAGTTAATACTCCGTATCTTTCTCCCCAAGACTTAACATCAAAATAAACATTGCCTAATAGAAAATAAATAGAAAATAGAAAAGAAATATTTAGTTTTACAGCAAAAGTGGGGCACATTCACTCTGCTGATATGAGGGAGAGATAATATTTCCCTGAAAGCAAAACAAAACTAACTACCTTTGAACTTCCACTTGAAATTCTGATTTAGAAAATCAGAAGTGCCGCAGAAGTAGCAGCCCATGTTTCCCTGTTACTAGATTTTCAGTAACCTCATGGCATTTGCTCGTTTTGCACCTAAGACAACATTGTTTTCTGGACATCTGCCTCGGTTTTTCCCTGCTAACTAGCAATCCCCTCCCATGACTGAACTATCACCTACTAGTGTTCCAGTTAGAACACATTTGCATCCTTCTACAGCCACTAGTGCTACTAAAAGTTTTCCACACATTGTGTTTTGCAGGCATGTCTTTTACAGTACATAGGAGATATCCAGCTCCTGTTACAGCTATAAGCCTCCCCCAGCTCCCTTGCAGAACCCAGGCCAGGACTTCCCCACAGGACCTGAGACAGCAGCTCATTACAGTAAACAATTATGTTAAATAATGAACTACTTTTAACTTAGAAATGGCATAAGAGTTGTTTGGCACACTCGTATCATCACAATGAGTTGCTCACACTGTAGTAATCAACAAAACCTGGTACAGCATATCTCACCTGATCCCAAAACAGGATCACCAAGAGCACTGACTTCCCATGCATGTGCTAACGAGGAGGTGCCTTACTGCAAATCTTACCTTGCGAGGTTGCATAAGCCTGTCCATTATCGATTATTGTTTTTATAAAGGAAATTATCTGAGGAATGTTTTCAGTCACTCTCATATATACTGTAGGAGGAAGGACCTTAAAGAAATGGTAACAACTCATTAGACTGTATGAAATACACTACTGACAAGCCACTCCAATTTAAGAAACAAATTTTAAAGACCACTCTTCTCTATTTTATCTTTCCAAAGAAATGTTTCAAATATCATAAAAAGGTTGCAAGCACTATTTAAGATGCAGATAATATTAAAAAATAAAAATGAGGGACAGAAGAAGAAATCCACTAGCTTTCTCCAGTGGCTTACTGCCTGCTTCTGACAGTACTCTGGACAAGCAAAGTCACCTGAACTCAGTGAAAGAATATTTGATGTTCTACATGCTTTAGATCAGGATATTTCGGCATGACAGTAACTAAGTATTATCTGTGAACCAAGGCTTTACTGCATGGGGCAGAAAGTCTGTGTTCTTAAATAAATTTAACTTCTTCATTCTCTTTCAGAATAGCCATGCTTTTTCTCCCCCTCCTTACTCAAAACGTGCAATATAAAGCCTGTTTCTCCCCAGAAGCATGAAAAAGTAAATCACTACTCAATTTATGAACAACGCTTCATCAGACAAGCAATCAATTGTATTTTGTTGTTCCCCCTCCCCCAAATCAAACTGTCAAAATCAGATTCCTTACCAGAGAAACTGCATTAAAATACTCTAAAATTTAGAAGCTCAAGTATCTATACCTTTAAGGCAGCCATATCTTCCTTAAAGTCTTCTTCATAAATACGAGCAAGAGCCACTGGCGATATATTCATCTGAAAAAAAGATCAGTAAATCAAAGTGATAACATAAAATACTGCAATCTTTTATCAGGCAGTTAATAGCTAATTGGAAGACTTACAGAGCCCCCAAGGTAAAGAGTCAGAAAGGCTTATTAATCTAGCATTCACAGGAAGGGGATGCAAGTTATTTATAACTTAAAAGTAATATTTCATTTCGGCTCCTGAACTACCAAAATATTAATAGGTAACTTTTAAGAGAAAGCAACAGAAGATTAAAATAATGAACTCCTTTCCTCCCCCATTATTTTCCTCCTGAGAGGGTCATCTTCCATTTGTATCTACAAGACACACTACAGTGCACAGATGTAAAATTCATTCAACGTATTGGCAGGGGACGCAGATACCACCTCCTTGTCAGAAAGACAGATCAGAGACTTGCAGGATGAGACAGGATATTAATTTGCAGTGATTAAGAAAAATAAGATATTTCAGCTGATTATATTGAAATATATAAGTAACAATCAGGGAAAATTAACTGAAAGTCAGTTCCATATTTTGCCAAGTGCAGTAGTTCTCAAACATCTTCTCCACATTTCTCATTCACAAGCTGACTGACAGGAACTGGGATCCTCGCAGAAGTGCACTCCAAAAGGAAAGAGGCAATTTAATCATGTTAAGAAGGCAAAACCTGCCCTAGCAGGCAAAAGCATGATATCAGTCTTTCTCAAATTCCAGTTCTACATCTTCTCTGAGGAAAACCTACTGGGGAAGAGCCAACAGATTGCCACCCTCTCCAGCTTGCAGATAACTGAATTGTTAACAAAAACAATCCAGTTTCATTGCTTCAAGTTCGTTACTGGAGTATCTTCAAGGGGTGGGTACCGCTATTCAGACAAGTTAGTGGACTAGGCAGGAGTTCTGAGGAAGAGCAGATGCTCATCTGGCAATGGAGTGAGGACGATGCAAAAGCATGCTTCTGCCTGCAGACCAGAGGGAGCAAAGCGCTCTTCCAGCAATGGGATTCACTTCAACGGGCAACTCAGCTGCTTCTTTGATCAACAGAAAGACAAAGGCATCTATAGAAAGACAGGAAATTTTCCAAACACAGAGAAACTCATCTCTTTCTCAAAGGACTACTGAGGGAATGTAGCACGCTCCTCACAGACCAGATGCCCAACTTTCAGAATGCCCCTAGATGTGTCCCACCGGAGGTGAAAGAACAACATCAGGCACATTGATCCTAACATTGTAATACTTCAGCTACAAAGGTCGGCAACAATAGAGGCCAACAGCAAAAAAAACAAATCAGGCAGAGGCTTTGATTGTACAACCAACGTGTGTGGAGTAGGGCATTCAAAAATACACAAAAATGCTACATAAAATAGATCTTTGTAGAACCAAAGAATGGAGTAAATAAACACACTTTCTTTTAAAATACCATCCGCACACAAAATAAAATCTCTATGATGTTCTGATGATAAAGAAAAAAAAGTAAAATGCAGTCTTTTTTGTTGTTGTTGTTAAACAGTACTGGCCTTAAAAATGAAATAAAAGGACTAAGGGAACAAACTTATTTCTGCAAGAAAACGGTGGTAGTATTTTTTGAATGCAGTGCATTTAACTGCAATAGTAACTGTTTACATAAAGACTCAAAAAAAGCGACACCTGCCAAATTCTCTGGCTCCAAGAAACTAGCTTAAAGCTTGAAACTGTAATTGCAGTTCAGTTCATTTACGATGCAGAAAACGTTACAGATTTCAGAATAAATAAATAAATAAATAAAAATAAAATGCTCATTTGAAAGAAGTTCAAAGTGCAGAATAAATTATTGACATTTTAGGGTCCAAAAGCATTTTTAAAAAATGATATTAAACATTCACCAAGCACAGTTGTTAAAAAAGGTCTGATAAAAATCCATCTGAGAACTACTTACAGCCATAAAACCTTTAATCATGCCAACAACCCTGAGAAATTAGTGAAAAGTTTTGTTGCATTGATTTATTTTTTTAATTCAGTGTTTTTGTACTGATCCCTGTGCACCAGGCCCCTGTCTCAGCAAGCCTTACCCAAAAGTGTCAACTTTCAAGGAGGCCATCAACTCAGACAAGACTGAGGACATGTTTCAAGGTGCTGACTTTGCAGCTAGACAGTGCTTGACACCTTCCAGGAACTGCCCTCAACCCTGTATATCATCATTTACTGTCTTTAAAGATCAACGACACAGAACATTTATTTGGAAAACAGCCAGAAGCTACTGGCTTGGGTTTGTTTTTGAGAAAAGATATGCCTCAACTCTGCTGATGGGTTGCCATCGCTTTTCCTTTTCCATTAGCCTTCCAGATAAGGCACAAGGCTATAAGAACACCTGCCCCAGGTGCAGATAGAGGGCTAAAAATCTCAAAATATATTACATAAAAAATACAACAACAACAAAAACAAACTGAGGTTATTTCCCTATATAATTAGGTGTAAGAAATACCAAAAGTTTGGATCAAAGACCGTAGCAAATACCTACCTCATTGGCTCTTTTTATTATCTTGTCATCTATGTCTGTAATCCCCATCACCATGATAACTTCAGTTTCAAAAAAATGAGTCATTATCCTTCGGATTATATCAAACCTAACATAGGAGCTGGAAGAGAAAAAGAAAAACACAAGAGCTTTTAAATATGCAGTAATAGGAATAAACTTTGATAAAATGTCAAAGAGCACTAACAGCCACAGAGATATTCTCAATACCCTCATACTTGCAAATAAAAAAAACAACAACAGGGTCTTGAGTACATAATATTATTTTCTAAAATTAGTTCCAATCTGCACAAAAGTCAAGCAAATTTCAGTTGAACTGCTCTACCCTCTTCTGGCATTAGTGACACATTACAGCAAATTTTCTCCGCTTTCTTTTCTTGCATCTCTTTATGATAACACAGCTCAGTGTTTGAAGCTGCCTCTCAACCAGAAGACTTTTCCAAAGCAAACAGTACAAAAGAGAGACACAGATCAGCTATTCTTAAAATAAAAAGCTCTCAGTCTGTATGTGCCAGCAGGCTTTCAAAGTCCACCACACAGAGTGACATAGAAACAAACCAGCTCGTGTTAACTTCGCTTGGGGTTGAGTAACAGGTAGAGCTGCAAGTAAGCTATTACATTAACACACCACAGATCTTTTCTGACAGCAAAGAAGAGCTGCCTTGGAGGGGTTATTTTATTTTATTTACAGCCGAGAATAAATTTTCAATATCATCCAGGCTGTACGTGACAAAGCTGAACATTCAGCGCAGCCAGATGGATCCACCTGCATGTGGTGCAGGCCTGCGGCAGCCTTCTGCCCCTCACAGGCTCTCCGCTCTTCATTCTCAGAACATGCTTTGACTCCGTAAAACCCAATTACTGTGTGAAATAACAAAAGGTGACTAGAGGCTCGCACTCCATCCTGCAAGACGAGAATAAACCTCAGCCTCCACTGGCTTTGAAGAAACCCGAGCGCACTGCATCTGCGCAACTGAGTGAAGAAAAGCCCCAGGACCTGCAGCTTTCCACGGCACCCACACCACTGGACAGGCTGCACTGACTGTGTCTGTCAAAGGAAACAAGCGTAAGCCAACACTGTCAATGGATTTGCATCCTTCCCCTCAGCTGCGGGGACCAAGGCAGCGCTAAGGTTCAGATTCTACATAACAAGGACATGGAGCTGGAGTGCTGCATTCAGTTCTGGGGCCACCAGCACAAGAAGGACATGGAAGCGTTAGAACGAGTCCAGAGGAGGGGCACAAAGATGACAGAGGGCTGGAGCACCTCTCCTGTGAAGACAGGCTGAGGGATTTGTAGTTCTCCAGCCAGGAGAAGAGAAGGCTCTAGGGAAACCTTATAGCTGCTTTCTAGTAACTAACGGGGGCCTACAGGCAAGCTGGGGATGGACTCTATGTCAGGGAGTGTAGGGATAAGACAAGGGGGGATGGCTTTAAACTAAAAGTGGCAGGTTTATATTAGATATTAGGAGGAAGTTCTTTACACAGAGCATGTGGTGAGACACTGGCACAGGTTTCCCAGAGAAGCTGTGGATGCCCATCCGTGGAGGTGTTCAAGGCCAGGCTGGAAGGGGCTTTGGGCAACCTGGTCTGGTGGGAGGTGTCCCTGCCCATGGCAGGGGATTGGAATTAAATGATCTTTAAGGTCCCTTCCAACCCAAAGCATTTTGTGATTCTGTGATGATTTTAGTGTTTTGATGAAGAAAAATACTTTTCTGTTGTTGTTTGCACTGTGTCTATATTAAAAAAGGTCTCTTGGAAGGTGGCACATGCTGCCAAGAAAAGAGATATTAATGAACAGCAGCTCACTGGGAGCAATGCACATCTCATGTTGTGACACAGTTCCAGTAGATTAAATTCTTCTTTGGACCTCTTTCAAAGGGATAATGCCAGCATCAAAAGCTTAAAATTATATTTAATGGGTCTGCAGCTTTAGTTCCCACATGATATAAAAATTTTGTGCTCTTCCCTTTACTCTGATCTTCTAGCACAATTGACGGAAGAAGCACTACAACAGCCAGAGTGGATCTCCTGACATCTTGGAAAGCAGGCTCCTTAGAACTCATTACCAAAAAACTGCAATTAAAAAAATTGGATCTAATGAAGGAGGTGCCACACCAGGCACAACTGCATGAAGGAAACCCCTCCTATTTGGGCTTATTCTTACCATGGCCAGGAACCAGGGTCCTAACCAGGCTGCAGCACACATCAGCAAAATCCAAGCCAGTCTCAGCACTGAGAGAAAAGGTGACATTTTCTGCAGGTTTTTTTTTTTTAATATAGAATAAATTATGGATGCTGTCTGAAAACACACAGGGCGCCTGTTTTGAAGTATGGAAGCACAACATGCTAGAGAAAGTTGGATTATTTAGAGAAGTAGGAAACATAAGTGGGGAAAAGAAAAATAATAATGCAATGCTTTCCAAATTCTTCTCGAGGATCTCAAGCTCATTTCCATTATTTGTGACCTGCTGTGTTTGTTATGTAAAAAGGATGGAAAAAGGAATTTCAGTGATAAGATGGAATGCTGCAAAGGTGCAACACCATGAGGGTATTTCATAGGAGTGACACTGTAGCAACATGCATCATTCCATGCGACTGTGCTATTTTCCAGAGCACTTCCTGATCTGTAGGCTCCCATTCATTTCACCTGTGCCAATGAAAGCAATGTTCTTGCAGCTCTACAGGTAGGCCTAGCTACTGAAAATATATATATATATAAAAAATAAATCATGCTATGCCATACTGAACAGAGCAGCTGAGATGTCAGCACCACAGACACTGGGAGGGAACAGTTAATTCCTTGCCCCCTGGAGGGTTCACCTGATCAGAAGAGAGAGAGGAAGATCTTTAGCACAGGCATCCTGCTGTACTACAGGAAACACATGAAGGCACTAAAGAGGCAGCAGAAGAATGATAACATAGCTTCTTATCTGCATGACACACCACCCTGAATGTGATATTCAGCCCTAACTGTTTTTTCTTATAGTATATGTGAAAAGCTCAGAAATAGGCGGCACAGAAATAAGGCAAATTTTCAGACCGGGGAAGCTTGAAATTGTTAGTTTGGAATAGGATAAAAATGGATGGAAAAAGTAGCAGGTCTTCCTACTCTTTTAATCAGGAGAACATGGAGAACCACCGACTGAAAGAGACACTCAGAAGACACATAGTGATCCAAGTTGAAGTTGAAGTCCTCTGGCTTCATAAACGCTGTACTCCAGACCAACTATACCACTTCGTATCTGTTCTAGCAGAGAAACACAGGCAGTGTGTACAGAAGTAGTATAAGCTGTTCTACTCCACAAGCCAGCTGTGCAAGGCAATGCCCATACCTCTCCTTCCTCAGTACAGTCTGATCAGTGAAACTTTATGGTAAAAGAGCATCACGCACACATACACGGAGGAAAGACACTGAAAGAAAAACATGAATAAGATCAAGAAAAGAACAGCTGTAATATGAAGAATATAATAACATAGTATTACTATATCTCAGAATAATTCACTGTGCCAAAGCTAAGCGGAATACCAACAGAGAGGAAAGTTTTTGAAGAGCCTGCTCCACGGGAAAGCAAGGGCAGTCATCCTGAGCAGGGCACCCCACGGCACCACGCAGAGGAGAGCTGCACGCAGCCTTCTGGAAACGCAGCACACGTGCTGCTCGCCCCGCTGGCTGTAAGAGTGAACCTAAAGGGGTAACAGGGAACAGAAGCTACCCACATACACAGCATATATATCCCCTGCTGGTATGACAGCAGCTAGCAGAGAGCTCGCTCCTCTCCCCAGGATCCCAGCACATCCTCCGCCTGCAGGATTAGAAGGGGCTCGGGAGCAGCCCGGATCTCCACGGGCAGCACGGGGAGCCGCAGGAAACCCTCCGTCCCTCCTTTCCTCCGTCCCTCCTTGCCCCGCTCACTCACCAGGCGTGCCCGAGGTGCGCCCGGTCGTACACGGTGGGTCCGCAGCTGTACCTGCGGAGACACAGGAGGCAAACGGCGCCCGTCAGCCCCGGCGGGGACGGCGGCCGGGCCCCGGGGCACCCCGCACCCGCCGCTACCAGGTGGCCACTCCGTCCCGGGACAGCACCAGCGGCTCCTTGCTCCGGCTGCGGCTGTTGTACGCCACCAGCCCGCTGGGGCTGCCCGCCGGAGGCACCCAGCCCCGCCGCTGCCCCGCCGGCCCGCAGCAGCAGCGGCCCCGCCGCCATGTCGCCGGCGCCGCCCCGCGCCAGCCCCGCCGGGCGGCCGCCGCCATTCCGCGCAGCATGGCCGCGGCACCGGGCCCCCCGCTTCTCCCTTCCCCGCTCCTCTCCGCCGAGCGGGAGGCGCCGCCGCCGCCGCTGAGGCCCGAGCCGGGGAGGCAGGAGGGAAGAGGAGGGGTCGGGGCGGCTGTCACCGCCCCCGCCGTGCCGCGCCGTCATCCCAAAGGGACCCGGGATCTGCTGCTTCCCTCCCCGGGTCGGCAGAAGAGGGAAGGGAGTGTTCGCCGCTCGGGCTTCTCTCACTGGGGGTTTTTGTTTTTCTTGACTCAGGTCACGGAGAGGAAGCGGAGCTGAACCGGCTGGAGCGCCCGGACCTGCTCTGCAAACTCTGAGCTACTTACCTGGGGTGACTAAAGGTACAAGGGAGCAGGCACACGGGTTGACAGAGGTATTTTTCAGCTGCTATTTATTTCCAAAAGTAAATTGCTCTCTACGGCTACCTGAAGGGAAGCTGTGGGGAGATGTGGTCGGCCTCTTCTCGCAGGTAAGCAGCGACAGGACTAGAGGGAACGGCCTCAAGTTGCACCACGGAGGTTCAGGCTGGCAATGAGGAGACATTTCTTCTCAGAAAGCAGTCAGGCACCGGGACGGGTTGCCCAGGGAGGTGGTGGAGTCACCGTCCCTGGGGGTGTTCAAGGAGAGGTTGGACGTGGTGCTTGGGGACATGGTTTAGTGGGTGACATCGGTGGTATTGGGTGGTTGTTCCAGATTGTCTTGGAGGTCTCTTCCAACCGTAATGATTCTGTGAGCAGCTACCAAGGAAACGAGTGAGAAATGCACAAGCGTGTATAAAATTTTCCCCACTACTCTCCCAGCTTCTGACTAGGTGACTTTCTGAGCCGGACACTACGTTTTTCCCCATATATATATTTTTTTAACCTATTCTCAGTGAGTCACTCTTCTGTTAATTTCCCCAGCCACTGGGGAAAACCCACATAAGCTCCAGCCTCTGCAAAGAATCACCACAGGTCTGCTGTAGGTTTTAGAGAGTCCTCATGGCGTATTTTGAAGTTCACCTCCACCTGCTGCAACCCTTAGTCCTGCATGGTAAGAGTGAACCACCAGTTCCAGCACGCTTTGGCTGTGCCGCTCCCTGCTGCCTCTCTCCGCACAAACCTCTGGTTCAGGGCAGAGCCTTTTCTTGTTTGCCAGAGCACTGCAGTACCCACCAGGTAAAGCATCTTGTTGGCCTCTGCGTGGAAGGTAGTAGTGCATGAGTGCAGCCTTTCTTGACTGCACACTGAAGAGAATAGGGTTGGCTGTGGTAAACCACCTCGCAGAAATCCTGATATTGTGTTCTCTTGAATCTGCCAGCGACAAGTTTCTTAGATTTTTCTCATCTTGAAAAGAAGCATTTAAATCACTGCTTTTACATAATAACAGAGATCTGTCTTCATCCAAACAGTCTGTCTGTATCTGGTTTAGTTGTAGAGAGTATCAGATATACAGCCCTACTACTGACAGATGTTTTCTGTTCTTCTTAACATACAGTTATGTTCCACAATGTTTTTCATTTATCAATGAACTTTTGATTAGATAAGAAACCTATTTTATGGATTTGCTATTTTGAGACCAGCTAGGATAAAACTAAAGATACTATCCAGTAACCTTGTAAGTGTTTGCCTTAGATGTTTCTCAGGAAGGTAATTATTTCAGTTTCCATAGTCGGCTGGTTTTGATGCCTTCACTATTCAACACACATCCTGTTAAGAATTGTCTTTAACTCTGTTGTCTTTGTTCTGTACAGTGCCAAGCACTTTGAGAGAGGCCGAATCAATACTAAGTAACAATGGATGTTTTTTAGCCGTAATTCCAGGTTTAGCTGTCATGGATGAAACCGCCAACAGATCAGAAGAACAGAGAAACTTTTTCTTTCCCTGATGGTTTCAGAAGGCTTAGTGCCGCTGGTATTCTGACTAGCTTTAATTTAGCATTTAGTCTAGAAATGTCTATGTCCTGAAAAAAATATATATATATTATTTTCTGAGGGTAGTAAAGGCTATACAGTTACTGTTAAATGCCTGAAATAAACAGTTAACATTGTTCACACTTTAGATTTGGTTTAATGCAGCAGAATAAATTCATTGGAACCGTGGAAAGTATCCTGCAAGCAATATGTTATAACCATAGCTGATATATTATAACCATAAATTATGTAGCTTAGAAAAAAGTAAAAGACATTCTCGGAAACAGCCTGTGGCTGTAAGCACACCTCGACTTACGACACCTATAACCACCTCCCTTCCTGGTACCCTTATTCCTATCTTGGAGCACGTAGAATGAGGTCCTCATGTACCAGAAGAGCGGAATAATAGCAGGAAAGGATTTTCTGCCTCCATCAGGAGACTTGTCTTCTTTGCCATCAAGAGTGGAAGAAGATGCCTTCAGACGTTGCCAGCAGCTGGAGCCAGGGGACCAGATCGATACCTGTTACTTCTGTATTTTCTGCTGAATAGTTAGGAGATGCAGTATGCAGGGGGGTAAATCCCTTAGTCAAAATCCCAATGAGGTGTGTCTATCAGAGCTTCAGGTAAACTGTTTTTCAAGGGGGCACACACATATTTAATATTGTCAGCTCATGTTTTCACCTTTCTCATAGGAGACATCAAGGCTAAAACTTACTTCTCTTAAATACAAGCTGAAACTCTGAGGTAAGGCTGTGACTCCAGAATCCCTTAGAATGAGTTGATATATTTTCTGTACTTTCATTTGCAGGAAGGCAATGGGCTTGACTGAAAGGGAAAAAATGGTAGAAACACACACTTGTTACAGGTCTGCAACACTCCTGTGGTGGACAGGGAGGATCTCTGAGTGTTCTGGCTCACCTGGCTCCTCGTGTGATTTCCAGTTTCCAGTCTCGGGTACTCGGACCAGGACCACATGCTAGAGGTGTGTAGTATCAGCAGGCAAATCCCAGGTCATGATTTGTATCAGGAGTAAAGAGCAAATAAAGCTCATGCTACAAATTCATTCTTGCTTTCTGTTTATTACTAGGAGATACATTCTTCATAAGGTTTACAGTTTCCCATCGTATTGCTCAGGGTGCTACATTTATCTTCTTAAGAATTAAACCACACTGCCTTAGAATTGCTGACAGAGGAGAAAAGCTGCATTTGTTGGGTTAACAATAACCTGTTTCTAGTATCAGTGGCCCATCTAGTCTGATTTTAGTTCAGGAACTTGCAAAGGAATCTGGCCCTGAGAAGGTAAGGGGGGAAGAAATACTGTGAAGAAACATTAGAAACCCAAAGGAAAGACGAGCTAAATCCACTGCCGTGGACTGAATTTATTAATTTATTCTTAGAACTCTGGAGTAGTCTGTAAAAACAGACACATTCTGACTTACATTTTATAGCGCTTTTTTATTTTTACAAAATTTACAAATTCTTTTTGTCTAAGAATCCAATTAAATTTTTAATTTAAAAAGTTGTCTCATGCTTATTACAAATGCTGGACTCAGATATGTTGTAAATGTTGAGTGGCTCTTCCCCCAAAGTTCAAGAAGAGTATGTTTTATAAAAGAAAAATCATTTTAAGATATCTATTCTAGAAGAGTAATTCTGGGGAAATGAAATAAAACTGCAAAAGAAATTTCAGGATTGGTGGACATGAAGAACAGTTAATGTAATAAACTTTCTTGCTCTTACCAAGAGCCATTAGGCCCGGACCCTGAGTTCTCAGCACCACTGCTGTTCAGTCAACCTATCCATCAACTGCTCCAACATGTGCTCCAAGTTTTTCACCAGAAGTATTTGGTTCCTGCGCCGCAGTTTACAGAAACAAGCTGGAGAGTTTGCATGAATTTGTTCAGAGGTCAGATGGGTGTCTTTGTTGGTTGTTTCCAGCTGTTGAGGTGCTTCTCCTCTGAACTCATTCTGGGATTGTGGAGCCCAGGGAATAAGCTCCTGTTGATGTGTGTCATCTCCAGGTGTACTTCTGCCTTGGCCTAGTATTGCAGTGCACAATTACTGGTTCCAATCAGCATTTTTAGAACACTTTTAGTGCCAGTGCTTATTAGGCTCATGAAGTGCAACAGGTGCAAATGGCAGCAGCCAGAAAACACGTGTGAAAGAAGTAGTGAGGTTAGCAGTCTCAAGGCAAGCAGACAAAGGGAGGGATGAACTCAGCTAGATTTTTTTTTCTTCAGGTTTTAGAACAATAAATCTTGTATAATTTATGATACAAGCAGGTATTTCTGGCCCAAATACCTGTAAATGGTATATGCTGTCCAGTGAAGCCTGTTGCATGAAAGTACAAACTATGTATTGTCTTCTGGCCTTAATACTTGCTCATCTTTCTTGCTAAAATTCTGCTGTTTTGTTTCAAAACTTTCAACCGTAAGCAAGATTAATAGACTTGTAAAATTCTATTATTGTCTCCCATGTAAGTATGAATGTAGCCTCGTAAAGAACAAACAGACAAGAAAAACAAATGTGACTGTAGAAGAAAGGGATTAAGCTATTAAATGGTGGAGAAACAGTAGTTTATTAGAAGGAATAACTCATCTGAGTTGTCTGTACCTATAAAGTATAATGACTAATGATCAGAAGACACTATCTTTTCTAATAAAGAGGGACACCGCTGTAGTAATTACAGAGTACTTCATACAGCTAAGGTAGAGAAAGAGAAAGGAGGCAGAGTTTCTTATATGTATATATACGTAACTTTGTATATCCTCAGTATCTGCATTTATGGAATGTGTTTGAAGGTTTTGAAATGTATGCTGCTCATATTAAGAATTCTGAACGTTATGCTGATGAAAACAATTACTGGAATATTTGTTATATAAATTATATGTTAGATATACAAAATATGTTATGGAGCAGTTGCATGATTTGTTGATCTGGTTGCAGGTTCCCTTGATTCTCACTGCTGTAGATTTAAATATTTACTATCTACTTTTAGATCTACTTTTGAGCAAATTACTGAAGCTTAGCAAGCCACTACTATACTTAGAAGTTGCACCTTCCTATTTTTTTTTTTCCTGTGATGATGAAAGTTCTTGTTCAGCAAACCAGCGGGTACGTTTATGAACTGATACCTGATTTGTATGTGTAATTACTACCGTGCGTGTGGAATGGTGGCCAACTTTTCTGCAAGAACGACTCTTCCTGGGACTCGTTTGAATTCCTTCTGGATGCCTTGCCCCTCCTGAGTCATAATTACTGGCGTTGCTCCTTACAGCAGCCGGGGGACTGTTAACTACCTTTAATCGCTGACAGCGCCTCAGCGTCTTCGAGGCGTGAGGCGGTGCCCACCAGTGGCCGTGAGCCAGTGCCCCCTGAGCGAGGGGATCGCCGGTGACGTTTTGAGAATACACGAGGCAGAGAGCGGCCCTTCTCAAGGCGGAGAGTTTTGTTTTTATTTTTTATTTATTTTTGTTAACAAAACCACGCCCCCCCCCCCACCACGCCGCTGCATTGCCAAGGGCGGGAGCCGAGGAGCACCGCCCCCTTCGGACCGGGGCCGCCCCCCTTGGGCCGGGGCCGCCCCCTTCGGGCCGGGGCCGCCCCCCGCTGCCGGCAGCGGCCGGGGAAGCGGGCTGGAGGCGGTCGCCCCGAGCCGGCCGCTCAGCCCCGAGCAGGCCGCCCGTTACTAACGGCCGCGCCGCCCCGGGTGCTGCCGGGACATGTAGTTTGAGGCCTCCCCCCGCGCACGGCTCCATTTTCTCCCCGCGCCGCTAGCAGTGCGCATGCGCACCCCACTCGGTGTCACCGCCCCTTCTGCCCAGGCCGGTATCCCGGGCAGCGCTGTCGCCGCGGCTCTCCCCCGGCCGGCTCTGATTGGCCGAGAGAACCGCGGGGCGGGCGGCGAGCCGGGCGGCGATTGGCTGGCGGGGCTGCCAGCCGCCGCGGGGCTGATGGCTGCGGCTGCCCGCTGAGGACAGAAGGAGGGAGGGCGGGGAGGAGGACGGCGGGGGGCCGCCCCTCCCCCCGGCGCCCGGCCCCGGGGGGGGGGGGGGCACGCAGCTCCCGGTGTCCCCTCAGAGCCGTGCCGGTCCCGTGAAAGCAAGCACCCCGCTGCCCCCTCAGCGCCCCGGGCTCCCGCCCAACTTGTGGCGAGCGGAGGAGGAGGAGGAAGAAGGGGGGGGGGGCGGCGCTCGCCCCGCCGCGGTTCCGGGAGGGGGAGGGGAGCGCGCGTGTGCGCGCCCGTGTCCGTGTGTCCGCCCGCTCGTCAGTCCGTCCGCGTCCGTGTGTGTACACAGCGGCGGGCGGGGTGCGCATGCGCCGTGCGCGGCGGGGCCGAATGTTTCCCAAGTGTTTGAAACTGGGCTGCGGGCTGCGCGCCTCCGGCCCGGCGGGCGGGCGGCCCCGGGCGGCCCCGAGGAGGAGCAGCGGGAGGAGGAGCGGGAGCGCAGGGGCTGCCCCTGACAGGCACTTCGCAGGGCGCGTTTTGTTTGCGGAGTGTTTCGGAGGGGCTGGCTCGAGCCCCCCGCCTCCCTCCTCCTCCTCCTCCTCCTCCCCCTCCACGCACACACACACACACGCACGGATCCCTCCGATTGTTCCCGTGCCGCCTCCTCCGTGACTTACCCACGACGACAGCCATTCAATCAGCTGCTGCTGGCTGGAGGGTGTGTGTGTGCGTGCGGTGTGTGTGTGTGCGTGTGTGCGGCTCCCTCCGCCTCACTCACACGGGAGCACTCCGATGTAGCTGCTCTCGGCGGCTGGGGGGCGAGCCCATCTCCCCCGCCTGCCTCCTCCGGGGGGGAGCCGGCACCCGCCGGGCCAGGGGGACGGAGAGAGAAAGCGAGAAGGATCTATTTTTTTTTTTTTTATTATTATTATTTTTACACCCCCCCCCCCCCTTTTCCTTTTCGCCGGATGAAAATGTTGAGTCCTGCGAACGGCGAGCAGCTGCACCTCGTGAACTATGTGGAGGATTACCTGGACTCCATCGAGTCGATGCCCTTCGATCTGCAGCGAAATGTCTCCTTGATGAGGGAAATTGACGCCAAATATCAAGGTAAGTGCTCGCTCGGTGCGTGTGTGCCGTGCGGGGCCGGGGGGAGGGCTGTCTTTTCTTTTCTCTCCGGAGCCGAGCCGAGCTCCCTCGGCCCCCCTGCAGCCCGCGGGGACGGTAGTTTTATCTGGGGGAGCCGAGAGCAGGGGGAGAGCCGGGCGAGGAGAGCCGAGGAGGGAGAGAGGGGCTGATCTGCAGCGTTAGCTCTTGTCATGGGGCGGAACAAAAGGTCTCCGGCTTCTCTTATTAAGCGAGGACTCTGCTTTTCGGTGTAAATCGCCGGCCGGGAAGGCGGGGGCAGGGAAGCGGGGTGCGCGGTGCACAAAGGGGGGCACCCCCCCGGCCGGGGGGCCGCGATGGAAGGGCTTCGGGGGTACGGCACAAAGTGCTGTGCGGACGGAGAGATTACAGCACAACATTTAGGAATGTACAGTATTCATTATGGCTGTAGTAGGGGAGAGAGGCAGCTAGCGAGGGAGGGAGGGAGGGGAGGGGGGCAGGGAGCGCTTTCCCCGCTCCCTCCCCGGTGGGTTTCGCTTCACCCCCTGAAGCAGAGGGCGGGGGGGGGGGAGCCGGGGCTGCCGTGAGTGTGTGTGTGTGGTGTGCGTGGTGTGTGTACGCGGGGGGGCATACGGCCGGCCGTACGGATGAGCCCAGCGCCCAGCTGCCTCCCTGCCGGGCAGGGGCAGGGCCGGCCGGCCGGCGCGGGGCCCGGGGCAGCTTTGTCACTCGCTCGCCGCTGTCCGCTGGGGAAGGCGAGAGGGAAGGGGGAGGGGAGGACTCTCCCCGGCACCGCTGACAGCCGGGCGGGGAGGGGACGACCAGAGCCCCCTTCCCTCCCTCGGCGTCGCCGGCTGCCTCCGGGGCGGAAAAAAGGGGCCGGGGGAAAACTTCCGCGGGCGGGGAGGCGGCGATGGCGGGGCAGGGCGGGCTGAGGCACGCCGCCTCTTGCGCGCTCCAGCACCACACGGCCACCGGGCGCCTCCGCGCTGTGCGGGGCGCTCGGCGTCGGCGCGGCTTTTATAACCGCCCCTCGTTAGCATAGCGCCGCTCGCCCCGCCCCCGGACGGCGCTGATAGGGCGGTGCGCTCCCCGGGGGGCGGGGGCGGCCCGCCTCCGCTCGCCGATTGGTTCAGAGGGCGGGCAGATCCGCCCGGCGCCCCGCCCCCCCGTGACGTTTCGAGAAGCAACTTTTCGGTGGCGTTGATTTGAATATCTCGGCCTGCCCCGGCCGCCGGGCACTGATTGGCTGCGGCGCCGGCAGCGGGCGGGCCAACCTTGGCCTCCCCTTTTTCACTCTCCCGGCTCCGATTGGACGGACGGAGGGGGCGGGCTCTACCCGTCACCGCCTCTGATAGGCGCGGCGCCGCGCGGGGCCCCGCCCCTTCCCCGCGCTCCTCCTCCCCCGCCTCGGCCGTTGCGCTGCCAACCGGGGGCCTGCCGCCGGCTTCCGGCCGGAGAACAATAGCCGCTGCGTCACTTCCGGGGCGTGGCCGGTTGCTAGGCAGGGGCCGGGCCTGCCGGCGCGGCACTTCCGGGGCGCGGGGCGGGCCGTTGGGGCCATGGGACCCCGGCTAATAAAGCTCTCTCCCGGTTAATAAATAATTAATAAAACAATTAATAGAGCTCCTGTCGTTATTGGGGGGGGGGGTGAGCGGGCTGCAGGCGGCCTCCCCCTGGCTGATAGCGCGTCGCGATCTAAGTCCCGAGATAGCAGTGGCTGTGTGTCCGAGTGGGTGAGAGATGAGGGAGAAATTTATGGGGAAAAACCTTAATTGCGCGTGTTCCTGAGGGGTTAATGTGGCCATGCGGAGTGTACTGCGTGTTGGGTCAAGTATCATCAAGTATCAACAGCAAAACTTCCTTTTAAAATACGTTCATAAAAGTCTTCTCAAAACTTTAAACACTTGTGGAATGTTCTTTTAAAGTCCTGAAACAGTCCTTCAGGTGTAATTCACGGTGCAACAGACTTTCAGTGCTAGTATTTTAAATCAAAAAGAAGCTTTATCCGTTCCTGTTGTCATAGATCATATTTAGTGTTACTCCTTAATTTTTACGCCCCCATTGCAGAAAGTATTTAACAAAAAAAATACCTAAAAAGTAAGTAACAGGTATTTTACGTAATCTACAGGGAGAAAATAATCCCCATGTCTCCGGTACTGTAACGGTAATTCTGTACTCACAAGGTTTTAATTGGCCTCGTTTTTGGCAGCCGCTCAGCAGTATCGGATGAAACTCGCCGTAACTTAGGGTCTAGCCCTGTGTGTTTGGAGTTCTTCTGCATCAGCTGTCAGGCATGATAACGATTAAGTAGTTTGTTGTCTGATTCCTGCACTGATTTATGCTTGCTTTCTCTTCTCCTACTCTTTTTCTCCCACTCTCCGTCATTCACCACAAGCATTAACCTTATTGTACAGAAAATGTCCTAGAAAACAATCCATTAATTCTCTCTCTAATTCTATAGTTGATGTTGGAATTCGTGGTGGTCTGTGTATTTTCTGTTCCTTTTAATTACCAATAAAGGGAAGAGCTGCCACCATGCTTGAGATTATATTTAGTCTATTTTTTTTCTAAATCAGCACTTGCGTTCTGTTCCTGAGGGACCAACTGGGACAAAAATATTCTACTGGAGTCATGAGCCACTTGTCAGATTTCAGCTTCAGGGAGTCTGCCTTTGATCAGCTCCGTGCATTACAAAAAGGTGTTGCTGTGTGGAAGGAAAAATGTGGGAAAGCTTTCCTTCACCGTCTTCTCTATCTGAAATACTTAGAGTTCTTATTTCTTCCTTGCAGAGATTCTGAAGGACCTGGATGATTACTATGAAAAATTTAAACGAGAGACAGATGCCGTGCAGAAGAGAAGAATGTTGCACTGCATACAGAGAGCATTGATTCGGAGTCAGGAACTGGGCGACGAGAAGATTCAAATCGTCAGTCAGATGGTAGAGCTTGTTGAGAATAGAACCAGGCAAGTGGACAGCCACGTGGAACTGTTTGAGACGTGCCAAGAGACTAATGACACCACTGGGAACAGTGGGAAAGCCAGCCAAGATAAATCAAAGAACGAGACAATCGCCCAGGCTGAGAAGCCCAACAATAAGAGGTCAAGGAGGCAAAGGAATAACGAGAATCGAGAAAATGCTTCAAATAATCATGATCATGATGACATCACCTCAGGAACTCCAAAGGAGAAGAAAGCAAAAACATCCAAGAAGAAGAAACGATCCAAGGCTAAGGCAGAGAGGGAAGCTTCTCCTCCAGACCTTCCTATTGATCCCAATGAGCCAACATACTGCTTATGCAACCAAGTCTCCTATGGAGAAATGATAGGATGCGATAATGACGAGTGCCCCATTGAGTGGTTTCACTTTTCTTGTGTGGGACTCAACCATAAACCAAAGGGCAAATGGTACTGCCCCAAATGTCGAGGAGAAAATGAGAAAACTATGGACAAGGCATTGGAGAAGTCTAAAAAAGAAAGGGCCTACAACAGGTAGTTTGTAGACTTTTCATGGCAAAGAAAAATAAAACCACCAAACCAGTGTATTTATTGTCAGTGTCACCTTTGTTGAGGTGAAAGGATTGTAAAATGTATATTTTTAAAGGAGGTTTAAAACTGAACCATTCCTGTTATAGGGACGGCAATAAGAGCAATTTTTGTTTTTCATTTGGTAAGCTGTAACAAGAATATGGTCTGTGGACCAATGTATTCCAAAAGTAAAGTTCTAAGAGTTTAAACTGAATATTCAGGTGGGTCTTAAAAGATGAATTAATACTTTTTTTTTTTCCTTCTCAGTGCTGGTAGCACTCTACCCATTAAAATTTTGATGACAAATATTTCCGAAATGTAATTTCTTTTTCTTTAATGAAGAATGTTATTTACATTTGAACGGAATTGTTAAATAGCTTAGCCATCTGGTTGTATCTGAATAAAGCTGCAGTACATTACAAATGTAACTTCTTTCAGTGATAAGCAGTGTGAGATCAAACAAAAGGAGGGTAAAATTTGGTTCCTGCTACAAAGTGTCAGTATAACAGTTCAATAGCAAATGTTTAAATAGGCTTAGAGGATTATTTTTAAAAGAAAAGAAAAAGTTGATGGTTAAATTTTACACAACAAATATTTTATATGCTGGCCAAGTACCACAAGGGCCATTTTAAAATAATTGAATATGTTTTATATTTAACCAGGAAGTGGTTTAGTAACGAGACTTAACATAAATGAAGCTTTATACTGTCACAGATAGTAGTGTAGCAATCCTTAATTTGTTTAAGTTGTATAAATGTACATTCTTAAGTGGAGTTGCACTTACTGTATTATACTTGGAAATGCAGCCAAATGCCATTGTGTAACCAATGCGCATTTCCTGCTGTATGTATGAAAATTGTACAGCTGTGATATTAAGAAATAAATGAAACAACTTTGACAGTTTGCTCCTTTAGCAATCATGTTTAATGATCACTCAAAGAGTTTAAAAAGGAAATTTGCCTTGAACTTTAGCAGCTCCAGCAAGCTGCTGCTAGGAGGCCTGAAACTGTTGTAGTGGTAACCAAATTCCTGTTCTGATAATGAATCTCCACAGACTGTGTGACAAACAAGCGCATAGAAGAGCCAAAGTAGCATTTAACTTTCCGTCCAGCTACACTTTTTTTGTTTGCAGTCACTTCCAGACTTGGCCATTTATCTAAAAATCAATAGCATAGAGCTAGTCTCGTTCAGTTGTTTTCATGCCTTTACACAGTGGATATAAATTATTCCATGCTTGTTATCAGCAGAAAGTTCTTTTGCATGACAGCGTTTTCAGACTATTACTGCAGCCACTCCAGGGCAGGCGTTTTCATGCTTTTTGGTCACCTCACATCAAAATCCACTAGCTGTAATGAAGGTGCAGTGCTGTAGATTAGGAGTCCTGATTCTCCACCACAGCTTCGTGGTCAAGTTTGGTCAGACTGTCTCGTGGCTGGAGGGGTGCCGTGCTGCTGGCTGAGCTCATCTGGTCTCTTCGTCCCCCTGCGGGCCTCAGCTGTAAGTGCAGAAGGGGCCGGGAGTGGTGGTGGGAAGGCAGCGAAACACAGACGGAGAGATCACAAAATCCATTGGGTGGGGCAGGGGACTCATAATAATATGGGAGGCTGGGTCTGGGAATTGTTGGAACACAAAGCTTTCTTAAAATCCATACTTGTCTTGTTTTGCTTTCTGGACACAGACTATGCTGCTGAAGTAATGCTGTTTTATGCAGGTCTTCCTGTTGGAAGTATGAGAAACAAAGCTCTGGATCCAGTTGAAGGGACTAAGTGTTTTCTAAAGGGGTACTGAAAAGCCACAAGGTAACACCACTTCACCATGCACGGACACTCCCTGCCAGGCAGATACACCCACAGTGACAAGTAGAAGTTGTGTTTTACTTCTAAATAGGTACACTGTGTGTGCGTGTCATTACAAGCTGTCAGGTTACACCAGGTCACCTTTGCCTTGACCAAATGACCACTCAGTCATGTCTCCTCCTCCTGGCACGGTTTAGTGTTGGTCTTATCTTCTGATTACCTTCTTTTCTTCTGTTCTACATACACACCAGTCTTACCTGCTCCTCCCTCTACTCGCTGCTGTTACCTCTAGTCCCAAGGTTTGTGGTCTATTCTGCCCTTACCATTCTGTTGCCCGCCCCAGCAGCTGCTGAGAACATGGAGACCTAGCAGGATTGTACTGGTGGAGCCCCAGTGAGACAGTTTCAGACCTTAGCCTTTTTCATGAAATGTTTGCATTGGCTCTGTGGGGCATTTTGAGCGTGAATAGCTAGAAGAAATTATTTTCGCAACTCACCATATTCTAGGCTGCAACTTTGTTTTGCTGCTTGGCCCTGACAGCTGACTGGACCTGCACTGTACCCTTTGACATCTCTAGTTTCAGTCTGTGAACACAGTTGCTTACTTCAGTTAAACTCAAGGTACTCTGCCATCGTGTTAAACTCTCTGTTGATGGAAGTAAAGCCATCTCATGTTATACAGACACACTGCCAAATGCTTCATACCATGCAAATTTTGTCCTGGCTTTGTCTAAAATGCTGTCTTTACAAATGTAGTAGTTCCATTTTTGTAGTTATTTGGAGTTTAATGGTCATGAGAAAATGCCATCTTCTTTGCCTCTATGCAATAGGTTCAGCTTATTCGCAAGCTTCCTTATACTGCCCAGCAGGCTGACACAATGCTGTGATTTGGGGACATCACCTGCAGCTTTGAGAGCAGATCCAAATCTCTCGATGACCATTTCCCACTGTGACTGCCAGCAACAGGATTGAGTAAGAGGGAGGCTCTCTTCTAGGAGCTGGGCTGAGGATTCTGACTCACTTCCCACAGGCTAATAAGCATCTATCCAGTATTACAGGATTAATATAATATATAAAATTCAGCAGATGTTTGTTGAGGAAGTCAGCAGTAGGAATCACAAACTTTTCATTGAAAACATTCAGGTGACTGTAAGTGATGCTGGTCTATTACAGATATCACAGGAAAGTCCTTATTGTGTTACTGAGCACTTGAACTGGTGATAAAATCCTTCCAATTAATGAAAAACAGTTTCAACACCTAAGTACGGGAACTGGTAGCAGTCCTTACACTTGAGTTGTCTCCGTCCTCAGGTGGCAGATTTGTTCTGCAGTAGGGCAGCTAAGAGTTGGTGCTGAGGATACAAATCGGAAGGTAAAAGCAGGCAGGGAGGGAGCCCTTGAAGCACAATGTCAGCTGCAACTGCGAAATGTTCCTAGTGGGACAGCTAGAGAGAACTACCCTGAGACTGAAACAGCAGAGCAAAGCATCGCTTCCAACCATTATGTCACCTGAAAGCATCCCAATTAAGCAGAACTACTGTCTCCATTAAGCAGCAGCAACCCTGGCTATGTGTATCATTAGGTTTAAATAGGTTTCTTACTAATTAAGCACAGCCACTGATTAACTGTGTCCTAATTTCGTGGAACATGCAGAATAAATACAATTGAATTGGACTGCTCTTATTTTTCACAGGGTATTTTTAGTTAATCTTTTAAACTTGTAATAAGTTTCAAGAGCTAGGTGAATTATTGTAAATAGTATTTTAACAGAATATAATACAAACAAGCTCTCAGTAGCAGGAGTGCTTCAAAGGAAATTTGAGTATTGCTGGGATTCATTCTGTTGCTTTAGTTAAACTTAGCATCATCTTTGAAGCCAATTCAATCCTTAGACATAAACCTCCTTGTGCTAGCTCCAAAAGAGGTAAGGATTTCCTTCTTCCAAATATCAAACGTTGTGTGAGTGTTCAACGTTTTGTCAAAACTAGGTGAGCTTGTAATGCTACACACAGCTTCTTATTTTCCCAGGTATCACCAATGTCCCAGGTCTGACAAGTAAAAGGAATGATGCTGTGAGGAAGAGCACAGGGGTAAAGGAAGTATCTCTGTAAAGTGCTGAGAGGCAGTATTGCAATTTTCTCATGAGTTCCAGGTGGCTAAATTACTTTTCCCAGTAAGAGGTTATTGTTGGTAGTAGCCAAAAAAGCTAATGTATCCCTGTCCCCCCTCAGAACCAGGAGCCAAGTTAGGAAGGTGGAGGCTGTTGCAGTCTTGGACTTCTACTTGTCATGGTGAAGCCTGACTGTCAGGGTAACTTGTTTCTGCAGCCCATGGCCATGGTCACCAACTCTGGTGGGTGCCACCAGCCCCTCTGCAGGACCTTACCACTCTTGCAGCTCCACTGGAAGAAGGTGAAAGGTGGTTGATACCAATTTTTCAGAAACTACACCTAAATTTCTGACTCTTACGTTAGTAGTGTTAGTTAAATGTTGTGGCCTAATGCTCTGTTGAGTATGAAAGAGGTTGGTACCTCAGCTAACCATTGTTTAAAGGCTGCATAACTCCCACCTAGCATAAGGTGATGATGTCTCATGCATGGAAGTAATCAGCTGAGACCAAACGCTCCGAGCCAACGTGTGGGAGCTGCAAGAGATGCAGTCGGCAGCTGACTTCATGCTGGTGAGATGTCAGTTTGCCACGTGGGCTCTGGCTGAGCTGGGCCTGGTCCAACCCCAAGTGCAATACCCTCTGCTCCTTGTTCATGCCTTGGGGAACGGATCATGATGCAAAGACAGCCGAATGATATTTTGCATTTGGCTGGCTGGCAAGTCCCTCAGAGTTCAACACATGTAGGGCTGCTAACTCAGCATATGTATAAAATTATATACTTAAACTTGGATCTTTCAAGTGTATCTCATAAAAACTTGGTGAAGACAGATGGAGTCACCTTTTGTACTCTCACTTTGTGGAAGAATTAATACAAATTTAAATGACTTGTCCCCTCTGTGCTACCCATCCTGAACTCCCTCATCTCCGTCATCATACAATTGACTTCACTAGTTTGATTTTTTTCAAAACAAATCAAACTTGCAAAAATGGTTTTTAGAGATAAGGATGAGAAACTCAAGTGAATTGTGCATAAATGATTTACCTGCATACAGGAAGGGATGTTCTGCTGTGTTAATTATAAGATACATATCAGGGGACTTTTCATTTTGCCAGCCTCCTCTCTCCTTGAGATTCGCATGGTCTCATCTGAAATAAAATACTCCTTTCTCATAATAACTTCTTCAGTCTTCTAATTTTGGGAACAGACAATTTATTGAGAGCTGTATCAGTAAAAGATGAATTGTTAGATGCATGTTCCACACAGTGATTTTATTCAACAACCTAAAATATTAAGGGCAACTCTTTCAGAAAATTCCCCCGAGCTTTAATGCTTTAGTCTGTAGGTGGCCCCTGAGGATGTTAAAAGTAGAAGGAAATGAATGTAATGTGCCCTGAACTTTAATCAATTCTAATCTATGGTTGTGATTACTTACAAACTTTGATCATGATCGTATCATTTTGGCATATTTTTACTGCAGGACAGAAGCATGATTGTTTGGATGCACTGATTTCCATGCTTTATCAGGGTTTGATTCATTTTGTAATTTGTCTCAGTTCTTTATCCGCTGAGCCTATTCTGCTTGGGTTGGAGACAGCTTCAAGAAGACAAAAGCAGTATTAAAATTAAAGTTGCTGATATTACTCTCGATCTTTGTTGTCCACACACACACATGCACACACACATATATATTTCTGGGAATATAGAAGATGTCAGGAGAGCTCTGTTGTGCCTGAGCTCTTAGAATCAGCACAAAGAAGCCTTCGCAAAAGGAAGAGAGGGACTTGTGAAGAGTGGAAGTAGGAGTACAATAGCGAGGTGAACGGCTGGACTTCTGTATCAGAAGCAATCCTTCCTGGTCCATAAAAGATTTAAAGGAATTATATCTAATCAGGTTCAAGGGAAATAGAACATCAAATTTCCTGAAAAGATAAATACAAAGTATGTGGCACTTGTGCATTTCTGCTAGTTTCGATAAAAGGACTGGAGGCTATTATGTGCAGAGGTGGTAGTAAAATCTTGCAAAGCCAGAACTGTGTCATGCCATGCAGGAGAATATTGAAGAGCTGTTACAAGTGGATTACCAAGGTGTCATAGCATCTACAGATTTTATTTTCCAGGAGGCACTGCTGACCAGGAGATATCACCCGTGTCTGCAGAGATGTCAAGGGAAGCCGTAGAGCCTTGTCTGTGCAAGTCAGAGACTGAGGATCCACTTACAGTGTCAGAGCAGAAACAGACAAAATTATGTTTGCATTCAACTCACTGTCAAGCCATAGCTAAGCAAGTTTCTCAGAAAACAGTGGGTCACCATACAGAGGGACAGGCTGGAGTGGGGCACCAACACAACCATGTGCAGTTCAGCAAGGACAAGTGTTGTTGTGAGTGCTGCAGCATGGAAGGATGAGCCTTATGCAAGAGCAAAGTATGGGCCGGTGGGGCTCATTTCAAAATAGCTAATTTTATAATTCAAAATGTATCAATTATATATTGCTGTGAATTAGTAGGTCTGCTTGCACTTGGGGTTGGACCAGATCCCATCCAGTGGTCCCTTCCGTGCCAAATTATTCTGTGATCTTGTTATCAGGGAATGTTCTTAATAGTGATTGCAAACAAAGTGTTAAGATCAGAACGAGAATTCAGCATGCAGAATCTGCATTTTACTATTGCTAGGAGAATGCTCTGCTGCCACAGAACGAGACCAGGGCTGAGAATGAATTTGTGAAACTATTACATAGAGCCGGTGTGCCTTTACAGGACAGGGTATGCAAGAAAAGCTCTGCAAGAAACCTGAAAAACTCCTCCCTGTCCTCCGCCCTGACACAGCTCTTCAGAAGTTCCCAGGGAAACACCCACTAACTCCTGGTTCGGGTGTAAGGACCCCCTGAGGCATCGGAGAGTAGCCTGGTGCTTCACTCCTTGCAATCAGTGCTATAAAGTAGAGGCAAATAAGCAGAGGAGCCCTATTAACCCACCCTTAACTGATCCTGACACCAGCTTACAGCCCTAGGGTCTAGCAGGATGATTCTTTTCTTTCCCTCAGAAAAAAAAAAAAAAAAAAAAAAAAAAAAAAAAAAAAAAAAAAGGTACTCCATGGTGATTTCTTTTCTGTCAGATACAAACGGATGAGAATATATCACTGGTTCTCCTAACCCTTTTCCTAATCGGAGTGCAGGAGAAGGGAGTCCCTGGGTTGTATAATTTATCTGAAGATTTATGTTTTATGTTTGTTGTGCCTCAGCAAAATTCCCAGCTCCCCACATCTAATTTCTGGTTGAGTTTAGACAAATCCAAAACCTGACATCTATTTTTGGCTGCTGTCTTATGTTACTACTTGTATATGATCAGAGATGTTTGAAGTGCTTGCAGTGGTAGGAAAAGTTTGATGCTGAAACACTCTACAACAGAGTTTCCTAAATAAGCTTTGATAGCAGAGGGATTTTTTGATCTTAGCAGTGCTTGTGACCAGAACAACGTGGAGCTTGTCTGCTTTGAGGGAGATTTGCAACGAAGATGCCACATTTAGTGGAAAGGAAGATGAAGTTTTTTTATTTATTTATTTATTTTTTAAAGGATGAGAGAAAACAGCATGAAAATGTCCATAGGCATGGACCTGAGTGTCAAGAGCTGGTGCCTCTGCCACCTTGCCCTCTGTGCAAGGTGCAAGCTCCCAAGCCTGTAAGAGCTTAGAGGTGGGTGAAGTCTCCTGCTGCACCAGGGGGTGAGTTGCCTGTGCTCAGCTGTTGGTATTACAGGCTCTGAGGAGCAATGAAGCTTTTCCTACAGGGTTGAACCTGGTCCAAGAGATGTACATGGGATCTTCCTCGGTGTTCTCTATTGGGACTGGTGCTATATAACATCTTTGTTAATGTCATGGACAGTGGGATTGAGTGCACCGTCAGAAAATTGGCTAACAACACCACACTCTATGGTGCCATTGACATGATGGAGTGAAGGGATGCTATCCAGAGGGACCTGGGCAGGCTTCAGGGCCTGTATGAACCTAATGAAGTTCAACTAGGCCAAGTGCAAGGTCCTACACCTGGGCCTGGGCAATTCCAAGCACAAATACAGGTTGGATGGAGAATGGATTGAGAGCAGCCCTAAGGAGAAGGGCCTGGGGGTGTTGATTGATGAGAAGCTCGACATGAGCTGGCAATGTGTGCTTGCAGCCCAGAAAGCCAGCCACATCCTGGGCTGCATACAAAGAAGTGTGGCCAGCAGTGTGAGGGAGGTGATTCGCCCCCTCTGCTCTGCTCTTGTGAGACTCCACCTGGAGTGCTGCATTCAGCTCTGGGGCCCCCAGCATAAGAAGCGCACAGGAGTATAAGAACGAGTCCAGAGGAGGGCCACAGAGATGATCAGAGGGCTGGAGTTCCTCTCCTATGAAAACAGGCTGCAGGAGTTGGGATTGTTCAGCCTGGAGAAGAGAAGGCTCCAGGTAGACCTTACAGCAGCCTTCCAGTACCTAAAGGGGGCCTACAGGAAAGCTGGGGAGGGACTCTTTGTTGGGGCTGTAATGATAGGACAAGGGGAATGGCTTTAAACTAAAAGAGGGTAGGTTTAGATTAGATATATGGAAGACATTCTTTTACTAGGAGGGTGGTGAGACACTGGCACAGGTTTCCCAGAGAAGCTGTGGATGCCCCATCCCTGGAGGTGCTCAAGGCCAGGCTGGATGGGGCTCTGGGCAACCTGGTCTGGTGGGAGGTGTCCCTGCCCATGGCAGCGGGGTGGAACTGGGTGGACTCTAAAGTCCCTTCCAACCCAAACCTTTCTGTGATACTATGACTCTATGTTACTAGCCTCAGTGCACAGACTTCATGTTCTGGGCCTTGTCATGAAAGACTCAATCGCTGACCACGCAGTGTGCTCAAACATATACAAGAAGTGGGAGGCATCCCCCACAACAGGTGTGCTGACCCACAACAGGAAGGTTTGGGGCTGTTTTGTCCTCTGTATCAAGTTGCTGCTGGACATGATGTGTCTTTCTTGCTCCAGGAACCCAGAAGGCAGGCAAAAGTGGCTGGCAAAGCAGTGGAACAGGAGAGGGGTGTTTTGACCATGCTGCAGAAATAGGAGCTGTGAGCCTGGTGGCAGGGTGGCATGAGCCAAGGATCAAGGGAGCAAGTCCCTCTTTCACTGCGTGCCCTGAGAGGTCTTGTTCCTTCCCAGGCGAGCACAGACTGGCAGCTGGCGTTTGTCTTGATCATGGTAACGTGCTTGTGAAACCACAGTTTGTTGATTTGCTGCAATTTATCTGTTTTGTTGATGCTGTTGTTGTTAATAGAGAGCTGTTTCTGCAGCTTTTGAATGTATTTAGCCCAAAGTGATACCAACCTTGCGTATGCTGGAAGCCTGCTCTGAGAAGCAAGAAGGAAGATGAACACAAATGAGCCCAAGGAACAGGTGCTGCTGTAGGAGACTGGGAATTGGGACAAACCAGCAGTTTATATGCATAAGCACAATTTCTACTGATTTCACATCTCTGATTATCAACATGCATCTTATCACCCAGTCCATACGATCATGCCCATTTCTGTCAGAGGAACTCCTATAGCTTTTATCAAAGCCAACTGGAATTTCAAATATGTTTTACAAGATATTTTAAGCCAGAAGTCTCATTGTCACAAGATCCAGTGCAACTGCAGACTCATTTTATTTTATTTTATTTTATTTTTGCGATAGTGGGTCTTGATTTTTCCTAAGCTTCCCATGATGCAAATGTAACCAGGTTTTTATGGGATTGGATGCATTAAATTACTCTGTATGATTCCCTCTGTTACAATCAAATTCGTTACCCACAGTAAGTGAGTAAGTGCAGATTTGCTAATCACAACATAGGGAAAAGGTAGCGTAAAGCAGCATAAGAGAGTTGCTAAATTTACCAAAAATGAAAATAAATTTGTGTCTGTAAGATAGAATTGCTAGTTAAAATGTTAAACATATGAATATAATAGGATGGTAGCAATTAAAAACTTTAAGTATTCAGAAAAAAATGCAGAACTGAAGACTGAAGTCAAGGCAGATAGATATCTTGACACCTTCATATCAAAAAAACCACCCCTTCCTCTGCCTCTAAGTCCTGTTACACATTGGAACAATGATCCTTCTTTGTCCACCTGCTTTACACCAGGCTGACTCCCAGTATCAGCTTCAGAATATCTCCAGCTGTCGCTGGTTTGTGGCTGAGACCAAGGTGTCTGGCCAGGATCACCAGGTACTTTCTCCCTGAACCTCTGTGCTCGGGGGTCTCCATCCCTTTTTGTGTCCAAGGAACCACAGCCACTGTCCAGCCCCACACTTTTCAGTTCTAGGATGGACCTTCACTCAAACCTGATTTTTCTGCAGTCCATGCTGGGAGCATGGGAGTCCCCATTCACACACGAAGGACAGGGTCTGGAGATACCTGAAGGGAACAGCTTTTGGCCTCCTGCATGACCTTCTCATGGGGCCACCCACACTCTACTTTGCAGGAGCTGAATGAGTTAGCGTAGGTGAGGCACCCTGACAGAGAGTAGAGCTCTTTTACACATTTCCTTGTCACTGCCCTAGTGGTCCTTGCTTTTATTTTGCATATGACGAGCTGATCTCTTTAGCAGGAGAGTGAAGGAATTGTGTAAGAGCTAGGGTAATACTATCAGTAGCTAGGGTTGTTTCACTCCCTGTTATAAAGAACAAGATCCACAAGGGTTACATCTCTGTCAGGCTGAGGAAAGCTATGAAATGAGAGACAACTAGCAACTAATAGAAGAGAAAGAGAGGGAAAAAAAGGGGGATTGAAAAATAAAGGTCTCTAGTAGTGGAAAGCTGTAGCCCTGCAGCAGGGCTGTGAGAATCCAGCCTCTCATGCCTCTACTTCTTTCATCCTCTGCAATGCACTTGGAAAATAAAATTTAAAAAATAGCAGTGGTGTGAGGACAAATGAAATCCACCATTTTTGGAAGAGCTGATAAATATCAATACTTGTTTTTAAAAAACATCAACTTGTTACCTGAGAATTTCTGAGAAGTCTGGAAAAAATGCATCATCCTATCTCTATTTTGAAGAGAAGTACATGGATAGCACCCACGTGTTCAGGGTGATGCAGCACGTCGATGGAAGGCTGTGGAAGCCAGCTCCTGCCTTCCCCATGCAGCGCACAACGCTCTGGGAAACCCCCAAGCTGCTCCCCACTATCTTCAGGTATTTAGTGCCTTGCCTCAAGCCTCCATCAGCCCTTACACAGAAACTGTTATTACTGCTCCTCTGAAGCCTTTTATTTACCTCATTCGTATTCTTGAGTAAGTTGCTAAATTAAAATAAATTCTGTAAATTCTGTGGATAATATATAGCTTCAGTGACACTCCCTGAAGCTTTTACTGGCAACTGTTATCTCTAACTACAGACATATATTCTTTTTTTGCATGACTTCTTCCCACCAGCTTGGTTATATGAAAGGCTATTGCTGAAGCAATGATTTTCTCATATACCTGTTTATGATTTTGTTCTGTCAGCCAGTAGGAGAATGAAAGTCACTGCCTGAGAAGGTTGTTCAAAACAGGTGACTGCCTTGAAAGTATTCAGTAATTTTGGCGCGGGAATAGCTTGAAGCAGAATCTGCTGGATAAAACTCCCCAATTTGTGCTGTGCAGAAGTCATGGCCTGCGGGATTTGTCCCAGCACTACCTGCAATCAGCAGCATTTTTTTCAGTCCCCTGCTTTCTGCCGTAGCAGCAAATGGGCAGGTGCTTGGTGTTTGACACTGAACACCTTAAATGCCTGTGACTGCAAACTGAATTCCAGATGGACTTCTGCAGTTTGCTGCTGTTGAAGAGGCAAAACAGCGAGCCTGATTCTCACCTCCACCACTAGTGTCTTCACGTCTCTGACCTGATACATGCTGAGTCTGTTTCGCCCATGATGATAATTGTTGAATGATCTCCCTGTCCTTATCTCAAAAATTGACCCCTTTCCATCATATTTTCTCCCTGTTTTCCTTTGAGGAGGGGGAGCGAGTGAACAGTCGTGGTGGAGCTCAGCTGCCCAGCTGGGTAAAACCACTACAGTGGATGAGGAACCTGCAAGGGTTTCCTATTCCTCAGGCCGTATTTCTTATTCAGGTGTTTCAGCATCGCCTGGGGAGCTCTTGTTGCTGGAAGGGTTGGACGTAGTTGCAACCCCTCACCTCCTAACCAAAGAAAGAGCTGAGGGCAGGAGGGAAACCAAGTCCTCCAGGAGGGTACATTAGAGACTTTCACTGGAAATGCAAACCGTGGTACTATTTAGTGCTTATTAATGTTCTAGGTACAACAAAATAAATTACCTAATCTATTCATCTATTCTCTGATGAAAACTTGCTGGTTTGGACTGGCCTCATTTTCTCTTTGTCTGAAGCTCTCTGATGGCATCCTATTTAATTTTCCCTTTCATTGAGAAACCATGATTCCAAATGTGAGCATTGTTAGCATGCTCTGCCTAATTAGCGATAATAATCTTTGTTGAGGCATGCTGAATTCAGAGACATCCAGTAAAAAGTGATTTATTTTTTATTTTATTTTTTCCCATCAGCCTTGTCTGTCAGGCTGCTTTTTGTTGTTCCAGTGCCAGCCACGTCTGGTTACATGGTGGCTGAGCCCAAGAGCACGTGGGCAGCAGCAGGGAGGCAAGCCCAGGGCCTACAGTGGAGCTATAGATCTGTGCTGATCTTGGAGATGGACCCACCATGGATTTGTCCCCTCGGATCCTGCTGTGCAACCAAGCCAGTGGCCTGGCATCCTTCTGAAAGGTAGGCCAGGGTGTAGGGGACTGGCAGCTTGGGGTGCCTGGGCCCAAGGCTTCACACAAAGTACTGGCTGTGTGATCCTGCAAATCTTGCAGAAGCAGTGAGTTGTCTGATAGGTAATTGCACCCCTGAGCCTTCCAGGACTGATAAATAACTGTGTCCTGGACTGGACCCAGCAGGTGACCCAGCTCTGTGTGAATCTGGCACTGCTGGTCACGAAGCCATGTTGAGGCCAGTGCCCCGTATTTCTGAGGCTTTTGACATTTGAGAGCATCAGACCTGCAGGACAAGCCAACAGCAGCTCTGCTGGCAAAAAGACTTTATAAAACAAGTCATAGAGAAAAACTGCCGCAGTTTTACAGAGCTTCCTGTATATGAAGATGGGATTTGCCCAGAGAAGCACCGTCTCTACAGTATGCAGAGATCTAGAGTACACTGCTAGATTGATTCCTTGTAGCTGAAAATTACCATTACTGTTCAATGCATACAGACATCTTAAATTATTAATGGATTCCTGCCTGAAGGTGAACATTGTAGATTCACATTCTGAGATTTTTAAGAGCTCTTTGCTCACAACTAGGGCTGTTAAATACGGTTATTTGCTTTATACGTCTTATATAGATCGATATCTGCTGAAGAAATACCAGGGAGGATAGAGAGCAAGAGTAAAGGTGTAAGGAGAAAATCTATGACCGGTGTGCCTCAGATCATCAGGGATTTCTAGATCTGACCAAGGTTTTCTCCCCTAACCTAACTCTAACCTTGTCACTGGCCAGCCCTTGAATTGCGGGTGAAATTCATACAGCTGCACTCAGCACATATGCTTTAAGCAAAAGCCAAGCTGTCGCTTTTAATCTAGCCTTTTCCAGCTGCTTAACATGCTTTGGAAAAGTTACTGTAAGGTGGTTCTCTTTCTGATGTGAAGCGCTTTGTCAAAGGCTACTTTGAGAACCCCTTTCCTCTTGTCTCTTGAAAAATAAGACTTAGTGGACTAAAATTTCCATGGTAAAGTAGCAGCAGGCTCTGATGCTCTCCCTTGGGCAAGAGGCTCCATCTTTAAGGCATCCCTTTCTACAGAAAGCAGTTCCCATGTGCTGCATGCAAGCAATGTTACTTCCCGTGGAGCAGTTTGGGACCCTGCCCCAGAACTGCACAGCCATTTGTCCTTGCAGCTTTCATGGATATCCTGTGGGCTGTTTTCCTGAGGAATAAAAGACTGCAGCTTATGAACTGGGAAGGGGACAGCCAAGCAGTGACACAGGGACCTTGCAGCAGTCAGCTCCTGGAGCCAGTAGAGATATTGTCCAAGCAGTCCCATGAGTTCCTGGTGGCCCAGAGGACTTGTTTTGTGCTTCACTCTCTGTATAGGAAGCTGTGTTTTGTTTCTGGATCCCATTTTTTTTTTTTCTTGGAAAGACACCCCCCTAGAGATATCATGTGGGTCTTCACTCTGCCTCTTCATCTTTGTGCTGTGCCTTGAACCAACACCTGCATGCAGTGCTGCTGCTCTTCCCACTCTTCTCCTCTCACTGGTGGTAGCGTCCTAAAGCTGCTGTCACATCAGAAAAGTCACAGTGAGGTAGAAGCTGCTTTGCCTTTTCCTTTCCAGGTTCCGTCTGTGCTGTTCCTCCTTTTGCAGCTGTCTTAGGGTAAGGTTTCACATGATGGCGTGATCCAACGTAACAGCCCACCACTGCCAAACAGGGACGGTTCCCGTCCCGTCTCCTGGCCAAGGTTCCTCCCACCACCTCTGCTTGGTATGCCACATGCCAGGCTCCTTTGCAAGCAAAACCAGTGGGGAGGTTTTGCCATTTCAGTAGGTAAATAGGTCAGGGAGAGGGTCTGAAAGACACTAACCATGCAAGGCAGGCAGTGGGACAGTGTGGCCAGCAACGAGAGACAGGGGATCAGCTCCTTTTAGCCAGCCTCAGACAACTCTGCTGGCTCAGCTGTGTGTAAAACTCCAGCTGCAGCCCCCAGGTCATCTCTCTGGCTTTTGCAAGTGCTTCTCAGGTGCCCACCTCTCCCTGTGCAGAACTGGAACGTCATTGGAACAGTGGGCCCTTCTGTGTATTACAAGTTCAGTCATGCAAAAAGAAAAGCTGTTCTCCAAACAAACAGGGCAAGCAAACAGTTGTGCAGCTTTGAAAAGCTCTTGTCCCTGTGCCCACACTCTGAAGGATGGCTCATTTTAATTCGTGTGAGTAAAACAACTTTCTGCTCAGGGATTCCACTGAAAAGAGAGACCAACCCCAGCTATTTTATTTTTTAATCCAAGTTAAACCTATGCAGGCACTGGCATATCCTTACTTACATGAAGAGTCATTCTAGCCGAATTAACTCATTCCGCTACTCTCTGTGCCATAGAACCTACATGTTTCCTTATACAACCCTGTTGAACTCCAACTTTCCAACAATGTCAGGAAACTTTGGTGCTGAAGTAGTAAAGGTGGTGATTTAGTAGGCCATACAGGCAAAGAAAAAAGATTAGCTTTCTAATGTTGTGGAGAGAAGTGTTGTTATACTTGATACCTTATTTGCCGCAAATGGTATCTTAAAACAAGCATGTTTCACAATATGTTAATCTTAAATCAAGCATCTAATTATTAAGACTGATGTAACACACTTGGAATCACAGCACAGTAATTAGCCTTCCCAGTGCCACTAGTTCAGAGCATTTAGAAATGAGCAGTAATATGGAGAAATGTGATAGAATATGTTCACAATTCCCAGTGAGTAAATCAGATAATGCCATCCATCCCAATGTCACCTAAAAAGTGGTCAAATATGCCGTAATATATCCAAATGTATTCAGAATTTGCAAATGAGAATGAATTAATAAGATATGCTAGTCTGAATAGGCTGGACAGATTTTCAAAGTCAGCATTTGAACTGGATATTAAATGGATTCTTCAGTACTTTGTGGTGTGGTCCGTACCTGGTGAACTAGCACAGCGTGAGATTCAAAGGTCATCAACCCCCCCCCCCCAAAAAAAAAAAAGAAAAATACAATGTTGGTTTGGAACTGCCTCTTCAGAAACTTTCAGGAGGAAAATTATCACATTAGCAAAATGTGATCATTCAAAAATACCCAGAAAATGAAATCATAAGGGATGTTGTTACTAGAACAAGTTTTTGAAGACTGAAAGCTCAGCTCTGATCCCTGGAGACGTATTTAGCTAGACTTGACATTCAGGCCCACAAGGCTGTGCCAAGTCATGTAAAAGTCCAGGACTTCATTTTTAGTCAGCCATTCCTACATTACAAGTGCACAAATGCCATTCAAAGCTGACCTAGAAAGAATTACGTGATACTAATATTGTAACATGAGTCCATCTTCAGGAGTGGTTACACAGCTCTGGTTTTGTCTAATTTGTCACATTTGTAAAGCAGAGGTTGAGAAGTCATGGTGCAGTAGTTTGTTAGCACTACAGTGTAAAAGCTATCTAACATAAGTCACGAAAATCCAAAGCTGTGGTATTTCAGCCATCCCCAGGGCTTTAAAACCAGCTACAAACAATAAAAAACAAAGGAAAATGCTCAAGGAAAATACTTTGAAGGCATCACAGTCAATAGTGGGGATATCTAGGTCAGCAAGGTCAGACCATTAACCATCACCAAAACAGCATTTTACAAACACTTCTCAGACATGCACATAGTCCAAATCCTTCAGTGGTACAAACCAACCTGTTAAGATTCAAGGAGATGATAAATGATCCCTGTAAATCACAAAACCCTCCCTGGCACACCACTGTTCACCAGACTTCTGCAGGGACCACGGACCAGCCTCCAGCACTCCTTTGCTAGCAGTGGCTGTGAGGAGCCTGTGGGTGAAGGCAACACACACGTGTTCGCACAGCAAAGTCTGGCACCTGTACCAGGACTCCCACTTCTTGTGGCTTTCGTCTATTTATTATATCATTGAGCATTGAATATATTCTTCTCAGCTGTGGAAAAGCAGGAAAAAATGGCAAAGAGGCTGTTAAATGAAATATTTCTCCTCTGGTTATCACCTGATATTCCTAGCTCTTTCTCTTAGAAGATGACTTCATGAAAGCATGTGTCCCTGCTGCTGATGGCCTCCAACACCCATGCTGAGCACCAAGCCGTCCATCCAGCATTTTGCTCCTGGCTCCTTACAAGATCACCTCTCCACCAGACCAGACTCAAAATGGAAGAAAAACAGGTTTACTTGATGAAAGCAAAATGTTAAGCAAGTATAAAATGTCAGCCTGCTTACAAAGAGAATGCAGCAAGCAGATTGTTTTAGCTGTTTTATTCTCTTTAGCTGTTCTCCCTGCTTGGTGGGGTTTTACTTCAAACAACGTCTTTTTAGTACGGGATCCTGTTCTCACCTTTTTTTTCCTGTTTGCACTTGGGAATGTTATAGTTGCCCTATAAATGTGAGCACCTCTGTATTGGGCTGGTGCTTAGCCATTCCCTACATCACTTTTTTGACTATGTGAGAATACTAATGAATTATTTTTAAATGTGAGCTTTTTGAGAAAAAAGACCTTAATGTGCTCATTTTCTCTCATCTATTTATCCCTTGTCTCAAGAGCCAAGCAATTCACAGCCATCAGCTGACTTCCTAACATTTTACAAATCACACACACAGAGGGAGCCCTCGGGGACAGCACTTTTTGGTTTCTCTTCCTAGAGACAATAGCTTGCAGCAGAAACCTTTTTCTGAGCTGCATAAAAATTTGCAACTTATCCACTCTAAAATGCCTGACCTTTGATATGTTTCTATTTCCGAAGTTCATGTGATGCCCTCAGTATCTGTAGGGGCCGCACATGACTGTTGGTAGCATGGATGCCTGACCGGACACACCGAGTGCCAGGAGGTTTGCTCACAAAACACCGGTGTTCAAGTTTTGTGGGAGAAGCACACTTTGGGAGGAAGTGGAAAAAGTAATAAAGTCGCCATGGCAATCAGCCTCATTGTTTCCGTTCATTTTTTATTTTATTTTATTTTATTTTATTTTTTCACATCAGACTGTTCTTGATGATCTTCCTTGACAATTTGTCCAGATTTCTCCTTCTGAAATTGGTGCAATAATGGGTAGCAAAGGCATAAGTGGTGAGTTGTATTACTCCAGCCTTGACCTCTAAAATTTAATGCTAACATAATTTGAGGCAAGTAAACAAAAGTAAAGCTATTTTTCATTTTTTGTCCCTTTTGCACACTAATCATTCCTGCTAAAGGGATCAAAATTGAAAAAGTGCAGATCTCTGCGTTATGTTGAGTACCAAGACTGCAGTCTGGAGTCAGGTTCTGCAGCCCTTAGATTAGGCTGTAGGAAAAGCAGTGGATGAGAAAAGAAAGGAGAGGATGAGCTGGTCTATCTGTGCAGGGAAAGGATTGGGCTAACAGCAGTTTCCAAATTCTCTTGCTAGCTTCATCCAAGTGGAGAGTAGCCCAAGAAGTCCATGATGCTCCACGTGCTCCCCCTGACTCTGGGCAGGTGAGACCAGGGGTGGACCTCAGCTGCGTTTTCTGTGTCACTGCTGCACACCAGCAGGTCCAGGAGCAAACAGCACATGAAGTGTGTGGGACAAGGATGCTGTGATTGCTCTGGGATGGAAACATTCGGAGCTCCTGCTTAATAAAGAGCTGGTCTTCATGCCCTGTGCTGAGTGAAAAGCTGGAGGAACAGGACCATTTTTCTGAGCCTCACATCACTTTTTGTCTCTGTGTCCAGAACATGTCCTGAATGAAGAAGTACGTGGTCCTTCCTTCCCAGGGGACATAGAGGGAAGTGGACTTGCAGGTGGTGCCAGGTGTCCAGCAGTGATGTGCTTCTTCATATTTAATCCCACCCTGGAAGAAGCTGTCCTTGGACTGGTGACACTCTTGTGGCAGCCATTTCTCAGGTGTCCTCTCCCAGGTCCTTTCCCAATCTTAGGCTGGGTGACCCTTGCTCACTTTTCCTGGCTCACTGGAGTGAGGAGGAGTGGGGAGCTCATACCAGCCTTTTCTGGGGTGATGTCCTGCATGCAGCAGTAGGAGCTCCTGTGGCACATTGGTGCTCAGTGCGCTGGTGCCACTTTGGAGCTGCCACTTGCCAAGGTCCCCACCAGCTTGGCCATTTCTTTGGCTGGAGAAGGCGTGGGGAAGGATGATGATAAGAAGGCTGATGTAGACCAGGTCTACAACGGGTGAGGCCCCTGGTTCTCACAGCTCTGCCTCCCAGCCCGGAGGCCTGGCCTCAGCCCCACGTACCTGCCTTTCCCTTGGCCGTGTCTCCCCCAGCACTCTGGCCCTGCTGTGCATGTGAATAGGCACTGCCTGGCAGGGTGGTAACCCACGGAGCAGTAACTGCACATTTCAGACGCAGGATGTGTCAGTGAACAGCTCACCACCCACCTCTGCTCCGGGTGGCTTCAGAGCTTTCCTTGGTGAATTACCGGATGACTTTCAATTAAAAGCTGCAACCTCTACCTGTTAAAATGATATGTCGCCTTGTATATAGAATGATTTCACAAATGTTACAGTGAAAGGCAAACAAGTGACAGATTTACAACAGGTCCGTCTTCATTTCAGGTAGGTTACAGGAAAACACTGGGTTTCTTGCAGCCAGAGGTTGCCCTCTCTCTTCCCTGATGAACCCATACATTTCAATCGCTTGCTGAAAGGAACGCAATAACACTCCCCATTGTGCTTTTCAGTACAGAATTGCAGACTGGTGTCTCCACAGAGCAGCATGAGTTCTCCTCCCTCTTGCAGGATCAGATCATTTTCCTTATGGGCCTGGTGAGTAAGCACCCTCTCTTTCCCACAAGGGATTTCACAGTGTCAAAGCCACTTCTCATCTAGCTCCCAGAAAACAGCCTGGTACTGAGCATTTCTTAAGAGCCTTCATTTATTTATTTTTATTGTTATTTATTTTTATTTTTATTTTTATTTATTTTTTAATGCTGGTCCCATATAGTTTTCTAATAACAGATGAAGTTTTATACCATGGGGATCTTGTGGTGTGGATTGGCCATCTTCTGATGGTCAGCCTGTGTCCATTAAGATTTTCCCCTAGGTAGCAGACTTAACCTATGGGAGAGATTTTAAAGACTATTGATGTGTCAGCGAAGGAGGTTTTGCCCAAGTAGCAGTGCAGTCAGACTATCACACCGGTAATGAAGCACTGAGAGGGAGCGCTCCTGTAGGAAACCAGCAGCTTTGCTCTATGGGAAGCAGCACCTCTTTTTTCCTGGTGTGCAGAAACCTGTACACTCCACTGACACTGCAGAACAGGTTGTGATAGACCACTTGTTGTATTATGAATTCCAGCAGCATTAGGAAGGAAGGAAGGAAGGAAGGAAGGAAGGAAGGAAGGAAGGAAGGAAGGAAGGAAGAATGAAAGAGCATTAGAATAAAGTAACCCCCATCCCAATGCCCATTCCCTGTACCATTCCCAGCTGTTAGCTTAATGGTGCAGTTTTTCTGCCTAAAGGATACATATGACATAAATGCTCCTGTGTCCTGAGCCAGATAATGACCACAGGTACCATTTGTAGGGGTTGCACTGGGGGGACTCAAGCCTATCAGCCCTGACAAGTGCTGTAGGTTGCTCTTTAAAGTGCTTCCAGAGAGTGTCTGTGCTTTGGTCTGATAAGTTTTAAATAGTCAGGAGCACCTTCCACCCCAGAAGAGTGTCCCATAGATGTCAATGGGCCCTGCTGTGCTCCAGACACTGCTGCAGAAGGTGCACAAGCAACAGGTTTGAGCTCAGTCAGTGGTCATTTGGGGTACAGAGCATTCAGGAATGACTTGACAGGATCTTGCTCCAACTGGGGAATGGTGCTGGAAATACCAGGAAATATCCTAGAGTGCAACCAGGTGGCAGTGTCTCAGCTGGCTGCCAGGACTCCTGTGAATATGAGTTTAATATCTGCCTAACTTTACAGTGTTAGGGCTTTGCTAGCAGCCGTCTGGCCAAGACAGTGATAGGGTCTCTGAAAAGCTAATGGAGGTAAGAGAGGCTGAGAGGAGAGAGAACACAGTATATTTCTGTGATTCCCATGCAGGCAAGGAGCCATCAAGACGGTATGGTGGAGAAACTAAACTGTTAGACAAAAACAAAACAAAACAAAAAACAAACAAACAAACAACAAAAAAACATGAAGAGTTAGTCACAGCAAGTCTCCAGGAACCTCAGAAGATACAATTCCCAGTGTAGGGAATGGGTCATATTCAGGCATGGGTCATATCCTAGGCATGGGTCATATTCAATATAAACACCCTTAGAGGAGTGGGAAGACTAAAAAAATATGCCATTACAACTATGTTTAACTTCAGAGAGACAGACCATGTAAATATAAATAAGTACACATATTAAAAGGTAAAGCCAAAAGTATTGAGTGATTGCTAGGGGGTTTGGAGATGCTTTATGGACACTGCATTAGAAGATGAAAGGAAAAAGTATACATTAAAAGACTCAAAAAGCGAGCCCAAAGAGGTACACTCACCTGTTTTTAAACAGTAAAGAGAACCACTATAAGGCAAGTAAATAAATTCCTTCAGAAAAAGGAGGACATCTCCCAGTGAGAGTGATTCAAAAAAAGATGAACTCTGGCAGACTGAAGGGGGAAACCACAGCACGGCAGACCTAAAGAAAATCCCTCAGAACTGGAGGGCATAAAAGCTACAGGCGCTTTTGCTGGAGTTTGTGTGTACACAAAAAATACCTTTTTCTTTGTAGAAGACAAGCCTATGGATCTGTCTCAGCTGAAGGTGCCAGTAGAAGGAAATCTGTACCTAACTGATAGGAACAAACAGTGAGAATAGCTGGGGCTCTGGCTGGGAAAATGAGGGATTTCAGATGTGGAGCTGCCAAATCCATGGGAAGGTAACCTGCTGTTGAGGTGAGGCCTCCATGCACTGGGTTGGATCTGGGAGCTGTGGTACCTGTTCTTAAAATGTCCAGTCCGGAGATCACAGAATAACGAGCTTGACTTTTGCGAAGATGTTCTGGTTGGTGGGCTAATAAGGACAAAAGTAGTGGACACAGGATAAACAGGACGTTTAGGAAAGAATCAGTTTTTTTTTGTAGGGGGAACAATCCTGTCTCCTCAAGCATGTTTAATCATGCTGAGGGCACTGGGGTTGTTTAATCTGGATAAGAGGAGGCTCAGGGGAGACCTTATTGCTCTCTACAGGTACCTAAAAGGTAGTTGTGGGGAGATGGGGGTCGGCCTCTTCTCACAGGTAACTAGTGATAGGACTAGAGGGAATGGCCTTAAGTTGCACCAGGGGAGGTTCAGGCTGGAAATGAGGAGACGTTTCTTCTCAGAAGGAGCAGTCAGGCACTGGGACGGGTTGCCCAGGGAGGTGATGGAGTCACCGTCCCTGGGGGTGTTCAAGGAAAGGTTGGATGTGGTGCTTAGGGACGTGGTTTGGTGGGTAACATTGGTGGTAGGGGGATGGTTGGACCAGGTGATCTTGGAGGGCTTTTCCAACCCTAATGATTCTGTGATTCTATGCTCTCCAGCCCTTCTGCCAACTTGGTTGTCCTCCTCTGGATGCTTTCAAGAGTGTTAATACCATTTTTATATTGTGGAGACTAGAACTGCACACAATATTCAAGATAAGGCCACACCAATGCTAACAGGAGAATCATAGAATCATAGAATCACCTCTGTGTAGTGGGAGAATCACCTCTATGCATGTTGTGACCTACACCATTCAAAATACTTGTGATGTAGGAAAAAAAAGCATACATACTTAAGTGAGACATTTTTCCGTCCCTACAAAATTATCAGACTTATTTGAACAATAACCAACTGCAGAGAGTTGCAGAAGGATCTCGTGGTACTGAGTAACTGGAAAATAAAATCAGAGATGGAAGTTGGTCTTATTAGATGTAGGGTAATTCACATGGGGAAAATAATCTTAACTACACACATACATGTAACAATGGGATCTCCATTTCCTCTCACACAAAGGAAGATCTTCCATTGCTTGCGAATAGTTCTTTGAAAACATTGGTTCAATGTTAAGTAGCAAAGAGACTGTTGGTAATTACTAGGAAGGGAACAGACAACAAAATAGGCTACATCATTATACTGTGAATTTATGATGTGTCCTCTTTTCATATACTGTCTTCTCATCTCAAAAGGTTATGGAAGAAAAAGATACAACGAATAACTAGAATTTGCTCTATAGATCTGTTTCATAAAAAAAAAAATACTAAACAGAATATGATTCCTCTGCTTGGAAAATAGATGACTGAGGAGAAATATGATATAGCTCCACAAAATTGTATGCTGCTTAAGAAAATGTATGCACTGTTTTTCACAGTACTAAGGGTCACCAAATGAAACAGTCAGAGAATGAGATTAAAATAAACAAAACCAAGCACTTTTGCACAGTGTGCTGCAGTTGTGGAATTGCTCATTGTCAAAAGATGTTGTAGAAGTAAAAATCCTAATTCCTCCAGCTAGAAGTTGTCAAAGGTCAGAAAGCTGTATCAGGGATTATATGATATTGGATAAAACCGTCCCTGAGCCAGACTCAGTGCATCTGTTTCTTTTTTACTGTGTTCTTACAAAAATAAAATAAAATAAAATAAAAAAACACCACAAAACAAAACAAAACAAAACAAAAAACCACAAACAAATAAATATAGACAAATATGGAAAGAGCCCCCTCCATGATGAGCATCCTCAGCAGGTTTCTTTGGCAAGTTCCTATTATGGGCCCAATCAATCCTGCCTGCCCGTAGCTGTGGCCCAGGGCTGCAGGGGTGTGAGCAAAAGCTACCAGCACCCTGCATGGTCTTTAGTGCACTCACCATGTGTGAGGGCTGCAGGAGCACCAGTGAGCTCCCAGTGTGACCATGGCAATGAGATGAGATCTAAAATCAGTCATTACTTGGACTACATGTTGGGCAGGGTGTGAGAGGTATTCCCAACTCTTTTGATTACAGAGAAGTCCCTGTGGTGCTGTGAGACACCTCTCTTTTTGTCGTCTTCTGGTATAAGAAGGACAAGCCATCTTTTCTGCCAAGTACTATCAAACAGTGTTGTTTGCTCACATAATGGGGCTTTCAGAGATAAGTCTTTTCATGACTCATTTCAGGATGATGCAAATTCAGTTTTACCCCCACATAGATTTTAGGAATAACTGGGCCTTTAGGCAGAAGAAAAACACTGGTAATGTTGCACCTGAAATCTGGACCTAGGGCTGCCATCAGTTGTTTTCCAGTCAATGCCTTGTTCCACTTTGTGTAAGAGCCAAGGAACAAGCTTAAAGCATCTTATTTCTCTATCCCTACATGGTAAGGCCTGACTCCCTAGGGAAAGCCTTACACTTTCAAGTTAATTGGTATAGATGTTTCCAAAGTTTGGTACTACAAATCAAGCAAGAAATTCATTTCAGAGAGCAGGAGCCCCATACTTTCTCTCCCTCTCTAGTCAATTTCAAATGCTCCGCTCTACAAGTTTCTCTTCTTTTCAATTACAGTTCTCCCATGGTAGTAAATAAATTTGTTTCAAGCACACACGTTTCTCTTCTTTTCAATTACAGTACCCTCTCAAGTAATCTAATTTCTTTCAAGTCTTCAGTTCACATCCAACTTTCTCTCCAACAAATATATACATCAGGTAGCAGAAATACATCCCAGGTTCTGTCTTTATATTGAGGTTTTAGAAGGTGTTTTTTGTCTCCATTACCTCCAAATTGACTAAAAATTCTTCGCAGGTTCAGCAAGAGGTACATAGACCAAATAACGTGTGAGAGCTGCACAAGCAGGCTTTTGTATGGGCCATCTCCTTTTGTCCCAGTAGCTCTCCTACTCCAGCTGCAGAAGTGTTGGGAGTGTTGAGTGTCATAACGCCAGCCTTATTTTGATATAAATACATTAATTCTAATTTGCAGCAACAGCTGAGATGATAGTGAAACCTTACGAAGGCTTCATCATTGTCTGTTGCAGGATGATATTTATCTCCCTTTTGTCTTCGCAGAGCTTTGGAAGATGTGCAGAGGATAGGGCTTTAAATGCATGTGAGGGATGGATGGAGGACTGAAGGAGCTGGAGGTTGAGGACAGCCTCAGAACTGAGGCTGGGACAATTTGTACAGCCACAGGAAATGTTGCTCCATTATGTTGCCTTATCATGTGCATAATGTTGCCTTATCATGAAAGACTAGAGGGCAGAGCAATCTGCCAGTAAATGTGCTCTATTCATGCTGTGAACAAACACAGGGCTTCAGACTGAAATGGCCATTTGGGTACCTTCTACATGTGCAATATTGAATATTCTGAAACTGAGATGTGGGGAAGAATGCACAAACTTCATCATAATAGGTGCCTCACCTCAACTGCCCACATAACAATAGGGGTTCAGACAGCAAAATGATGTGTGGTTCACACTTCGCATAGAAAGTAAGTATGTGGTTGGCATGTGTGTGAATTAAAACCAGTTGTGTTAGCAGCTTGATGAACAGGTAAAAATATTTTTCTGATGCTTTGCTACAGCCACCTGTCAGCAGATGAGTACAGCAGACGGTAACCCATGAAGATCACCAAGGAGCTTTCTTTTGATTTTGTTCATTTAATCATGGCAGCAAAAAAGGATAATTCAGCCTTTCATGAGGTCCATAGAAGGGTTATCAAAGTGAGGGACAGAACTCCTCAGTCAGCGGTCTGAGGTGCTGGTATCTGACCATTACTGCTTGTATCTGGGGGACTGAGGTGTGTTGGCCGTTCCCGTAGCAGATTGCTGAGCCTGCAGCCCCTCTGCTTTCCCACAGCACCAGGCAGGTTGACTTCAGCACCTCTGATGGAGAGCCATTACCTGCCCCTGATGGCTGTAGGAAATGGATGTTCACACTTGCACTCATTTGGTCATTAAAATAGGAGGAACATTTCTAGCTTCAGCCTCCTCAGCTAACTGCAGTTAATTTCTCCATGGATTTGGCTTTTATATTCACCCCAACTAACACCCGCTGTTTTTATTTAGTGAGTCGGAATTTGATGAGATTCTGCCTTTCTTGTTCTTTACCCCCCATTTCACTGTAGTTGTAGTTCAATCAGTAGCTCCCTAATTCGATAGCTCTGCTCTGGGATCTGGCCACAGTATTCAGCCCATCTCTTTGCTGATACAGTACTATTTCTTTCCTTACAAAGAGTTGTTTTCCTAGCATCCAAATTGTGCAGAGAGGCCCATATGTTCCCATAGTCCATGTGCTCTAAAGCATAGCAAATTACTGTTTAGAAAAAACACTCTGCAGTCCCCTGCACAAGCCAAAGCAAACTCCTTGGCATGATGCCATTCCCACTGACAATAAAAAGTAGTTTCATGGAGAAGGTTCTCAAGAGGGCTCCAGAGCTGGTGTGCACAGTGGCAACGCAGGTGCAAGCAGAGACCAACTCAACCAGCACACTCAACATGCAGCATTCGGCAAGACAAAAACCTCCTGCTATTTAAATGCTACACTACGCACATGCTGAGCAGCATTCCCCTTCCCACTATGAGCAATGATTTCAATCCTTCAAAGATTCCTGAACACATCAAAACCCACCTTTAGCATGCGGAGCAGGCGAGGCAGTGCGTAGGAGTGCGCAGACCTTTCTCCTCGAGCAAAGCACTTGCTGGGGCCTCATTAAATGCCTTCCCCTCTTTGCTTTTGTCTCTTCTCAGTTTTCTTCTGCGTCAAACCTTCCTCCTCACAACCTTTTCCCAATTTAATCCCTTCACCATTTGAGGAGGCTGAAGTTACAAAGCATTTTGAGTTTATTGTACCAGCAAAGCTCCTTGTAAGCCTCAGGAGTGGAGATCATGGGAGTGACTGGAAATTACTTCTGATGTGGCTTCTGGTTTTATTTCTTATGCACCCTTTTTCCTTTTTATTTCTTCTTCTTTTTCCCCACATTCACCCAGAAGATGTGGAAAAATCAGTTTTGGTTTTTATGTCTCTCTCTGTTCATGTCTCCTCCCTTCAGTTTTAGGGTATTGCCCATGCCCTACACACCCTCACGGAGTGATGTAATGGGGAATCAGGAGGAGGGGGAGAGCAGAAATGCTGCTGCTGCAGACAAGAAATAGTGTACCTACAGATGGGCTCTGGGGAACCCTACCCATTCATGTTGACTGGAAAGCTCGAAGGGGATCTGGAATTAAGACCTCAAGTGAGGTAAAAAAATGAAGATTTTGAGCCTGACATACTATAGGAGGAGGAAGGATTTTCTTAAATACATAATAAATCAGCCTCTTCTTACAAATCACCACAATGGGACACTATTAATAACATTTGTATTAATTGACAGCAACATTTCTATGAAGAGCATGTAAACAAGTAGGAGGGAAAAAATACATCACAGTATTACTGTCACCAGATACTGGAACTGCTGCTGTGTGCTGTGGCATTCTGTCCCATCGTACCATGGAGTAGATGAGTCCCTGGTTATTTCCTTAATTTATTAGTGTTGTTGCTGCTGTTGTCATTATTGCTATCACTCCTGGGAGACTTACCATTAGACTAGATTTCACTATGCTAGACGCCATCAAAACACAGAACTAAAACAACATCTAGGACAAGAGATGACTGGTGCATACAGACAGGCAGTACAAGAAATCAGAGAGGTAGTGAAGGCCAACATGATAGCCAGACACACCAAAGTTAGTGAAAAATGACTGAATCACAAGCAGATGATTTCAGTTGTGTGGGTTGGCAGGAAAGAGGTGTTTCCACAGGCAAGGCCAACACACGGCGTGGATTGAAAGCCCACAGGGAGAGAAGGAGACCTGAAGGAGCTGGTCAGGCTGGCTGGGGATGGCCAAGAGGAGGGCAGCACACATCAACTTCCAACATACAAGTTGTGCTGGGGCTGAGCTGTGGGCCAGAAGGCCACGCTTGAAGGAAGTTCATGCTGACTGTCCTCCTGGGGGCAGGCATGGTGGGACATGTGTGGGGTTGAAGAGGTGGGGGTGCAGGAGAGGGCTAGAGTGAAACCAAGCCTGCCCTGACACCCCGAGCCAGCACAGGCCACCCTGAGCATGCCCTGGCTGCCCCTCACATCTTCCAGGTGACACTTGCCCGACCCTGAGGACAGTATCTGTTTATCTTGCAGGCACTGTAATGGTGCCCTGGGCATGGTGGCAGGATACTGTTCTGGTCACTTGGAGGTTTGGAGACATCCTGATACTCACCAGCCCCCACAAACTTCTGCTGCTGACCATCAGTAAGAAGCATTTAACATTTCCTCAAGTCCATGCAGGACTCAAATTGGGCAAATTTATTTGCTGTTTCACCAAAAGGAAACCCAACACCTCTATCAGGTAAAATGAGCAATGTGTGTCCTTTGTGCCAGGTGTGGGCTTTGTCCTTTTGAAAACATACAGCTGTGAAATATCTGGACAGGTTTTATCTTGCTGGTCATAGCAGACTTTGGTCTTTGCTTTTTTTTTTTTTTTTTTTTTTTTAAACCCTGCTGCTCCTTCTGCTGCTCCCAGAAGTATTACACCTGAAGCTACAGGTTTGAGAGTATATGCATAAATCGGTGTCAGGCATTGTCCTGGAGTGCCATTAATTAAATACCATTTCTGCTAGGATTTCTCTTTTTTCAAAAGTAGTTTTGCTTTATGTAGATTTCAGCCTTTGTAATTTTAAGTGGTTTTCCTGTCAGAGCCAGGCGATGATGTAAAACATCTGAATGCCCGTGCCTGCATAAATTGCTTAAATTTGGTACAAATGAATTCAGAGTCTAGCATATGAATTTACACAATGTAGGAGCACATCTATACTGAAATCCTTCAGTGCTTTGCATGGTGTGGTCTCTATAGGACAGCTATATATAAAAAGGGCAGACATAGGACAAATCATTTTATTCATAATTTGAAAACTCACTAGCAATAATGAAGTTGTTGGTACCATTTGTGGCAAAGAGGTTACTACTTTGCTCTCAGACTAGTAGAACAAGCTGAGTATTTTCATCACCTCGTTTTGCTTGGCATGTGTTCCTTTTCTGGTTCCCGAAATCTCTGCTGCCTCCAGTTATACTGGATTTTCAGACATGTCTTTCTACACTGGGAAAGCTCTGGTGAATTCTTGAGGATCTCTTTCTCAAAGAGCAGTCCGTATTCAGGAGGCCACCATTGTGCTCCTTTTGTTTCACTTCATGGTGAGTTCAGTGGCCATTTCCTTTCAGGATGAGGAGATCATATTCATATTTGCTCTCTTTAACCCTGTACTACTCAGTTGTCCTGTGCAAGAGGTCAACCGTGTATATCTCAGTTCTTTCATTGAGCACGTTTAGGCTGAGGGTTGATCTTATTCTCCTGGCCTTGGGTTCAGCAGGATTATTCCCTCAGCTGCTCTGCCTTTTACTACTGAGGCCACGGCAGGCTTAATCTCAGACAGTGTACCAAAGACCTAACAAACAGGGCGTATTATTGTGGGCTTGGTGCCACACTGACCTGGTTAAAAAGCTCCCAGCTGGCACTTGTCCATCTGGGGCTGTGCAGTGCTGGTCTGAGCAGCATCCTGACACTCTGAGAAACACACCAAAGTTGGAAATCAGTTTTTCAGATTAAAATCTGTTCTCCACAGCAGCTTCCAGGAGCATTTCTTCATTTCCTCGGTCCAGGCATGTGTCACCACAAGCAGTGCCCAGGTGCCCATCACCTCCCCTCATCCTCACTGTTTTTGGGAAGCTGTCTGGTCCACAGCCACAACATGACCAGGCACCGAGCTCCAATACACTGACAGGAGTCTTTCTGTCTCCTGCAAAAGTGCCATCTACCAGAAGGCACAGGACAGTGATGTTTATTGATGGAGGCATTTTGTTGTGATGCACACAACAAAAGAACTGCTATGCATTCAAAAAAGCCATCATCCCCTCCACCTATGTGACAATAAATTCTTTACACAAATGTTGCACTTGGCTACTGTCAGCAAAGCCAATCTGTACCTTTGCAGGATGATGCTCCAAGACGGAGAATGAAAATCCATCTGGCAAATGGTGACAGTCTCTAGGATGACAGTGCTCAATCTGTCAGGGAATGGAAGACACTTCCATGATTTATCCCTACTACAATTTCAGGTAAAAATGCAGATTTGAAACATTAATTATGAATGCAGTCCAATAAATAAATCCCTAGGCATTTTATCAGCTGCATTATATATAACAAAATCCTGAAGGTTTTACATTTACTTTAATTTACAGAACTTTCTAGTTGGCTATCTTATTGTTTGTGTTGCTCAAGCATTGATATCTTATTGTTTGGAGTGTTGCTTGAACTACCCAGGAGCTACCATTGAAAGAAATGTTTCTCTGCATCATGCTTATACTTTTGTTTGTTTCTTCTTACATTGAGTACCTACCTGATCTTTGTATTTTGTCTTCTTGGTGCTGATTTTTATAAAAAGTGTCAAATATAAAAAAGAGAAGATGGGGATGCCAAGCTATGTGTCAAATGTTGCTGAGGATCCAATCCAGCTCTCAGCACCTTCTAGAAATAATGAGAATAAAATAAAAACAACCCCCAACCTCCTCCCCAGAATTAAACCTGGCAAAAACTGCAGGTGCCATTAATTTTGCAGTAGCCACAGGAAGGCACACATGTGCTTGGTGTGACTGAGCTGCCAGCTAGCACCTGCAAACAATGCTTGACCTTTCAGTAGCGTCAAGAGAAGAGCGGTGTTCATGTGTTCCTTCCTCTGTAGTAAGATTACATCCTGCCTTTGCAGGACAAGACATTTAGAATAATGCGTTTTCCTTCTTTAACTTACAATTGTAGCCTGGCAAGAAGAAATACAACTGATGCTATGCAACTTAATATTTTTCTCAGTGTTCATTTTCCTTGTGTAGCACTGGTCAGGGTAGCGATGGCTCTGGGGACCAAGCATTGTGCCGAGTGTGTGGCCCTGCTGCCAGAACAACAGGTAACAGGGCCAGCTCCTGTTGACCTGGGAATGGCTGTGAAGCCCAGCATGTGCAACTGAAGTCACACAGCACCAAAATAAAGCTACTCATTACAACTGGCGCTTTCTGAAGAGAAAGGATGGCTACTTTTTACTGTCCTCCTACAGGTAGCATTCATGATGCTTTTTTGGGGCAGGTGCTATGTAGAGAAAGCATATGATTTTCATTGTGGCAAGACTTTTGGATGCATACTCCAGTATTCCAAGTTTCAGGTACTGCTATGAACTTTTTTTTTTTTTTTTTTTTTTTTTTTTTTTTTTCCTGAAACCAGCAGTATGCGTCTTGTCACTTTGCAGACAGAAAGCTCAGAGAATGGAAGGTGTGAAATATCTGGGAGTCATTAAGCAGCGTGGCAGAAGTGTAGTTCCCAATTGCCAGGAATAGCAAACCCTACTCATACAAAACTCCTTTTCTTTTCTTGGTTGTTCTGGGACTCAAAGCTTTCCTGCCCTGTGGACCTGCATTCCCCAGGCCAGTGGCAGCAAGCAGGTAAGGTGCTCCTGGGTTGTCTTCTTCCACTAGCATCTCTTCTGTCACAGCAGTATCACTCTTAACAGCTCTTGGTGCTGCCCAGCATGGAAGTCCCCCCTCTCTTCCCCTCTTATCAGTCTTGTAAGAAATCTGCACCACTGCTCCATCCCCAACTCACCTGCCTCCAAACCAAGGCACCCAGGACTTGCTCCTTGGAGCATCAAGAAATTTTGTTTATTTAAGGATTATTTATTGTTTAAGGATTATATAGTGGACTAAAGGAATATTTTTTAATTCTAGGTCTGTTTTGTGCTCAGGACTTACTTTGATGTGTATGAGGTAGCTCTTTCAGATGTGTTACATTTATGACCTGAATGGTAGAAACTACTTACTGATTTGTTGCTTGACTGTAAATTGGAGTACAATGTCAGACTGCAGAAAGATAGTTTGTTAAATAGGTTTAATAAAACAGATTCAGAATCTTTTGCTAGCTCAAGGAATGTGAATCTGAACAGGGATTGAGATCCTACTACAGGTATCAGGTGCGAGAACAACATTTAGAAAACTACAGGGTCTGAAATCCTTTGCAATGGGTCTCAAAGCTGAGTGGCATCTAATCTGATATATTTATTTCAAATTATATCCTTCTTTCACAGCTTTTAGAACTCCAGACTAATATTTCATCTGTAAGCATGGGCTAAAGCTTTAAAAATGTTAAAGGCTACAACAGTATTTAAAGTTATCTAAAACTCCCCTAAAAGAACAATTTTTCTCTTCCAACCTTGCCAAACATAAACTACTTGGTCAGAAATTTTCCATATCAAACTATTGCCTGAATCTATAATTATTATTTATATTTCTGCCCAAACTTTGCAGATGGTTTTGAAAAACAAAATAGGAGAGCAGTTACATTTGGGGAGAATTAGGGCAAAAACATCTATATAAACTGGGAAAAAAACAACAACTGAAATTTCACACAAAATCGAACCTCAGTCAATGGGGCAACCAGGAGGATGCTGACAGTAACTGGGCAGTGTATTCCATATGAAACACTTGCAAGGGCAATGGTGTTAAATCTAGGTGAAAGTAGAAACCTAGAAAGTAAACTTCAGTTTCAGAGTACCATTCCCAGAACCAAAATAATGCTAAGAGAAAGCATCACATAAAACAATGTTCAGTTGATAAAAGCCTGCAAAGGGTCTAGAAGGAAGATGTATGAGGAGCAGCTGAGGTCCCTTGGTTGTCCAGCCCTGAGCAGAGCAGGCTGAGGGGAGGCCTCCTGGTGGCCTGCAGCTCCCTCACAGGGAGCGGAGGGGCATGGGGCTGAGCTCTGCTCTCTGGGGACAGCGACAGGACCCGAGGGAACGGCATGGAGCTGGGACAGGGGAGGGTCAGGCTGGGGGTTAGGGAAAGCCAGACCCTGAGGGGGGTCGGGCAGTGGGACAGGCTCCCCAGGGCAGTGGTCACAGCACCAAGCCTGATGGAGTTCAAGGGAGTGTTTGGACAGTGCTGTCAGACATAGGGTCTGATTTTTGTGTGGTCCTGTGTGGAGCCAGGAGCTGGACTCAGTGGTCCTTGTGGGTCCCTTCCAGCTCAGGACATTCCATGATTCTGTTAACAGCATCTGAAACTTCATTGTACAGGCCTGAAGAGGGCTTGTGAGCCCTACCACACTTTTAGAATTTTTCAGCTGGTTTAATGAAGTAAAACCAGAAAAGTCCTCAGTATTTTAACAGCAAAATATTTTAAAATAATGCCTCTGTGTCATTGGTGATTAAATGTAGAAAGACATGATTATACCTGCTACAACTAGGTCGACACTTGACAGTATAAATTCTTAATCTAGTAATTCCTCATCTAGTAATTCCTCTCCTGCCAGTGGTGCAATTGGGTCCATTAGCTTCATTACTCTTACAGGTTTATTGCCTGCATACCTCTGAAATTACAAGTTGAATTGGAAAACAGTAAATTCCAGAGGGTGCTATGAGTTTGTAACAGTATACTCTAGTCATGCGTATGTATCTGCTAACCTCAACCACGTTGTGATTTGATGACTCCCGATTTCATGTTGTACCGCAAATTTATGGAACAATTTAAAAACAAGATTTTGGTTGGCCTCTGATACTGTTTCAAAAAGCACCTGTAAAAAAGGCAGTCTCCGAATTTTTATAATTTTTTGTGTTTAAAGAACTATACATCCCGGCTCTTGTCTGAGATCATACTGTCACAGACTTTTGCCTTTTGCAACATTACCAGTAATGGAAGCTACCTAGCAAACCCACATAGCACGTCTGCATTGTATGGTCTTCACTGGTCTTCTGCATTTAATATGAATTTAATACTTAGCTTCCATTGTGCCTGGCAAGAGAGCCACACCTTAAGATCTGTCTACTAGTGTGTGGCTGAACACACACACAGATGAATTCACAAGAAGTGCTTGTTAAAATAAAGCTGCAAGCCCTCTCTTTGAATTTGAAACACTGCTGTCTTCCAAAGTATTTTAAGGTGAAGAGATGTGAAAAGCAAGTAAATGAAACCCGAGTGTACACAGTTTTAAAGATCATGTCTCACAGACTACTAATCTTGTCATGTTAGAGTCATGCACCTAAAGTTCTAACATGTGAACAGACACATGCAAACTTAGTTGATAACCAAATAAAATCCTGGAAGAATCAGTTTATAGCTAATTACTTAAGATGACAGTGATTATAATTACTATAAGATGCTTTATTTGAAAAACAAAAACCAAGCACATGCAGCAAACTCTGGAAATACTAAAAAAAAATCCCCAAACCCAGCACAAAAACAAATTTAAGCTTATGTCTTGTGTTAGCATGATGGCAACGGCACGTGCCTCCAGGCACCACATCAGCAAATTGAATCTAAGAACACAGGCTGGATGTAGTTCTTCAAGCACATGCAAGTAGTTACATGCATGCCAGAAATAGCTTGTCTCAGGTGGGATTCACCTTTCCTTAATCATCTTGTTTGTCTCCAGAAGGCACCGAGGAGTTTTGCTGGTCTGGCCAACAATCTGCAAAATGCCCAGTCAATTTTCCTACCAGTGCAGCTCAGCGAGAATGCAGCTCTCCATCTGAATACACCGCAGGTATCGTGCAGTGAAACACACGGAGTGTAAAGTGTATTTAAAATATTGACTTCTCTGCAGTCTGTACCATTTTATGTGAAAATGTTCAAGGGAGAGTACAGTTTCCAGGAAAATCAGACAGCCAGTGTTTTTAAACTATTTTTGCAGTTCAGGGCTGATACAACCTTTACAGTCAGAATATCTAGTGTGTGTTTCTGTGATGCAGTCAAGGACAACTTACTCAGTTGCTCACATTTGCTTCCACACACTGACAAAATGAAGCAGTTCTACAGTTGCACTGAGAAAGATCATGGAGAAACATGATTTAAAAGCTATTAAGGACTTACTCAAATTGCCAACAAAAATATAACGTCTAAACACGGTACTCCGATACAATGTAATACGTTTATTTTTTAAATCCAATTTGTAAAGGTCCCTTTTTAAACAAAACAAACAAAAAAATCAACACAATTCAGAGGGCTTATCTCATTTACCATATTCTTCCCACCCACTCTTCATTTATCATATCACAAAGCAGCAACTTATATTATTAGTGCTCGTATAGTGCACTTATATGAATTTTGATTTGTGTATTAAGCTTTAAATACAATGTATATCCATGAGCATAGCCCAGAGTACACAACATTACATTTTCAAAGCATGTTAAAAAAAGGACAATAAATGTATATCCAAGACAGTCAAACTCATAATTTGACCTGGCAAATTCTCTAACAAGTAACAGTAATTTTAAACTGCATACAAAGCAGAACAGTGCTAACATGCCTCCAGTCTGTGAGCTATGGTAAAATATCAAGCATACACGTAAAGAAGAGAAGCAAAAGGAAGATGCCACAAATTCAGAACTAACCTGAGGCACACCCAACTGCAACTGAACAAAGGCAACCCACCTTCCCACTCTCTAATGCAAAGAGCCCAACAACAACAAAAAGCACTCCTATGCTACGGAAAAGTTAACGTTTAACTTTTTCCAAATTTTGTCTCCACATTTTTAAACAACTTGCTCAAAAAATGTAAAGATGAACATCTAATTATACTGAACAAACGTACAAAACCGTAAAGTCAGAGAAGCTCCGTAAGATTGCCACTTTTCAACCTTGCATAGTGATAGCTGGCATTGATATTGCTACCATAGCTTCAGCAGAAGATAGGGAAAAAGAAAATCTTTACTTCTAAGTATGCACATATGTAACGTTTTCTTCACAAAATTCATTTAAACGTTGTTTTAATAAAAGGGGAAACAGCTCTAAAAAGGGAAAGATAGTGTTCACAAGCTGAGAAATAAAAAAATACAAAACCAGAACATTCCATAAAAAATGAAAATAATAACCATTCCATCATAACAGCACCTATTTTATCACTAAATAAGCCCCATACATGCAACGAACTACAACTATTGTATAAGGCTGTCAAATTAAAGGTTTACTTTTCATATAAACAAAGTGTAAAAATAGCAATAAGTTGCAATCTTCAAATTTAATGCTATGTGGGGATTTTGTCGCCCCAGATTCTTTTGGTAGCAATTTCAATATGCATTTGATATAAAGGTCATCGATCTAGGAACCATGGTACAAATACATTGTGCCTAAGACAGTATTGTCATACCTCTGTTCAACTTTAACAGAATTGGAATGCTCAACAACACTACTAAGCTCAGGGATGCTTTCAGCAGTATCCCCAAAACCATGGTAGTGTCCATAGTGCAAAGTATCTCCAGGGTCTTCCACCCACGAGGGCCGGTTAGAGACGCAGCTACTCGGGCTTCCATTCAGATGAAGAGACCCACACATGTCAGTGGGATTATTCATGGCCTTTTCCAGCTCCTCAGTGCCATTACTGGTATGAATTCGATGCCTACCAGGAGAAGTTATTCCAGGAATGATTCCGTTCGGTGTTATTGTTAAACACTCCTCACGCCTGGTATCCATCCCACTGAGCTGCTGTGCGGCGGTGAAATCCAAATGTCCATTGATGGCACATCCATTTGTCAGTGCATTCAATATGGAGCTACTGCTATTCATATCTGCATTAAGAAATACACCTGTCACCAAAAATTAAGAATAAATCGAAATACATCAAAATGTCTCCACTATACTCCACTGATTTTAAAAACGTTTCCATACACAGCTTTGTAAATAAATCTACCCTTTCTTCATTTGTAACAACATAGGTAGTTCAAAGTAAGGAGAGCTGATCACTAAGCTTGAGTTATGGATTGTGATGTCAAAATTTCTATCTACGTTCAATGTGCAAATATATTCGTGTTAATCTTTCATAGACAAGGTGAATTGCTCAGTAATGATTTCATTTAACTCTATGAAACAAATGTAGCAGGCAGCATTCCGGACAGCATTTTGAAAGGTGGAATAAAAGGCTTCTTTCCATCCTAAATGTAATGCCCTCGTGGGATAAAAGATTATATATGTACAAGAACTGAGTATCTGTGAGAGGATGATGAGTTGTTTTTTATTAATTTTATTTTCAGTAATAAATAATTGGTGTTTATTTATTTATTTATTTATTTATTTTCAGTGGTCACTCTCACAGCATGGTATACTCTGAAGTAGGCCAAAAAAAAGAGATATTATGTTGGGAGGCTAACATAAAATGTTCCAAAATTCCTTTATTCAGAAAGTACTTCAGTTTATCTAGCAGCCTGCTAGATAAGATCGTGAGCAGGTTTGTATTTAATGAGTTTATAACAACATCTGTACAATCCACATGCAAAAGGCCATACAATAGCAACAGCAGAGTGCACAGAAGACTAAAAAAGGTTAATGGCAGGAAGCAAAATTCTAAAAAGGTGCATGCAAAAAAAGAGACAACTGTTTTAAAGCAATTTCTCTTTTGAATTTAGTCATTAGTACAATAATTATTATTTCCATTAACAGATTTCAGCAGTGTGTCTGAAATGTATTTTTTTGCAGTGGTACTCAAAAGTACTCGCTCAAAAGCTGCATGATATATTCTGCCTTAAAAATGCCTACTAGTAAAGGAAGTTTAAAAGGTACGTATATATTGGTAAAGATTAGCAAGGCAAACGTAGAAATACAGACCTATAAGGTGAAATGTAAAGATTTTACATTGTTCTTGTGCGCGGATATGTGCACATATGTTTGCATATACATGAATGCATTAACCCATGTGCAAAACAGGGTTGTATTTACTCTGTATTTCCAAATCAAGCCCGTAAATTAGTCTGCAGGTGACTTTCCACAATTATAAAACATTGGGTTTTTGTTTAAGTGATGTGTTATGAGTACCACTGTTTGACAAGGAAGAACCAGAAGCTTTGGTTCTCTATTAATCCTTCGCATGGATATGATCTGAAATAGGAATTACGATACTGATACTTCACATACAGCAATACACAATGCCAAAAAAACGTATTAGTTTTGTAACTCGGTGGATATACTAACCGGAATTTCCTGTTTCATCCCTACATGAGTTAAAATAACCACATTAACTGAACTCGCTAACCACAAATTCTCACTGAAAGTGAAAAAAGAAGCACCCAAACCCATCAAGACATCAAGGCTAAAACTTCAGTGATGAAAACGCACAGAAGGAATTTCAGATAGTGTTTATTAACTGAAAAGTGCAAAATGTTAACTGCTTAAAAATAAACCCTTATAGGCTGGCTTTGCCAAATCAAATTTAATAAAAATGGCACTACTGTTAGTTAATATGCAAAAGTAGGTAATGAATAATTCTAGTGATAATTATAGAATGTTACTACTTGTTAAAAATTAGCACCTATAGTAATAGAGAATATTTATGAAAGACAATCATTTTTCCATAAATAAGAACACTTGGTAATTATCACCGGAAAATATCATAATCTACTTTTTAAGTACTGATTGTATATATATGCATATATATTACTTCTAATATATTAAAATATCTATCCATTATCATTCCCTTTGGCAAATCTGATCTGTGGTACAAAGCATAAACACTTTTATCACAGAACACACTAAGAAATTCATTTCTCAATATAATGATAATGCACTATAATAGTAACTCTATAAACACCCCGGGGTTACCAAAAGCATCGTGATTCAGCAGCCCTGAAAAAATCAGACCATTAATATTCACTAACACTACTAACATGATGACTGTTTCATGAAGATCAACGTACAAAGTCCAAACAATTTTCCAAGGTACTTTAGTTCCAAATACCAGTTTAAGACCAGCAATATGCAGCTTTTTATTTGCATTAAAACCCACAGATTTGCTCATAGCATGATCCTGCACTTATATTGCTGTCTGAATAAATTTTAAGCACACTATGTATGTCTACACTATGCTATATAGCATTTTTTGAACTATTTTGAATATAGTTTAGTTGTTATATTATTTTCAAAGCTATATAAGTGCTACAATGTTTCCCTACCAAGTCTTATTAGCAATGAAATCTATTTAATGGAAATGAAATGAATCATTTAAATTGTTTCTGAATTTTCTTTAACCTGAAATCATAGCAACTAAAAGCAAGGCACAACATAACACAAGCCTTAAGTTAAAAGTGAAACAGCCATTGTCGATTTCTGTTTATCTGAGAACTACTAACAAACCTTTTCTTTCACCATTACAATATTTGTCATGAAACAGCTAATTTTAGATACCCAGTAAAACCCCAGAATAGTGGGCGTTACAGCAATACAATAGTTTTTGAGACTCTAGATGACAATGTGCAAAAGTAAAGGATTAAGTCTTATACTTAAAAATAAAATGCATATTGGTTCTTGCAACGACAAGGCGTTTGCATTGCAGAAACAGTGTATATTTCAATTTCTTTTGGTCCAACAGAACTACTCTCCTGTTGTTTGGTGTCTTCAACCATTTGAATGTTGTTGTAGTTAACAGGAAACTGTCCACTCCCACCTGATACAACAGCAAACTCTCTGTCAACGTGCATATTGTCAGCATCGTCCTCAACTCCTCCATTCATCATTGGTATTAAGCCATCAAAACTGTAAGCTGATTGAAAAAAAGAGGTAAGCTTAGTCACTGGTGCACACTTGAGTGTTCAGCCAACAGATGAGTATTTTGGTTATTAAAACAAAAACTTTCTACATAGAAATCTTGGAATCACAGAATGGTTTGGGTTGGAAGGGACCTTAAAGCCCACCCAGTTCCAACCCCCTGCCACGGGCAGGGACACCTCCCACCAGATCAGGTTGCCCAAAGCCCCATCCAGACTGGTCATGCATCTTAATTTTTTGCTTTTGAAAGCTTCTGACGTGTTTTGAGATTCCAAATGTGCAATAAGCAAATGCTCAGTAGTTGCATTTTCATTTTTATCCTTCAGAATGGAGAATTACCAGAGTACCTATCAGACTGTGCACCTGTATATCAATTACTAGCCTGATGTACTAATAGGTTGACTAAAGAGTAATTTAGGTTACCCACATTTAGGGTTTACTGTGTGCCTGATGGATAAAAAGCAGTCTCTATCCCAGAGGATGTCCACCCAGCCAGCTGGGACTGCTCCCTCCTTGGCTTCCAGTTCCCAGAAACCCACGTCCCAGCCACCCAAGACTGCTCCAGGGATCCCTTCAAGAGCTGAACAAACAAATCTATTTTCTGATAAAACCAAAATACTGCTGTGGGAAATGCTTTAACAAGCCAGATGGGCTTGACTGCACTGGTTCTTATAGCTACCAGCTGAGGTACTCCTCCGGTATTAGCCCAGCAGACCCTTCACTGCTCTCACACTGACACTAACACACTTTTTTTTTACCCTGCATACACTCAGCATTATGTTTTAAAGGGATATATTATTAGACTGTAAGTCAGCTTGCATTACCTTGGGCACAACAGAAATTTTAGTAAACTACTTGTTTGTAAGGATCCTCCAGCACTTACTAACGTGTTTCAGGGCCACACAGGGCTTAAAGGAGACCAGGGCCCTTGGATCAGTGAACCTCACATCATCCTAAACCAGGAAGGGAAAGGTGTTTTCTGCAGCTATCCAGAGGAATATGACGTGCAGTTTCCCCGCTGGCACATCCAAGGGTACACTCAGCACTGCTCCCTGTCCCCATCCCACAAAGGGCACACAGCAGCAGCCACGCTGAGGGCCACGATGTTGATACAGTAGATCACCTCTTGTACGCAGCAAGGCAGTGTTGTGTGGAGCACGAAGGGCAGTCTGCCAAGGGCCACGAGCTAGATGGACAGGGATAGGACTGTGACGAACGCACCCGTGCGATCGACTGGCCTGGTTTGCATCACCTTTGCATTTGACCCTGTGCACCAAGCAGCCCGGGAAGCAGGGAGAAGTTGCTGGATCCACTTTCAGAAAAATGGATGTAAAACCCTGCTAACATTTTTAAGTCAAAACTATCTGGTGTGCATTCTGAATGCTGTCTCACAACAGGAGTGGCTACAGATGTGCATTCATTAAATTCAGCTTATGGTGCTCATTTTTATATTCCAAGAGAAGAGAGTAATTAGTTTCCATCGCAGTGTATCAAGTATCAGTGTTGCATAATTTTGAGGCCAAAGGGTTTTTTTTAATACTGTGTGCCTGATGGCAGGTATATGTGTGTGCATATAAACAAAATTATGTGTACATAGCTATTGCCCCCTGCCCAGTTTAGCTATTTCAGGACAAAGGGTGAAGCGCAGCTCAAGTATTTCTCCCAACTCTGCTGCTTACAGTCTCCTTGTAAGGCACGATTTAGAGATTCTTCCAAAGGAGTGATCGTTCTAATTCAGGGTATGGCCACCAAACCCTACCCTTTCCAGCAAACACAGGGTGCCTGCACTCTCTGAAATCCAGAATTTCCCATATAAACAGCTTTAAAGTAAAGAACAATAGGCCAGTATGCCTTTGATAAGGGCAAAATTGCCACAAAATTAGTATTGTTTTGTAAAAAGGCTAGCTAAGCACAAAGATATACTGACGATTTCTCATTACTCACCTTTACTATTTACAAAGTGCCTCAAGACCAGTGACTCATTCCCACTCCAACAGACTTTCTGCATTAATACGATAGATATTTCTGATGCCTTTGAAGGCAGACACGCCAAATCAGAAACTTCAGTTTCAACAGTTTGGATGTACCTTTTAATTACTCTAAAAACCTTCAAGCAAATGCTTGGAAAGCTCTTAAAAAAAATCCTACTTGTAAAAAAAATTCAAAAATTACCCCCGCTGCTTCTCAGGCATCTCCATAATTGGTTAGGAGACCTCATTCACTTAAACATATCTTGTTTGTTTGCCCCATCTAACTCATCCACAGCTGCAACAGTCTATGCTGAAAGGAAATGCAGATACTGCTATTTCATGGCAACATGTATCATAAAAAGAGCTAGCTCAGTGCCACTCCTGCACATTTTGGGGAAACACAACCTCGTGACTAGACTGGAGGAGTTTTCTGAAACTAAGAGATTGCTGGTTATGAACATTCAGAAGGAACAACTCTTCAAAAAAAAAAAAAACAAAAAAACCCAACACACAAAAAAAACCCATTCCATTTAACTGCACAGGCTCTCTTCTCCACCAGAATGTATTTAGTTTAGACCAACCACATAAGGCAGCATACCCCTCCATCGGCCATGGAGTCCCATGTTAATGTCTGATTCTAGGATAGCCCAAATGGTGGCTGGATAGCAAGTACTACAGCAAATACTAAAGAGAGACAATATTGACGTCATTTACATTGTCCATATCAATTTTAAAACATTGTTTTGGCCTCATTTCTACTCTTGTTAACTGGAATTAAGCACCAGCTGAGCCCATTTTATTTGGCTTGTTGGAAACCACACTTGTTAGAGCAACATAAATTTAAATGATGAAAGTGTCTTCAGTGACGACCTGCAAAGTCCCTCTCCCTATGCTGGATGCAGGAACAACAAAGGAGGTTTGAATACCGAATGCTGGATTCCCTTTAATAAGAGAGTTTAAGACCAAAATTATCAAGGTACTATCCCATCACGGCTGGCACGGAAAGCAGTGTTATCCTCATCGTACAAGGCTGAATATCAATCCTCAAGATTCATTCTAGTCTGACATCCTCCTGTAACTTATCCGTCCCCTTTGGAACACAGTCCTGGAGATAAAATGTACACTCACTTAATGTCACAGATATAATCTTTATCGAGAAAGTGTTTTTTTGCATCACATTTATTTCATCCATCTTGCCTAGTAAACAGTTTCTGAAGTGTGAATGAATCCTGAAATGGAAAATTACCATCAGAACACCCGGGCTTCTTTGTGAATTAAGGCAATATTATGTTGCTCTCCAAAACAAGAAGAAATTGAGGAAGGAACAGAAGCTAATTTCAGCTGCTGCTCTTCTGCATGTTATTCTTGGCATCATGTAACTGCAGAACTCTCCGGAAATAGAAATTTCTGAACACGCCAAGATGCTAACAGGGATCTTATGGCATATGTATATTCTTCAAAGGATGGAAAGCTTTATTTACCTACCTCTTGTATTCATATGTAATTTAAATATGTTGGTGAGTTTGTGAATAATACTCAACATCCAGTCTGAAAGGCTTTAAAATGTTTATTTTCCTTTCTTGGCAACAATATCACCCCATCCCTTTTACCTCTAGTGTCTCACCTTCCGTTCTAGCTTTCTTTACTCCAGCAGACTCCGTATCTTCAAAGGATCTCTTTCGACTTGTCCCACCACTGAATGGATTGGGACCTGCGTTCTGATGAACCCCATTTAAGGTGCCATTGCTATAGTAACGATTCAGGTGACAGTTCTGGAGGTTCAAGAGAAACTGGGCACATTCTTGGAAGCCCTGGGTATGTGCAAGGTCTGCTGCTGTCAGGCCACTGGCATTTCTCAAGCTGTACAATACAAAGAAACTGAATTACACTCATTCATCAACCTAGCTGGCTGCTGCTGCTGCCCTTACTGACTATCTATCTGTTGGCGATGAGAGAAAGCATACACTTAGCAAATTTCCATTAAGAAATTAGTTATCAATCTTAGTATTATAACTAACTTAACTTCTCTCACATATATCTGGCTTCTAAGCAAAATTTGGGAGACAAAACACTTTAAAATAAAATCAATATACTATATGCCTTAAAAAAGCATCTTCCTATTTAAACTTCTCAAAACGCTTTATTCTAAAATAGTCTGAAGACCTGATCTTTACATAAACTTCAGACAAATTTACGCCTTGAATGTTACCATCTTCTGCAGTTTATTTTGCAATCTATATCTTGAGTAAAAGATCAAATACTCAAAACAAACTTAACATGACTTGGCAATTGTCCATGGCATTCTGGTTTCTAAGGTAACAACAACATCACTGTTCCTCCTAACAATAAAACATACACATACATAGAAAAAAAAAAAAAAAAAATAAGATACTATACTTAGTTATGCTTTGCTTATAGTTTTTTTTTTTTTTTTGGTTTTTTTTTTCTTATTTCAAAGTGTGTGACATCATAAGTGTTGGGACTTGCTTTGTTATTTGAACCAAGACTTTTTTTCCCATTTACAAGAGAAATGGCACTGGATTTTGAATATCCTAATATATCAAGGAGCTTATAAATGAAACCAGGTAAGATCTGTAGACTTGTGGAGGTTTAATTTGCAAGAATGCTGTAATGCCATGTATTTACACAACCAAGAAACATGTCTGTGCTTAGAAATACAGAATCCTGTCATAAGAAAGCGCAGAGAACTGGCAACAAGAAGGCCAGAAATGACACGAGACTGTGAAGCAAAAGATGCCAATGAATCTTTCCCTTTTTTTTCCCTCCTTTCCAAACATAGCTAACTAGTCAGAAAAATGGATTTTTGTTTCTTGGCTTCAGTAGTTTATACTACAGTATATACACTGTAGTAGTTGAAGTCTAAGACTTAAAAATCCAGAGACTAGCCACAGAATGAGAATTTAGAAGGTGAATAGACCTGGTTCCTCTGTTGTAACTTATATGAAGTAGAAAACTCAATCCAACTCATGAAAAGAACATGAGGAACAAGCCTCAGCTGTACTTCCTAGAACACTGCTATTTATTTGCTATAACAATGAAAGAGCAGAAAAATCTTTAGAAACTATTACAGCAAGACTAATTCCATACAGATACAGCTACATTATGTAAGATTTGGAAAGGTAAATTGAAATGCTACAGAATCAGAAAGGTTATTAACTAAGAGAGATAAGGGTAATTTTACTCCATTCTAGAATTATTCTAAGTGATCACTTACTTGGACTACTAGTGAAAATCCAGAGAAGAGCAGCAAAGAGCATCTCAGAAAGCAAGACTTTAAAAGACTGAAAAAACTATTTGGTCAAAAGAAATGAAATCTCAAGGTGAAGATATTAGCTTCAAACACCTAACAGACAGCTGCAAAGAGACTAATATGTTCTGTGCATCCAGTGCTGGCAGTATATGAATGGGATTAACAAGAGCTAAGTGTATTTTAAATAAGGCACTAGGAGAAAGTTTCAGAATATAAAGTTAGTTAGGGTTGTTGAATCTCCCAAGTGTTTTTTCACCTGCTCCTTTTTAAGAACAGACTATGATGCCAGAAATTTTGTGAAACATAGTTGATCCCTTCCAATGCTACACTAGATGGCCTGTTGAGGTTAATCAGCATTAAGTGCTCTTCTGGCAGTTCTAAGTTACTTGGGTTACAATACAGATATTTCAATATTGATTTGAACAAAGTGAATAATTCCATTCAGTCTAATCTGTTTTAAATTTGCTGGCCCAAAAAGGACAATAAAGGAAATCTAAATGAGCAAATTAAAGATATGCAAAGATAAAAAGATGACCAGACAATACAGCGTTGACTGAACAACTGATTTAATAAAACACCAACAAATAATAATTCTACCACTTAGCAAATGTTATTTGAAAAATGGACTGTAAAACAAAAATATACTGTAAGGTTTAACTGTAAGACAGACTTTTAAGTCACCATTTCCCAAAGTAATGGTGATATAACCTGCGAGAGGCATTTGGAGATGTATGAACTAAGACCCAAGAGTGTGAAGCTACATGTACTAAATTTTGAGAAACGTTTCCCAGAAACAAAAGAAATGAGATCTAAATTAATGTCTGACAGATTTTAATATGTAATCAACTTCGTAAGATTTTTTTTTTTAGATCTATCCTCTCCCCACTTCTTAAACGCTTTATTCCTAACAGGCAAATTAAAAAGTACTTGTCCTAAAGAAGTATTTTAGAAATACTGCATAAGTTTTCAAGGGACTCAAGCAGACTGGATGTAACATTCTTGACTCTAACAGTTTAGAAATTTCTCTCTTAAAAATCTGAGTCCGAATTTAACTTAACAATTTCACAAGAACTTACTTTGTCAGGAAGTTAGAAAAAAACAAAAAGGAGAAAAAAATAAAGTAAAATCAAATAAAAGGGGATGTAGATGACTCTAGAAACTCACTGGCCAACTGCTACTCAAGAGTAAAGAACTGTAAAGTTCTTTCTGCTCTCTCTCAGGGGGAATAATAATATGAGGAATTCTTCTACATTCAGTTGTCAAGTTCCATGAATTTAATAGAAACTTGATTATTCTAGGACTTTCAAATCCTTTCACATTTCAGTTAAATGTGCTTGTATTCCAATATTTTCAGGAAGGAGAAAAGCAGAAGTCAACAGAAACGGCACAAACTTTATGTTTTTTGAGAAAATGAAACTATCTAGAAAAATAATGTTCTACTTCTTTAGCAGCTTTTTTAGCCTTCTCTAGGAAAAAAATATCTGTCAGTAGGAACACAAATGGCTAAAAGAACTAGCCATGCTACACTAGCTCATTATAAATGCAAGAAGAAATGGCAAACTGTATTAGCTCACACAAAAATCAGAAAGATAAAGCCCTTATCAGGTATCACAGTTCTACCATATTGGAATAGGTTTATGACATGAATTCATCAAGAAGCGTTTCCAAAATATGTGATTAAATAAGAAGTAATGCCATCACTGTGAGGATTTAGAGTACATTAACAGCAAAATCCAGTCTACTACAGCCTTTCTAGAAACCCTGAAGTGGAATTCTAGAAAGAATTAAAAAGCTCAGACATCTACTCCACCACTCTTTAAAAGCACTAATCTGGACCTTGAATAGTACTCCCGTGTTGCAGCAGCAGTTACAAGGAACTGGGAACACTTCTACTGAATCTCAGATTACCTCAAATGATGCCAGTGTTTGGAAATGAAGCAGCTAGCTCTACTAGGTCCATAAGCTAATATAAAAGCTGTTAATGTAAACAGACTTTATTATGGAAAGGAAAACAGAAATGGTTCACTGCACTGACCATGTATAAGGCACATAAGGAGTTTAATCTCTTACATGCAATCTGTCTCTATGTCAGTCCTTGATTATGAACTGCAATTATGCAAACAATCAGGTAAAAAAGGAGGAGAAATAATTGAAGATTCTTTTGGATATTAAGCAGACCATATATGACACGGACTGCATTGTTAAAAAAAAAAACTCAGAGAGGTAACCACTATATTTAAGTAAATTGTCAACTGCCTCAGTTATTAGAGATGTCCCTTGAAAGACGCATCCCTTCATTTCTCACAGCTGCTTACAAAAACAATTTGGTTACAAAAAGGGTACTTTAACTAAAACCCACTTCAAGACTTGGGCTGTGAAAGGAAAGCAGAGGAATAAAATGCAAATCTTTGGACAAGATGGATGGAAATACCTCAAAATTTCATGTTTCTTGAAAAATATTATTTTCTACCCATCCTTGATTTTTTTTTAAATTAAAAATCCTTTCAGTACTAGTTTTGAGCTGACTTTAACCCTAACCTTGAAATAGCCAAAGCAACTGAAAACATACTATTTGATATTAAATCTTCAGGTGAACGGCCCTTTTATTCCTTCTCATCATACTGCAAATATGACAGTGCTATTTCTCCAACTATTACTCCGAATTTATAACTTAGCAAGGAACTTTTCTGCAGGTTTTCTCCCCCCCCCTTCTCTCTCTCATTTTTTTTTCTTAAGATACTGCACTTGAAAACAAGCTTGTATTTCCTTTTAGGCATCTTCTCAAAACTAGGCTACCTAGCTGAAAGAAGACCAAGCACATAACAAGCTAGACAGGCCGGTATTTTCCAAAGATGCTTCTATGAAGTAGCTATCCGATGTGAAAGGATGGAAGAAAGTCATAATAAAGAACATCAGGCTAAGCCTTGAAAAGTTACATGTATTTTACAATTAGACAGTCCTTTATTAAATACCATTTATTGACTACGTACAGTATTTTCTAATGGTTGTCCTATTTACTGTCAACCCCCCTCTCTTCTCCAGTAACTCAAGTCCAAAAAAGTAGATGTCTCTGAAGGAGGTCAGTCCAGCTACAGAAACAGGTGGAGAAGCTCAGGAAAGCAGACTGAAAACTGTATCTCTGAAAAGACACTTCTGTGTTTTTTTTTGGTACTTGCTCCAGACAGGAATATATATAAGGGTTGAATTGAAAGTGAGAGAAATCTCTGACTTAACCTTACCCAGAACTAAGTACAGTTTTCATTGTCAGAAAATTGATTCACTCTGTGCTTAGAAAGCACAAACCTTGCATCATTTCCATTTGATTTTCCATTCATATTTGAAAAACAAATGAGTCCTCGTAAGATAACTTGGCAGTATTTCATTTTGCTTTATAGTTTATTCATTGTATTTATATAACTCCTATTACTGCAGATAAATTAGAATCACAAAGCATGATGTTATTTACCCTCAGCATTCTTTGTAGACAAAAATCCAGGAGCTGGGAATGATAAAGATGTATTATTTTCTTTGAAGAATGAAAGTATGGGATGCTAACACCAAAGCAAAAGAAAAAAATACAATTGGAAAGATACATTTTCATACTAAAAGTTATAAATAGAAAAGGTCCATGAGAAAAGTTGAAGGAAATCTGGATATGGAGAAGTAGAAGTAGGTGATCTTGAGGTTTCTTGACAGATTACATTCAACACTTGAATTCTGTAGTGACAAGTGTTTTACAAATGAACTGAAAGCACGCACTGTTTATTAAGAGTTAAAAACTCTGACTTTTGTATATACATTTATTCACATACCTTCTATAGTGCTTAAACAACACTCTTACAACCCAGTATTTCTTCATCCATCAAGAGAAGTCCACAGGCAGTCTTCAAAACCGACTAATCTCGGCATGACGAGGACTTTTTTTTTAATTTTGTTTTTCCCCCTCCAGTTGACATCACAACCCCCATTTCAAAGGCTCAGTTCATCTGAGAGTCTTGGTATCAAATTAAAGCAACTATAAAGAGAACACTGTTGAAGCTTATGCTTCCCTACTTCTGAAATGCTTTTAAAAGGGCTGTGTGTGTAACTCAATTGTTGTTCATAAATAAATATCAAACAGGATTTGCATATAGAAACACAAAGTTAACTTTCAGTTTAGCTTTAGTTTAGGGAGATTTTTATTATCTCAATCTAACCACAATTTGTTGCTTTGAGAAGTTCACTAAAGGAAGGAAAAAATCTGAGGCAAACTCTCAGAAAATACAGAAGATAATTCCACTGTGATTAAGGTACAGAAAGTACAAAATAATGTAAAATTGTTTAATTGTACCTTCTTGTAAGAAAGATTTACTTCAAGATAACTCTAAAAAATTACTCTTAGAAGGATCTGTAGAAAGAAAGACTTGTGTTTCTTGCATTGACTTATAAATTATACTGAATTTACTTAGACAAACTTAATTCTAAGTTGTTTTAGTTGTTTGTAATTTTAAACTCATTGTAAGGAAAAAATCAAGTACATTTTGATATGTACTACTTGAAATACTCTATCTTCCACTTATAATGTCACATACCTTGAAAAATAAAACAAATGTTTGCTATAAAAATTCAATCTTTCTGAAAAAACATTCATATGTAAAAAATCCTCTAATTTTAAACAGTGATTACATCACCTACAGCTCACTGTGTTTTTGTTAATGCCATGCGACAATCTAAGAAAATAAACCACAGTTTTGTATATCAATGTAATATCTGTTAAAAAATACTGATCTCAACTTATCTATTGTTAGTTTACAAATAAAAAAAAAGTAGATAATTGTAAATTAGGGTAAGCAAAGCATGCAAATCTATAGATTCTATATCTGAATTCCTAGATTAGCATTAAAACCAATCACCGCAACAAATACCTCAACAGTATGCCTTGTGTGCAGAAAGGAAGCGATACTGAACATTCAATGCCACAACTGTAAGGTTTTCGGAGAAGCACCTGTGGCAGTTTCAGCAGTTTCTATATGGAATGCTCCCCCTTTCTAGGATTACTTGAAAAAATCAAGTCAATTCGAATTACGTAGCTGTAAAACATTGACATGTGTAGTTTTCACAGTTTCAGAATCTTCTGTTTGATTTAAACGGGCAATGGTGCATAAACAGGAAACTTATAATCATAAGGGATCACATATTTGCAGGCAACATTAAGATTAAAAGTTACATTAACATACATAAAGTGCTGTAGCACATTATTCATTATGTAAGCCATTATCATGTGACCACCTTAACAACAAGATACTAAGCCTTTTATGCCTTTAAAGCATTATTACGTTCATCCTGCAACCAATTTGTCAGTTCTCCACCGAAATTTATATAGAATGGATTAAAATTACCAGTCAACTCATGGCTTCAATTACTTTAAATTTAGTAGGCTGTATCTCAAAAGAATTAGTAACTATTCCTATACAAAAATTAGCAGATACAAGGATTAAAACAAAAGGAGAAAGAAAAAAAAGAGATCAGAACACGAAAACGCCCAGTGAGAAAAGAATTCCTATAAACATCAGTATACTAATCTAAAATTTCTACAGCAAAGTGATTTTAAAATACTAAACTTGAAGTGTTTTAACCCTTTGGTGTCCAAATACAAGAGTTGCAAAATAATTTTGATTTTTTTTTTTTGATACCAAGGGAAAAAATTTCTTAACTAAACAGATTTGTGCCACTGCTGGGGATGGCTACAAAAAAATCACGCTAGAATTACATACTGGGCATCTACAAATGCACAAGTTGGTGCCAAGTTTTTATTTCACAACAAAACATGTGGCAGCTGAAATTATTTTAGACCTTTTAAAACAAAGGTAGAGATTTTCAAAACAACCTCCAAAATCATAACAAGGTGACCGTACTGGAAAGAAAGAAGCTCTTCTTTGTGAAGGCATTTTTTTTTAACCTCAGTATCAAGGTCCACGAAGAACTACGCAGCTGTAACAAGCTCTCGTGTATTAAGACACATTTGCTCACGACTGAGCAAATGCTGGCACAAGGAAGAATTCATTAACCACGGTATGGAAATTAGAAATCCTACCATCATCACCATCAGATGTCGATTTATTGATTTGGTTTCTGATTTAAGTGCTTTAAGAAAGACCTCAAGCAGTGGATTTTGATTTTCAGTATCTCTTGTACAAATGATTCACATTTCCAAGCAAACTTTTATCTGAAGAAATATGTGACTTTGCCTGCTAGCAGCAATCAACAATATTTTTTAATTTATACTTGATTATGTAAGAAATTATTCCTAAACACAACTCACAAAGGTATTAAGGACTATGCTAACTCTTAAAATGACAGCATGCTTGCAAAACTGCATAACAGAAGAGGCCTTTACTATGAAAATGAAAGTAGAAATTTCCTAGATCACTTGCAACAATTAATTCCAAACAAGCTTCTTTTTAGTATTGCAGCCACTTTAAGTCCAAAGACAATAGAAAAGTTATTTAGCCAAAAAAACTATGAAAATCAGAACCATCACTACTGCTACTAGTATGTTTCTAGACACAGACTAGGAACTCCAGATAAAGTTGATCACAATGAGTAAAGCATTATGGAAGACTATTAAGGAAAAGTTCAGAGTAAACTCTGAATTGAAAAGATGAACAGTGCAGATTCCCCAAAGATGCCTTTGGTAGCAAATACAATCACCTTATTTCTCTTGAATGTATAAATTGAAAAGCAATGAGAAGAGAACTTGACCTAGAACTTGAAAAATTAAGAAAGCAAGCTTCTTTCAAATGTACCAGATGTAGAAAAAAGAGCAAGAGATTTAATATAAAAATCATGGAAAGTAAGAGCTTGGGAAAACTGAAGAAAAAAGTAAATTAATTTTAAACAGCTATTTTTGTGCCAAAAGGGAAAAAAAATAAAAAAAATCAAGAATGAAAGGACTAAAGGTATCAGATGGACTTGTTATTTTCCAGTAATATGTGTGACAAGGGAGAATAGAATGTCTTCCAAGCTACATGAAGTTTTATTTTTTTGTCCTCTTACTCAAGCAGACAGAAGATCTTTTGGATTAAGAAACTACTGACGTGCATGAAACTACTTTAAAGGAGCTTCACAAAATATTTTCAACTTAGTTTTTTTATTGAAGAAAGTCTATCTACCAGGTATTGAAAACACCTCGCAACATAGAAAGAAGGAATTGATCTGAAACAGAATAGTAACATTCTCCCTAAGTGATAGCTTCCAAAGCTCTTCCATGACTTGCTAAGCTCCATGCAATGAAATCCAACACATGACCTGTAGCACAAGTCACACAATTTAAGAAAACTGTTTCTGACCAACCTGAACATGTTGTGGGCCATGCTACAATTGCCTTTTTTTTGGTCCAGAGTCAAAGACACTAGTTATACTATGATCAACTCAACTGAAAAGGCCAAAACTAGAATCGCAAATGAAACCCAAATCAAGGCATCTACTACCAGAAGTTAATTGCAACTTGTTTGCAGTCAAAATGTACCAGCAGATCAAGCACGGCATCCATGCAGATCGCCACCACTATGTCAGGACTAACCATCAGAACTACGCAGACTGTTGTATTTGGAAATATACTGCACCCTCGCTTCTTCCACTGTATCTAACATGACGTGCTCCATCCAAGTTCCACTCAGTAACACTGGCTTCTCCACCTGACTTAACTGCACCTAGTAATAATTTATTTTACAGAAAAAAAAAACAACTTATCTGACGGGAAGCTACATCGTGAACGTAAGTGCAGTATCATATGTGAAGGAAAATCACTTGCCCCTGAAAAAAATCCTAACATTCCTGTCAGAAATTTGAGTTATCAACACTTTAAAGTCTTGGTAACACCTCATTTTTCTTTATCCGTCTCTTTTTGGACTGAAGAAAAGCCAAGAAACCACTGTTATAAATCACAAAGGCTTGCCACTATTGACTAAGCTCCTCTGTCAAACTGCACCATATCCTGTGTCCTCTTTATGTTCCAGTAAGGTCACAGAATATCATGACTTTAAAGAAGAATTTAACTTTACTCATAAAAAGCACCACCTCTCATATTTTTTTCTATTTCTGAACTTATGTCAACAACTACTACTGTTATTCCACCTCCACTAAGAGTAATTCAGTCTCAAACTGAACAGCAACTACTGAGTTTGCCACAGCTTCCTGTAATTACTTAGAACAGCTTTAACTGTGAAAACTACCCTTTTCCATCCTGATTTCCTCTAAGACAGAGCCTCTACCACTTTCTGGCTTATCAGCTATCCATACATGTATGAGCTGCTTCAATATTCCCAAATCCAAACTACTACCTTATTTCATGGTCACAAGTCATTCTACAACAACAACAGAGTATGAAACCAAATGTGCAAGAAATTATCAAGCTTTACTTGCAATTATTGTGCAGAAAAATCAGAATTTCACCACTGAAATGTACAGAGCACTTCGACTCTGCCTCTCTGTATGAATTTATATAGGACAGGAAAGGAAGAAAGAGACCCCAAGCCTGTAGCCTCCATACTGCAGAATGGTCACTACATGAATACTGTGGTGAAGGCCCTAAAATGTTTCTAATATATAATGAAAACAGAACAGCCACATTTTTCTTAGCTATACCATACTGTCTAGTAATGCAACAGTAGTTAATCCAGAAGTTTGACAGCTGAATGGGGAGCTGGCAATCAGGTTTGCAAAAAGAACAGCATATAAAGCAGTCTAAGTTTGAAAAATACCAAACAGATCATGTAAGTATTAATATATTAATTAACAGATAAGAACTATTCTGTTGAAACAGCACGCAACTGCTATTCTTAAACAAAAAAAAAAATAATGAGAATCAAAAGATTCTCAAGATGGACCATAAGATAGTAGGATTTTGCTTTTTCTTCGCTGCATCAGTACAGCAGTACAGCTTTGGAAGTTAAGAGATGTCACTATAATGGCATTGCACATCAGAAGTATTCTACCACCACACAGGCTGCAGTTCTATATTCAAAGTTTGGTAGCCAAGTTAGCTAGCTAACAAAAGCACGTGCTAAAAAAAATTGCAAGTCTTTGCTAAGTTCTTAAGAAAGCAGGAAGAAAACCAGAAAGATGAAGCATTACCTACTTCCAAGTGATAAATGCAACTCAGATAGCAGATGCCTAAACCCTGAGACCCTTTCAGGGAAGAGGCCATATAAGTTTCCCTGAAAGGGGAACCGATAGAAGTAGCGAAGGAATAGCTGATTTCTGCTGTTCATGAAATCTACACAAAATTCTTCTGTCTGTTCACTGAAGAGGACTGAGTTTCAGAAAGTAAAGTTGCAAAAGTACAAATGAGAAGAACAAAAGCTGAGATATCCCAGGAGCGGTCATAATTAACATTGGAAAGATGTCACTTCAAAGAGAAAAGTATGACAAGAATTTCACAATTGGCTAATCGAAAGGAACTAAAAAAATCTGTTAGACTTCTGTTGTGAAGGATGAAGAGCCGTTGTGAAGAAGTAAAATGAAGTTAAGGATGCCTTTTTTTTTTTTTGTTTTTGTTTTTTTACAAACATCACAATGTAGCTCATGACACATGAATTTGCAAAGAAGAATTAAAATTAAGTCACCGTCTAAGAATGGTACTAAAATTATTGCTGTAAAACTACGTGCTGGAGGCAGGATGCTTCTGGCACTATAGGATGAGTGAATTTACATATTCAAACAAACGCAAGACAGCTTTAATAAGAAAGTGGATGAAATATCTGCCTCAGCTAGAATTATAACATCATGATAAGTCTGTCATCTGGTAGAAACAGATGTATGGGTATTATTTATTCCAGCACGTCAGCTACTTTCCCCAGACCTGACAACCAGAGCATGAGAAACCAGAATGGAAAAGTAACTCTTCAGGGTCTTGCAGCATCCCATCACGGTATACAAGATGATTTCTCCAAAAACCGCAAGATTTTTGGTAAGGAGATAAGATGATTTCCGGTAAGGAGATAAGATTTCCTATCCCAATATTCAAGCATTTTGACCAAAAAACCTCTGAAGTGAGCCAGCACTTGTGCTCAATTGGATGGACGAATGCCAAGCCACATCCTGACCCCTGGGGTGCATCTCTATCCAAAGAGAAAATTGCATTTGAAACTTCTCTCCTAGCTCTAAATCAAGTCACTAAGAAAACAAGCAACTGTTCGAATAACAGTTGCAGAAGATTTTTTTATTCAGAGAGACAAACATGATGATGCACAAGTGAACTGCATCGAAACAGCCAAGGAATGAGAGAATTAAGTTCAAATTAGTATAATTAACAGCTGCATCTGCTTACTGTTTTTTTGATTCAATAGTATCCTGTGTTTATAGGTGAATTTTATATTTATATACATGTTGTGATATAATCTTTAAAACTGTATGATATCCAGCTTTTCAAAAATAGCGTAAAAAGAGCAAAACAAAACATGGCACCAAGAAGGCTTTTCCCTGTATTCCCTGTAAAGAGCTGTGGACACTTGTCACCATTATAAATAATACACAATTAACCATACATAAATTGCATTAATTATGCCGTTTCAGTGAAAATCCAGCAGTTATTATGGATACTTTAAAAGGTACTATCCACATTAAAAAGTCAGTTACACAGCAAACCTTTTCACTCATATGAGGACATTGTGACCACCTGCTTCCCCCTCTTCAAGGGTCCATGAATACCATAGTTAGTGGAGCAACCATTTTTATGGCTGTAGGACATACTGTGCACAGAATATGCTTCAGCTAAAATGAGAAGGTAAATACCACAAAAAAATCAAAATATTTTCACTAGGGTACAATTATTAGTTTTAATATTACTAAAAATTTACACAGGAATAGAGACCCAAATTCTCTCTCATCAATTAGAAAAACAATGCAACAACTTCATGAAATTTAGAGACTGCAACATACTGTATTTCTCTGCAAAAGCAATACACTAGCACACTTGAAATAAAGTAAACTAGAACAAGTCAAGTGAGGCAATTACTTTTATTCTTACTGGACCACTGTCAATATTCTTTGGCTTCCAACATAACCGAACAAGTGAAGTACGCAGTAGGGCAGACATTGATATCAAAGATTACACTAGTCCAATTTACTTTAACAGCGGTATTTGAATAATCACTCATAAATAGAAAATAGTTTTGTTGCAATATTACACTACTGATTACTAACATTAGTGTAATAATGAAATCTTAGCATCCCTATTCTATTTCCTGTATAGAACTATATAAGGGATGGTGCAATACTTGATGCATACTATAAATATCAGGGATAAGTGGTGTATTTGACTATTTGCAGTCAAAAGAGACATTGCATCTTCACATAACTAGATTTTGATACCATAACTGTATGAAGAAATAAAGACAAAATTATATTAGAAAATCTAATCTCCACAAAAAGGCCATGGTCATCAATAGAGATCAGCACTTTAGTTTTAAGATAGTGCTTAGTTCTCTATATAGTAAACTCTTGCCTTTGCCCTGTACAGCCAACGATCATTTCAGTTAAAATGTATTAATTAGAATATATGGAAAATGCCCCTCTCCTTTTCGTCTAATTGAAGCCACAAAATAAAGGAGACAAAACTTTCAGAGCACCTACGTTTTCAACATGCTACAAAAATCAGGAAATCAACATAACCATTAGAGATATGGGTCCAGTTTTCAAGCCCAGATGATCCAAAGTTAATCAATGTCAGAACTGTACCTACAGATTTGGCCTAATTTAACTTCCTGAGCCTGAACACTACGTTCTATGGAATAAATCCTCCACCCTAATCAGTTAATTAACTATCTCTCTCAGATGGCAGGGGCAGACCTTCACCCAGTTCCTCCAAATGAGGAATGCGGGCTGCTCCACAAGTCTATTGCATTGGCATCACTTATTTTACCATTTATGGATAGGACCTATAGAAATTGTAACCAATCTATCCTACTCTAACGCAGATGGAATTCAAAGTTAAAAACTGCAAATTCAAGTGATTTCCTGTTCCTAAAACCGATAAAAAAGTCAAAAGGCTGGAAACACATACCAAGTTTTTTGACTAGAGCTTGCAAATACAACATTTAAAAAGCAAAATTTCAAGGACGTAAATTAAAGTTGCAGCCACATCTCCAACCTCAGCCATTCAGCTCCTAATTTTGAAACTCTATGGATGTAACACTTTCTCTTCATTTACATCAGACTCAAGTTACTCATTTCATGCTGTTTATGCACTTCTGCAACTTCTTTTTTGATTGGAAGCTTTCTGAAAAATCACAAGATTACATACTAATTGATGATGATAATTAAGGTTTGCTCAATTCCACAGTAAATTTAAATCCAAGTTTATCTTAAAACATCTGGAAGTGAGTGCAAAATGGGAATTTATGGATTTACAACTGATTTCATGAACTTGTCAATAACTGACCTTGACAGCTGCATGTACTTGTACCTCACTGTAATTTTTCTATGAAGTAACCTCTCACATATAGCAGTTTGTTCATTACTATTAACTTTAAAGGTTCTATATTTCCTGACTACTCTATGATACCATTGAAAAAGTTAAATTTTATGGTAGATTAATCAGGGCAGCATTACAAAAACAGTAAGATGGAAACCAAAGGGTAAAACAAGAAATTAACTACACGATTCTTATTTGACTTACAACTCAATAGTTTCACATTGCAGGTTAAAATACAGTAACTAGTTACCATTTAAGATAAAAAGGCTAGTTCTAATTAAAACAAAGTTCTAAAGTATTTACATTATTATAAGCCATAGAGCTTATACTCAACATTTCTAGGTGAAAACTGCATCCATTTTGTCCATGCTGTAAGTTGCAAAAGTTTGTGAGATTTTCTGAATGTTTTTGCAGTACATAAACCTTTAAAGAAAAAAGTTAAGAGGGCAAATATACACAATACACTAACAAACAGCATTAAACTAACTGCAAAGAGTGTGTGAGATGCTATTTTGCACATAATGTTGCTTTTGCATTGTTTTCTGTATTTATTCACCAGTGTAAGGTGTAAATTAATTGTAAAAGTAACTACAGGCTAGATAAAGTGTATAATTTGGGGCCATCTCACAGAAGCGAGATCCATTTTTTAATATATCACATATAAATGCAGTACTAATGTAGCACACTGGTACAACTTTGGTTAAATACACTTTACTAGACATGCAAAACATCTTGGGCTTTATTACAGTTGAACATGTCTAGCTGTCTTTTAATCATGTGTCTGCTGTTTGGATTTTTCTTTCTGGTGTTAGTATCTATGTTTACTGGTCTAAGTTAGTCAGCTAAACACACAACAATCAACAACAACAACAAAAAAACACCTCACTTACTCTATTTGCGCACCGTGAGCCACAAGGGCACTTATGGAATCCACACTACCAGACCGTGCTGCTTTATGAATAGGAGTTTCACCAACATAATCCTGTAAAGACAAACTACATTTTGTCAAGCATAATCTTTCAAAAGAGGACAATCTTATTTTTACACTACTCATTTTAATTAAGAAAGCAGATATACATATATATAAAAACAAAGCAGCATTTATTAGCTAGCAAATACATCAGGTACTTTATCGGTATTTTCAATTTTGCAGTAGGCTTTCATGTACTTGTAGGAACAACAATAAGGGCATCTGACTTGCATATGCCTTTAGCCAATAACTAGGTAATCAGCAAAATCATATGGAGCAAGACTTGTTAAAAAATAGATCTATACATACTACTGGAACAAGTTACTCTAATATTTATTTCCTAGCATTTTAATTCCCCAGCACCTGGCCCTGAGCAAGCCATCTTGAATTCAGAAGCGCTATGGCCAAGTTTGTGGGACTGTATTGCTTTCAAATCCCGCTGACACACTTACCCAGAAATGCAGTGCACAATAAACACCCTCCAGGTGAGATGTATCCGTGAATAACTCTACCGTAACATAAGCATGCCCAGTGCTCACAGGCCAGGCCAGATCTCTCCTGAGACATGCACGTTTGACTTATGTGTCCTAAGTACTTTTCTGTCTACTTTTATTCATTTAAATTCCATTAGTGTTAACCATTAAAAGCATTTTGTTTTTCAGGCAACTCCTCTCTACAAGCTAGTTTCACAGGTAACAGGGAAAAAGCTACACAATTTTATGAACGCAATCGATAAGCAGCAGGTGAATTCCATGCATCATGACCTCAGGATGCAGATGAAATTCAGTACTTGCAATTAAACTACTATCATTAATTATATTAGTGATTATTTTTAATTACTATTAATTGATATTATTGATAATAAGGTATTAGGAATCACAGAGAAGAATTCATAATGAAACACGGCCGTGAGGTAGCAAGTAAATATTCAGTTAGTTTTGTTATTTTTTTTTTCAGTCCTCAACACTTTCACCGCACAGCAAGCTTTTCCTTCCTCCCTATCCTCCTCCTTTCCTCCCCAAATTGTGGAGGGACTTCACTGTCTGCTCCATTGACATTAAACATAGTCTAAGTGTGCATATCTTGTTCTTGCTTCCCTGTGGTTTCTTTTATTAAAACATCACCACTAGCTATTAAAGTACCATAACACCTTTATTGACTTGACAGCCTTCACACACAGTGGTGTTCAATGCTTAGCTCTGCAGTTCTGGCTATGCTTCAACTCCATCTGAAATACGAACGCATTCACAATATGATCATACCACCACCCTGACTGAAGGTAATGTGCTTTAAATTGTCTGCCAAGCTTCTGAGAAATTCAATCACATTTTCTAGACCATGTAAATGTAACTCAATGATTAATTTTGGATTATGTTTAATATACTCTCAATTTGTTATTTGCCAATTTTATTTTACAGTAAAGTATTTTTATAACGTTACAAATTCACTAAGGGTAAGCAAGTTTACCATTGCTTAAGACTTGTATTTAGCCAAACAGTGAAACACCCAGCATCCCCAGCAGGGAACAGCAGTGGCACCAGACAAATTTTGCCTTATAAAGCTAAGGCAAATTGCTGAGGCTGACAGAGTTTGGAAAGAGAAAAAAGGAGAAAACTCCTTGGAGTCCTTAACGATTATGAAAGAGCCATATACTCCTTCCAAAATGGCTGTCCGTAGCTGATGGATAGAAGACTGCTTTTCAACGAACTTTATATAATTCCTCCTACTTACAACTTTTCTAGAAATTTCAGGAAGACAGACATGTTGAATGGAGGACACAATTTTATTAACTGTCTACATGGAAACTCATCCAGCACTAATTTATCCAGAATTTTCTTAATAGTGTAATACATTTCTCATCATATTAGCTGTCTTCGATTCATCATTTTGTTATTATTTCCATTCCCCCTCTCCTGTTAAAGAGATTAAAGTGTAGAAAAGAAGCGATTGGCCTCTTAATTTTGTTCAGCATTAGTATTTACAATCCTACCCCTAACCTAAAAGATAATCATCAATATAAAGTTCAGCTTAGGACAAGTTAGCTCATCTTGCCAATGCATATGACACAGATGACAAAAATCTTTACTAGACCCACAAATTTAGCACGTTGCCCAGTTAAGATATAGATAGCTGAATTACAAAGTACTACTGAGGGCAATGTTAGAAAGATAAGAAAGGAGTTTTGCAAACGACCTCCTCACCACAGCATTATAAAAATAAGCTGAGCTTATAGCTGTTAATCAACATGTCACCAATAACCAGAAAAGGGTTAGTATCTCAGGAAGAGAATGTATGTCTTGAGAAAGTCTTCTTTCAATCACTGGCCCAGGAAAGCATGCACCTCTTCTCTAAAGCCAAGGAATTCAGAAAATACTTTGAGATCAGAATATATGAATTTAGATTCTTATAGCTTTCCCTTTAACTATGGCACCTCATTTTCCATCTTCAATAACATTCATTGTTATCTTTTGAAGTTCTACTACAGGACCAAAACTATTTGCTCTTCCATTATCTGAAATAGGTTTCTAGCTCTGCAAACAGAGAAATTCTCTTTGGGTTATGATCTAGAGTGAAAGGAAATATATATTATTTCCCCACTGAAAATGGCTTGGAAATTTATGCATTTTTCAACACATCCAAAAATCACCCATAGAGGTAAATAAAGTACTCTATGAGACTGAGCACAACTCCGTTTAGATTTAACAATTGGAAAGGATGGCACTAAACAGAAAAAAAACAATAGAAGTTTTTTTTCCAAGAACAGTGCCTAGGTTGCTTGGCTTTATGCTCAATTTGTACAGTACCACATTTTCATGTATTCATGTTTTCATCTTCACCTTTTCCATATGCCTTTTTTGGCTATGCAGAGCAATCCCTGTTATTTTATTTTAAAGGACTCTAAAAATTCCCTGATATTACCCCATAATCCTGCTACTTGACTACGGTTCCCATATATGCACTTCAGTTTGATATAACCCCTTCTGCAACGATATTGCAGGAAAGGAAATATCCGTAACTTGTACTGGTCTTTCATAAACAGAGCAAAGCACTTCAGGATCCCATTTATCCTTCTTACGTAACATTCTCCAGCAGGCCAAACCTGACTCACAATCCAGAAGTCCCACAGCAGACAAATGACCAGAAAAAAAACAATTGAGATAGTTTTCCCAATTTTATTAATTTAGCATTCAAGGTAATAGAAGTTCGTTTGCTCTCATGAAGACCAAGTACACTGCTCCAAAGCAGATGACAAAGTGTCACATGGCATCACAGGCACAGTCACTTTTTGTAACTCACTGCCACTGTCAAGCCGTGTCTTCCTCCTTTCCCCTGGAAGAGCACTACTTTCCTTTTGCAAAGACGAAGGCAGGTTTTTTGTGGTTATTTTTTTTTTTTTTTAGCTTGGGGTCATGGCTGGATTATATTTGACTATTTCATTTTACTGAATAGGTATCTTGCTCTTCCTTCCTTCCTCTTTATTTACATGCCTGAGTCTTTCATATCTTTCTTTGGCTTAAGTTCTCTTCAGTAAATCTCAGCTTGCGTTTCATCACTACGCTGCTTAGCCTCAGACATTTCCTCTACAAATTAAATCTCTCTCAAACTCTTTGCTTATTCCAAGTCCCCTTTTAGATATCTGTATTTATCCAGTCCAGTCTAAAGCATTTTTCCTCAATTTTGGGATATACATTTCTGTTGGCTTTAAGATCTTCCAGTTCAACTTTGAGCAAACTTCCTATTTTCTTCTCCAAGTGTCTGATTACTATTCAATTAATCTCACTCACTGGTAGTTTTATTCCTCTTTCATCTAAAAGTTACTTACCTGTAAATTTTTCTTCTTAAAACATCCCCATGAACATTTATACTGAAGGCTTTTAACTATGTATGCACTTGTACAATACTTCTAGTAACAATGTCCAAGACACCGCATTATTTTACCTGACAAGAAATAAAAGCCAACTCCATTCCTTACTCAGCTGATTGAATGTCAAAGTCTATCACCTGATCACACTTCCAGAAAGTGTTCAGACTTCTTAGACCTAGCACTCTGTCCTTTCTGAAGCTAGAAAGTAGAAGCTGGAGAAGATGGAACATTTTTCCTCATTCTTCACTAAAAATTTGCTTTGAATTCATGATGGTTCCTCCTTCTGGATTTTCAGCACAGATGAGAAATGACGGAATATTTCTATTTATCTGGCTTTAGTCCAAAATGCATGTAGTTTTATATTTTTGACAACCTATTACACAAAAGGAATGAGTCTTTTTTCCTCCCCACCAAGGATATTAGTGTGTTTACAGTTCTTGCAAGTTTGGGTAGTCTAACCCCTCCTAAATCTGTCTGCCATCACTACCAAATTATGGTAACTGCTGGGATGAACAGTAAGTTAACATCACCTGTAAGGATGCAATATTTATCCTTCCCCTTCAAGGCAGGCCATGTGATTTTTTTTTTTTTTTGGCCAATCAACAAAGGCAACATACAATAGAAATATTTGATATGCTGAGGTCAGATGGAAAATAAATTTAAATGAAGCAACAGGCTTTTTATCAAAAAGAATTCACGATTATCTGATGCTAATATGCACAGCAGCACAGAATCAGTCTGCATTGTGACAAGGATAAAAAACATCAAAAATTTAATGGAAGTAGCAGTGTGATTGCTTTGCACTGTTAGAGTGAACTAAAGCAGGCAGGAAGCTAAATGCAGGTCTTGTCTCACAACATTAAGAACTACTGGCAGGCACTGTTCACTGAATATAAAAAGTAGTAAGACTTTCTCTTGCACCCAGTGGCAGGTGGAAACAGGCAGGAATATTGCTTGGCACTTTGGCTTTCTCTGAATGTTTATGGTGACCCTTGGGGGGTGTGAGGGACTGGGGTTAAGAACTGCCTGCCAATCAGGGGAAGAAAATAAAGATGGTTCTAGCCAGCACATACAGTTATACAAGAAGGCTGGACATCATGGGATATATACTCACAGAAGTTATTTTGGAGAGCAAGGTACAGTTGGGACAAGCAGCTTTCAGCATTTGTCGTTCATTGCTGCTGCCCAGAAAAGGTCCCGGGCAACTGTCACCAGCACTGAAATAATCATTTTAATGTTTTCCTAAACTTCAGGGCAGGCAGCAGGGGCTACAATACCTCAGGCAGATATGAGAAAGCATGTATGCAAGTTCTACTGAGTACCAGAGGTTTACATTAGGATTGAGAGACTTGAGGAGATTCCTTTTCAGAAGCTATCCTTTTCTTTTTCCAGAGGTGATTGGTTAGTCTGTAGCCAGTGACCAGGAGTCAGTTTGGAAGGAAACTTTTACTAGTTTAAATATCAAGTATTCCCAGATCTTTCTCAGCATGTGTTTTGTATCCAGTGTCCATGGAACACTTGTCCTCACACAAGCATTAGCCAGTGACTATGTCTGTCTGAAGTACAGCATCAGTCAGCGAGCTGGAAGGAATAAACAAAATACACATCAGGAAATAGTGCTCCAAAAGCTCAAAAGTGTGGGTGGAAGCCCTAGATAAGCACCTGAAAGAGCTTGGAAATTAAATAAGAAACTAGAATCACATTAAAAGCAGTGCAAATCAAACAAGAATAGTAGATTTTGACTGCAATTAAATAAACATCTGGAAGGAACTGGGGAGAGCAAAGCATGCACTGTGCTTTACATACTCGTGTGTGAAACATTCCAAGTTATCTGTGGGTTGTTTTGCTGTAGGTGTCACAAAGGTACGCTGTCTAGCTTTGAGTGCTCGTGCACGTGAAACCAGTGTGCCTGACCAGCTGCATCTTAACAAAGAGCTATTTTTGTTTCAACTGTCAATTTTAATTAACCAGAGATTTCTTTTATCAAACCAAATCTAAAATACCTCTTCTTGTTTGCTCAATTAATATTTTGTGGGGTCAAAGAAGTTTTTACATAAGTGTAGTTTGATACTACTGTTAACAACATACAAGGGTTCCGCAGCATCAACTCTTAGTACTGTCTATGTTGGCACCCTTTGCCTGTCAGTATCTAAATCTGCCTTTTGAAGTCTTCCTAGGTCTTCCTATTATTTAGATTTGCTCTCATGACAGGCCATTGATTTATAAAGACTCCTGAGTCACTGGCTAGTCACTAAGACTAGCCCTCTCTAAAATGGAATGAGTTACCAGGCTACTTTTAACTGCGCGTCATACTGCCTTCTGCTTTCCCTTACAGTCATCTGCATGTTGCCCTCAGCCCATGGAGAGTCCTCTCTGCACTCCTCTCCTCTTCTGTTGGGGGCTAGCTACCACCTTCTTCTGCGTTATAACCTCACTCACTAGATGTTCCAGGAGAGTAAGCTTGTTCTTCAACTCCATTTCAACCTCACTGGTCAGTTCTTCTCTTTATCCTCTTAGCAGGAAACTTTCATTCTTCTCATTCATTCATTTTCATTCATTCTTCTCTTCTCATTTAGCAGATATCTGTACATCTTTATTCTGTGCATGCCATGTTTCCTCTCTAATCACAGTGTCTTTACATTCTTACCTGGGCTCCAGATGCATTTCTAGTTCTTGTATTTTCTCTTCTGATGATTCTACCACTATGCAGCAATAACTTATTGTGTAAGTTACTTTTGTCAGGTATCAAGGAGAAGATGCGATCTATAGCCTCTGCATCCAGTCACCTTCATTGTTTCTATAATTCTCCTGGTGTCTCACAGCTGTTCTCAATGCACCAGCCTTCTTTTCTGAAAACTCAACACAAACTTCCCCATTTCTTATTTTTTGCATAACTTAAAAAAATTATATATAAAAACAACTCTAGAAAGGCAAAAGTTCACGTTCTTCAGCAGTCTTAGCTTAACTCTACTTTAAAACAGTCTGGCCATTAAATACTTTAGGAAAAGTACGATCTAAGTTCAACAAAACAGATTTTACAGATGCTGTGCTGTACTATAGCTTCAATAAATGCATATGCTCTAGTAATAATTTGTCTTATAGGACATTATGAATCATATTTTTAAGTACTGTTGTAAGGGAACACATTATGTATGCACAGCACACATAATAGATCCGTTCAGTACTGGAAACATTTTCTTCAAATGCATGTTTTTAAGCACTTGATTCTGTTACCATACCAGAGTGTAACAGTCCTTTACGTGTTTTTTTACTATATTAATGCACTCTACACTACCAAATAAATTGATATCTATACCCATGATAACAGTAAAGGGAAACTATCAATTAAAAAAAACAAACAAACACCCCCCCCATTCTCTCTTTGTTGACAAGTTTCTGATCTACTTGCAGGAAATTACTAGAAATACTTTGGAAATAATCTAAGAAATAAAAAAATATGCAACCAAATGCATCTTAAAATAAATCATGTCTTACTAGATTTTACTAGTTAGACGTATGACTAAATCATCAAGGACCACAGAGGTCTCATGGTTCTGTAGGTAGTGGCAAATTCACTGGCTCATTTTTCAATTCTTACATATTAAGTAAGATGTTTCTCACTAGTCTCTTTTTCCTTCCCCTAAAGATGCATTAAAATAGCAGAGCATTTGGTAATGCTGCCAGCATCTGAGCAGCATGGTACCATTTTGTTCAAGGAGAAAAATGTCAGCTCCTAAACCAAATGTTCTCCAAACCTTTAGTGGCCTGAGACAATTATTAGTCCTACCTCTACAATAATGACAATGCCCTGTACCCAACAATTAAGTTACTTGACTTCAGGGGATGTTAAAAGTATTTTACCTGTCTGTGAACGTAAGGATCATACACACTGTAAAAAGGGACCGAGACACTTCTTCCAATATTATATGCAGACAGGAAATACACATTAAACCATACCTGTTTGTTTATGTTGGCCCCCACTTGAATCAACCAATTCAGGCACTGTGGATGTCCTCCAAAAGCAGCAATGTGGGCTGGTGTTTGAGCAAAACGTGTTGTACTGGCATTTACAGAAGCTCCGGCTCTTACTAACTGTATTAGGCACTCCAGCTTTAAAGACATGAGGGAATAAAACCCAAAAAATGTTACACAGGTACGCTATGACACAATTAGCACATGCTAAATAAATAAAACCCCCCAAAAGCTAAACTTAATAGTGAAACTAAGTGGACGCAAAATAAGAGAGAGCATGAACGTAGATTTTCCCCTTCTTCCTTATTCCTGCCACCCTCGACCACGGATCGTACCTGAAAAATACTAAATTCTCAGCCCCAAACTGAATTCTGACATTTATTTTTGGGATGGGGAAGAGAGCACAAATAATACCCCAGAGTTAACCACAAGAGCTATTTGGCTCATTTTTGTTAGGCAGAAAGTTTCTGATCTGGCAAAGCTGCAAACGTGATACTAAACAGACATTATTAGCTAATGTTTGCCAAAACAAATGTGTTGTTAGGAGATACGCAGACCTATTTTCAGGAGAGTTCGGAGGGAAGTAAACCAGAAAATGGAAGAAAGATTTTAAATTTCTTTAATATTTTCTGAAAGTGACAGGACCTGATTATTAGTAACTAATATTATTAATATTATGCTAAAATCTATACATGAAATACGTTATGTTACTGTTCTCCTATTACACCGAAGAATTATTAAAAACAGTATGTGTGTCTGTGGCAATATCAAAACCAGCAAAGCTCTTCCCGTTAAAAAAAGGAAAAAGAGTATTCTGTCACAGTATATTCTGACTCATTTTCCTATCATACTAACCAGAAGTATCCGATACCAGCTACTATATTTAAGCGTTCACAACATAACATTTGTAGAAGCTGAGCAAACCGCAGCCAGGATGACCTCAACTTTCAAAAATAGTCAAAAAAACAAAGCTCCTTTCCTGTCACCCAGTAACATTGCCCTGTTGTTGACAGGAAAAGGAACGCACTATGCTAAATAACAAGCAGTTTAGTCTAGGCTTCCATTTATTGTGGTTAAAAAACAACGCCCCCCCTCCCGCACACACATGCAACAGTAAAACAAAGAAACTCCACACTGACTCGGGGCATTGCTTCACGTTAAATGAAAATCTGCTGGTCTGTCTCGCATGGTTAATTCAAGGAAACATTATTAGCTATAGGACTGCTAGGGAATAATCTGTTCATAAAGAAGTGATGAAAAAGCATCAAAAAGTAAGCTTGATTATGGATAGAGGCACGAACATCACAGTTTCAGTGTTCTTCTCTGTTCTGCTGCACAATGGCTTTTTTTTAATCTGTAACTTCCTGCTGTTGATGAGTTACATGAATAGGATCAACCACTGTTAGATACATTTTTCAGATACATCGTGTGCTTCAGCTGTATTTTTTCCCTGTACACTTCAAACAAACACTTATAAACTCTATCCTGTAGAATACACAAAACCACTTTTTTTTTTTGGACAGTAATGGACCTGTCATAAAAGTACCATTAACGTACCATAAATTAAGTGTCCAAGGGGGAGGGGAACTGAAATTTCACAGTGCTAACAGCTCTACCTCCATAAACCTCAACATTACCAAAGGAAAAAGTATATTTTCAAAAGCAAACAATAAGTTTGCTGAAAAAAAAAATGCATATATATATATGTATATATACACACACATTAAAAAAATACTGTAAAAATGGTGTAAGGTAGTTTGCAATTCCAATGCAAAATTACCCAAATAAATTTTCTATTTCCTACCCTTAAGGCTTTCCTTCACGTCTACAAGTTAGCACCCCAATATTGCTGTTAACCCTTAATAATTACTAATAATTATAATCACTACTGTAATCATTAATAAGTGATGTGATAAAAAAAGCACCAGCTATACCAAGATGTTTCTCTACTGTAACTGCAAGCACAAGTAAAATTCAGACAGTTTTAAAATGATAATCTTTCAACATAATTAATTTGAAAACTCTTTCAGAAAAGCACCGCAGCTACAGTAAAGAATATTTTGTCTACGGAAACTGGGCTGAATCAACTTCCCTAATTACACAGGCTTGCCAATTGCAAGGGGAAAAATCTTGGAACTGGTGCACCCGTGTCGTCTTGCACCGCTTGAATCTGCTTTATAAGACGGCTATGCATCACCGTGGACTTCGTGTTTAAATTTTTAACTTCAAGTTTATTTTTTTTCCCCCTTATATCTCCCCCTCTCCACCTCCTACGGGGTTTTAGCAAGGAAGATAACGTTTCACCCCATTAAAAGCCGAAGCAGGGTTCTTCTGCATCGTGGCTGTCAGAAAAGCCCGCTTCTTTCTGCGCTACTGAAAGATGAGGTAAATTACTCTGTGGATAGAAAAAGGCAACATACCTAAGGACAATACCCCACCAAATACTTGTGCTTTAGATTAGGGCACGCAAGTCCGTTTTCACTGACTAGTATTTCAGAAGGTATTTTCCTGCGTATTGTTATACCTAAATTGGAGGTTAAACCGATTTAATGGGGACAACGGACAAGCCTCCATATAGGCCACAATACTGGCACGATACCAAGGAAGAAACGTGTGCTTTATCTGTGCTACTTTTGTTCCAGAAGAAACAGAATGTACTTACTACTGTTTTGCTTCCTTTAATGTAAACAGTCAAACGGCACAAAATAAGAGTTGGAGAAGAGCACAAGCCAGCAGATATAATCAAAGGAAGCAAAAAATACACGTGTGAGCGGTTAAAGAGAAAAATGAAATTAAGGTAAGCATAAAACAAAGTGAATCAGCAGTCACTTTATCTTTAAACGCAATTCCTTTATTTTCTACCTCCCTGGCAGCTTTTTAACCATTTTACATTCTGACCCATCTTCTCAAAAATCTGCATAACATCAGGGTAATTTAGGGCGCTATACAATTAACTCTAATTTGAACACAGCAGCTCTAATGGGAATTAATTTACTTCTCAGGATATAAGCACTTCTCCGCAGTGAGGGAATACCCTGAAAATGGAAACTCCACCACAGATATTCAACTCGGCAAGTAAATTTGGACGTGCTACCATCTGCGATCTGCATTATCTTCTGGGAGGAAGGAAGCAGGGGATGGACAGAGGTCCATACCGTCACCTTAATGTCAGATCTTGCAACCAGGAGTTCTTACCTACTATTTTTAATGGAAACTGCTGGTATTTTAATTATTACTTGTAAGGTCTACAGGTCTGTTTCATAGTAAGCTATATGATTACTCAAAAATACTGTATTTTCTTTTTTTATACTATGTTTTTGTTGACTACTGTTGGATCAGTATTTCCCCAATAAAAAGCTGTATTATCTTTTGCATATTCATATCCAATGGGACTTTACTTTTGTTGCTACTTCCCTACTGCAGGGCATCTGCAACTGTGTGCAAGAAGGCAGTTCCACAGCTTTATTTATAAGTGATTTTGCGTTGCCCTTTGATACAAGGGGGGCTTTCCTCTAAGTTCAGCTTGTGCAAGAAGTGGAGCAACATCCATAGATTGCTAAAGGTCCCCAATCCTAGACTGATCCTCTTTGCGCATGCACATGTATGTGTAGGAATTGTTTTGGACTTGCTCATGGCAAGCTGTTCCCCAAGTACTTCTTCCCGAGAATAACTAAATCAGTTTTGTCACTTCAGTCTCCTACAGAGATGCCGTTAGAACCATTCGTGTCTGACGGACCATGCTGCTGAAGTGTCCCATAGCAGAACAGCAATGAAGTTCTGGTGCCATTTAATTTCTTGCAGGCAAAGAAAAACAAGTGAAAATCCCACAAGATCTAGCACGACAAAGAACTGCCACTGCAGCAAAAAGAATCTTGTTCATTAATTTTTGAAACATCCATTACGAGTTAAAGTTGTAAGACCCTGATACTTTAAAAGGCAGAAAAAACTTTCCATTTGCAATTATGATCAATCTTAATTTGAAAAAAAAATAAAATAAAACAAAAACATGAATAAGAACATAGAGACATGCATATGGATGTCCACTAAAAGCAGCTATTGTTTCACTTTTGGCAATCGCCTGTTAGCTTGTGAAAGGCTGATTTATGACTACGCCAAATGAACACAAAGTAAGTCAAGTCTGAGATCCAATTACAACCCTGGAACTTTTCAAGTGTGGTGAAACACAGCAGGTTCCGCCCAAACATCAGGAAACATTTTTCACTGTGAGGGTGACTGAGAACTGGAATGATGGTGGGGGGTCTCCTCCTTGGAGACCTTCAAAAGCCACCGGGACGTGGTCCTGGGCAGCCCGCGCTGGGTGGCCCTGCTGGAGCAGGGCTTGGAGCAGGCGGCCTCCAGAGGTGCCTTCCCACCTCAGCCATTCGGGGATTCTGTTGCATAGTCTCCACCTCAAAGAAAAACATTACCTAACAAGACTGTAAAGCGTGCAGATGACTTCCGTACGTTGAAGCTGCTCTGCCCCGCCACAAAGCTTTTTAAAAATACGTATATGCAAAGTGATTATCAAAACATTTGTAGCCTGTGTCATCTTCACAAGTTTCATTTGGCTTGAAAAATGCTCCCGCCCATTTCACATGCAACAGCAACCACACACACACACAAAAATAAAAATCAAATTTGATGAGGATACCTAAGAATAAACACAGCAAATACAGTTGCTTGCAAACCGACTTGTTCCCTTCAGCAGCTTTTCTGCAAGAGTCTCTTTGATGGGATGAGAATGTACACGAGAACTCTCATATCCTAGCATGGTTGGTAGAAAGCTAAAAATACTTACAGAAAACAAAACAAAACACATGCTTGAAGGACAAAAGCAAGACTCCCACGTGCAAGCACAAAAATTCCTATGATAATGGTTAAAGGAAATGGGAATCATAAACGCAAGACAGACAGAAAGCTTTAATGCCCCATCAGTATCTTCACATTTTGTACGAGCTTACTTCAGGACACAATTTATGGTACTCCATTTCCTAACACAGAAGATTAGCTTCTGAACAGAGAGAAGGGTGTTTTTTGTTTGTTGTTGTAGTGTTTTTTTTTTTTTTTTTTTAAACCGCAGGATTACTCGGCCGTGTTTCTAAAATGTTTACTGGGTACCGCAGATCAAATCACTTACTGTACAAAATCCATCTCTTAATGTACTTGCATTATGTCCGCCTAAGTACGTTCATTTTCCTTCCCTGGCAGACAATCAATACACAAACAGAAATACATGGTGAATGGGAGGGAGAACGAGAACAAAAGGCCCTCAAAAATCAGAAAACAGACATCACTTAGGAAAAAAAACACCCTCCAGGCCTGAATTCTGCACAGGCTGGAACCCTCGTAGCATTATAAATAGACAAAGCATACATAAAGTGAAGAAATTAAGATACTGCTCATCTTCTCATTTGAAGGTAAAGATAATTTGAAGAAAGGTGGTTAGGGAAAATGTAGGTGGCAGGGTTTTCCCACTTGCCCCTTCCTGAAAACGGGAATTAACAGCTATTTACGTGTGTCAATCCCATAAAGGCTATTTATAAACTCATTTATTTTTGTAACGGCACCAGAAACCTCATCTAGCAGGCTTCAGCCGCTGCCCCTGGGCTCGGAAGGATCACGTAGGGTTCTCACGGGGCCGAAGGGGGAGGTTTGGGGCCAAGCAGCTCTGGGCCTTGTAACCCCTCACCCAAACACGGCGCTGCCCGTGGCATCCACAAACAACACCTCCGGCTCGGCTGCTTTTCACGTTTTGTTTTTTACCCGCCTGGCAGCAGGGCAGTGCACACCGCGGTTTATTTTTCGCACCGTTTTAATGTCGCTGCCCCAGGGGCACAAGCATCTTCTGCCCCAGCCCCCAGCGCGGCGGTCGCGACACGCACAACAAAGCAGCCTCCAGGTGCGGCGCCTGGCGACGGCAATGGCCACCACAAGGCTCCGCAGACAAAGCCACGAGGCACGGGAAGCAGGCAAGGGCTTGGCGAGGGTGGCCGCCGCCCGCCGCCCTTCGCCCCGGCCGTGCCCTGAGGGGAGCGGGGAGGCGGCGGCGCCTCCCGGCCGGGCGCGCAGGGGGCTAAGATGGCGCCGCGATGCGATGCGCGCGAGCGGGGCTGGCGCCATCCCTCTCCTCCTCCTCCATCCTTCCCGTCCCTTCCTTCCCTTCCCCCGGCCGGGCCCCACCTTGCCGAAGTGCGCGGCCCAGTGGATGGGCGTCCAGCCGTAGAAGGAGTCCTCGGCGGCCAGGTCGGAGCGGGGCGAGCTCTGGAGCAGCGCGCACAAGGCGGGCAGGTCCCCATCGCGGCAGGCGCGGTGCAGGGGGAAGCGTAGGGTCAGCAGCTCCTCGCTGGAGAAACCCGCCTCGGGGCCGGCGCCCAGCGACATGGCGGGCAGGGCGAGGCGAGGAGAAGCGAGGCAGGGCAGGGGGAAGCGGCGCCGGGGGGCGAGGGGAGGGGGAGCGGGAAGGAGGGGGAGAGAAGGAAGGAGCGGGCGGGGAGCGGCGCCGGCGGCCGGCAGGCACCGAGCACAAAGGCGGCGGGGCGGGCACCCGCGGCCGGGGCCGCCCCTCAAGGGCGGGGACGGGCAGGCGCCAGGCGGGAAGGGAGCCTGGCGGCCCTCCCCTCCTTATCCCTTCATCCCTTCACCCCGCCTTTTTGCCCCCTCCTTCCCTCCCCCGTCAAAATTCGCCCCCCAGAATCCGCCCCCCGAGCACTCACAGAAGCAGGTTGCGGTAAAATCGTGCCTCATCGACCCCTAGCGAGCCCCGCCATCTCACAGGGGCCGAGCTCCCTCAGCTGGGGTGCTGGCTCACCAGCCCGATATATAGGATCACAGAATGATTTGGGTTGGAATGCACCTTAAAGATCACCTAGTCCCAAATATATAGGATCACGAAACACCTCGAGATGGAAGGGACCTTAAAGACCACCTAGTCCCACCCCACTGCCAAGGGGGGTACAGGATATGTAGGTATGGTGGTGTTCTCACACCACATCCGCAGCATAAAGCACGTTCTGGCTCATTTCAGTGCTCTCCAGCGCTTGGAGATTGCTATGGATCTGTGCTACGTAATGGGTTGCAAAACAAAGGATAATTTCGTTAGTGGCCGCTTCGAGGGATGGTGCCAAATTTTTGCTTGCAACTTGAAACCAGTCCTTGAGTAACTGACTCCACAGAAACCTTAGGAAACTTGTTTGTTGCTCCTAATTACTTTTTGTCAAAAGCATTTGCAAGACACTTTTCAGGCAGTAGTAAACTTAAATTGATGGTAATTTGTTTGTGTAAATCCAATACATTAATTTACCCCCCCAAATCGAGGGATATTTCTTTTTCAGTACACACTGTTAAACGATGTAAGCCAGGAATTATGTCTGGGGGCAAGCAAGATACAAATCAATTTTTATTAAAAGTACCAAGAGGCCTACACAATTTTAAAGGCTTGTCTTTAATATTAAGTGAAATTGAACATTAAACACCTTTTAGCTATTCTGTGTGTACTTCACCAAAATAAAATACCTTTCTACAAGGCTGTCAAGTTATAAATCTCAGAATAACGTGTAGAGGAGGATGAATTACAAACGAGCCCTTTTATAGCTGGTTACGCTGAAGCACAAAAAAGCTCAGTGCTTTGTCCAGCGGAGGGAGTACTTCCAGCTACAGCAATTTTCAGTTCAGTACCTGATCCTTTGCCTCTCAAAAACGTTCAGCTGATGCTGCTGCATCTGGCCCCAGCTTTCACAAGCTCTAAGTGTTTACCATCCTATAGACACTTCTCTTTCTGGGTTAGGTGGATTTTTTTTCCCATATCGAACTCCTCTAGGCAGATGCTAACCATTTGACTTGTTTTGGGAATAAATAATAAAGGTACCATAGGATAGAACAGTTGAAAGAAGGAAGCAAGAAACCAACAGCTTAAGTTATAAAAATGGTCATTACCAGAATGGCTGGTATTAAAGAAAACAGTTTCCTAGTTTGAAAACAGGCAAGCTGTTTTTCACTGCGCTGTGTATAAGCACTGACATTTATAGTCACTCGTGTATTGTTTATAACTGTCATAAAAAGTGATGAATATTTAAAACTTGGGTTATAGGGAAGATGAGCAAAAATTAAATATTGCGTTACTGGAGATTCATATTCAAGATTTGCATGTGTTTTTTTTTTCTCTTACTGGCATGTGGAAACTGCCATACCAAATAAAGACAGTGGTCTGTCTCATTTTCTTATAGACAATGTCATTAACGTATTTACTTTCCAGCACTGCCTGCAAGATAGTCGTGTGCTGTTATATCTCTTACAAATGGGAAATGTAATGCTGAGAGGGGAAGTGGCTTTAACAGCGACATGCAGAAGTTCTGCTTGTGGAACTGAGCTCTGGCATCTTTACGCACCAGAGGGCCTCGCTGCCATCCCGAGGGACCCCAACAGACTGGAGAGGTGGGCTGACAGGAATCTCATGAAGTTAACAAGAAGGGCCACCCAGCTGGAAAGCAGCTCTGCAGAAAAGAAGCCAGGAGTCCTGGTGGATAAGAAGTTGAACATGAGCCAGCTATGTGGCCTTGCTTCTAGGAAAGCAAACTGTATTCTTGGTCACATTAGGCAAAATGTTGCCAGCAGGTCAAGAGAGGTGATCCTTCCCCTCCACTTAGCACTGGTGAGGCCACTTCTGGAGCGCTGTGTCCACTTCTGGGCCCACCAGTACGAGAGAGCCCTGGACATACTGAGCAGAGTCCAAGGGAGGCCACCAAGGTGATAGAGGGCCTGGAACAGCTCTCCTGTGAGGAGAGGCTGAGAGCTGGGACTGCACAGATTGGAGAAGGGGAGACTCAGGGGGATCTCATCCATGTCTGTAAATACCTGAGGGGAGGCTGCAGAGAGGATGGAGCCAGGCTCTTGTCAGAGGTGCCCAGTGCCAGCACCAGGGGCCCTGGGCACAAACTGCCCCCAGGAGGCTCCCCCTGAGCCCCAGGCAGCACTTCTGTGCTGTGCGGGTGAGGAGCCCTGGCACAGGCTGCCCAGAGAGGCCGTGGGGTCTCCTCCTTGGGGATCTCCAAAAGCCGCCTGGAGCTGGGCCTGGGCAGCCTGCGCTGGGTGGCCCTGCTGGAGCAGGGCTTGGGCCTGGTGGCCTCCAGAGGGCCCGGACAGCCTCAGCCACTCTGGGATTCTCTGATCTCAAGTTTCACGAGTAGGTTCCTTGTTAGGAGGTCAACCTTTTTTATTTCCTTGCTAGTAATTTACACCAGATATTCCAAAATAGACAACCATAGTAATCACCGTATGATATTGGTTCCTTAATCAGTTTGTAGTTTGCCTATAATTTGGAGAGTCATTGCTGTCTCTCTGTGTTTTTATTGTGATTAATTATGCATTAAAATATATAAAAAAGGTCATTTTAAATATTCTGCTTTCCTATTGACTTCTGTAATATATTTTGGCAATGGGCTTTGTCGGATAATTAATCTTAATTGAAATTTCATTAACTTGTAATTAAAAATGTTTTCTTTAACTGCTGTCATATGTTGTGAAACTGGGACATGGGAATTCTGGTTTTAACTTTTTTTTTTTTTTTCTTTACACGTCATTACAATTACATTTCAATTCATTCTTTTCTCTGTCATTACCCTCGTCAGCCTCTGTACTGAACAGTACAAGTCTTAAACATATTTTTGACAATCTTACTGTGTAAAAGTTCATGTAAAGAGAATATAAATCTGCATGTGGTTCCAACTTCTTTCTAGATGATGGGTGTGGTTTCCCTGACATATATAACTGCTGTTACGGTCTGTGTGCATATAGAGTAAGTCAGGAAATTGATGGTCATGGGTTAAACTGTAATTTACACTCCTTTATGAAGAAAAGAAAAAGGAAGCATTAATATATAACAATGTGTCAGGTTCATTGCATTTTCTGGTTTGTCTGAGGACAGATTTTAGCATTTAGTATGTTTTATAAACTAGAATTCTTTAACGGAATACAATAACTAGTATGCTTACTGTATTATATACACAACAAAATATGTTCCTAATTTTTATGACTTGGAAGTGTTCCTCCACTATGTTTAGTCACCCATATTTTTGTGTAATTCAGAAAAAAAAACACACCTTATTTGCAGGCCTATTTGCATTAATTTTGTCCTCAGTTCTATTCCTGGCCTTTTAAGGGAAGTGAGAAGCTTTATTTCAGTTTCTGTCAGTCCAAGGAAGTGGGTCTTATGTTTTGTTGAGGAGTGCAACGGAACTAAATTTCCCTTAAGAAAGGAACAGAAAAAGACACAGAAAAGCTTATAGGCAAGGCAGGGTGGAGGAAGAGATTGGTTTTATTTTAGCTACATTTGCTTTTCTGTTCTCTTTTGGCTAAAGGTTAAGAAAGAAAATAGTCAGTAAATGAGGACTTCTTGAATATTCAATAGAGTCTAATAAGTATACATTCAGACACTAAATAAATTATTTTAAAATGTTTTGTGAAAAATTATTTGCTGTTTTATACAACTGTGTAATATACTCAGTGTCCTCTCTTTGCCTTTCTGATACAAATAAATTATATTTGCCCATTTTTCTTTGCAGACAGGTTGAAGATGGAGCACTTTATGACAACTCGTAATAATGTCAGGTATTTTTCTTAAAACAAACAAACAAACAGAACACCACCACCACAACTAAACCACGCAACCCTCTCTCCCTGCTTTAGAATTTCATTGAATACATAGTACCATTCAAATCCCTTCTTCCTTGCTATGGCAAGCTGGCATTGGTTAACAGTTAGGGCTTTATTTAGATGCTCGTGCATATGGGTAGTGCCATTTGAGATGCCCAAGAGAATTCTGCTGTGTATTCAGCTGCTGCTGCAGAAAAAGTGATCAGTTTACGCAGGTCCCCTGCCATGCCTGTACAGACCTAACCTATCCTGGAAGTCCACAGGCTTCTTAGGCTGCGTTAGGCACCTATGTTCTGACAAACAGATCCTCCATAAATATAATTGGCATCAATGGTCCTAGTTGCAAAAGGAGTTCCTCACATTTTATCTGGTCCCAAATCCCTTAAAACAGCCTGTCTTTACAGGAGGCTATTGGTAATTAATTCCTTGCTGCCCAAGTCCAGTTTTGGGTCAGTGGGGTGTTACACTAGCTAATTGTGTTTCCTTTTGTTTACCTAACTGGAATCTTAGAGGGGGATTTTGCAAAAGGACAAACGAATTCAGACATGACTCATTATTCAATCTATTTTGGAACTCTGTGAACCATGATGAAAATGTAACATTTATTTAGATGCCATGAATTTGTTTTAGCAACGGTGAGAAACTTTCCATCATTTTCCTAGTGTAAATAGACTCTGATTCATCATCTTCAGGGACTAGTTCAAAGATTAGGTTTACTTCCTGTTTCTGGTTGCACGGAAAACCGCAGCTGAGTGGTGTACCACTTGAAATATGTTTTCTTATGTGGATTTTTTTACTATTTTCACCTTTCTTCCATGAAGACCAACTGTTTTGTTGTGATCATTCCTAAAATAGAATAGGAAGTAAACATTATTCTTTCGGATGGAAGTTAATGGTAGAAACAGCTGGAATGTTTTGTAAAAGTTAATTTAATAAACATAAAAGCATTAGTGCTCAAGTGCTAAAACTAAGTTTGCATAGTATGTGAGGCCTCTCAGGGCACAAAGACCAGAAAATTAATAGCAGCAGTAGCTGCTAACATGGAAAAAAAAAAAAAACATGAGTGGAAAAACAGTAAACTGAAAGTCCTTTATCCTCCTTTCCAGTCTTCAGTTCTCGGAGTTTTGTCTGGCAAAGAAAGCAGGGAATCTGTCTGACTTTCAAATAATTACTGATATATTACTCCTTTGCAGGCAAGTAGCGAAGAACAGCTGCTTGTTGTAGCCAGAGCCAATTTCTCCCTTTCCCATCCCCCATTTCTTACTGCTTTCCCTGGAGAAAGCTATCTCACTATTAAAGAAACTAGGGTTGGGTTGCAAGACATATCAAGATTTCATTAGAAAAATATTTACACATACATAAAGAAGCCTTTTTTTTAAAAAAAAGTCACTACTTAGGAAACGATGTGATTTTGTGGGTAATAAATAAAAACAGATTTGTTATGCTACAGTTGTAAAGCTGCCATCTTGTATGAGCCTGGGAAGAGTGACCTTATTCATCATAAGGCTTTGTCAATTCTGCCTCCACGCAACTATTCTCTTCCTGATACGTGTGACTCATCTGGGCCATGCTTAAGAGAGGTCTAGTGCCTAACAAGTAAACGATTTAATTATACTTTTTGGCTTATTGACAATCTGTCCTTCAGTTTTCCACATTCCCTACCAGTTTTAACTGAAAATTAAGGTTTCTTGAGAGACAAAATACCAGCACTGTAGTAAAAAACAAAACAAAACATAATTCCATAAGAAACTAGCATCAAACCATTTATAATGAGCCTAAACCACAGAAATTAAAAGTTCCTTCAATGTTCTTGTCTTAAAAATAAATAAATAAAAAAAAATAGTAAGTTAATGATGTCTCCAGTTATCTTTACATTTAGGATGAATATAAAACTGAATTCCTGAGTACTTACGTTCAGGAATGATCTTTCATCTGAAAAAAATCATGAATGTGTGGAGGAGTGTTGCTCAAGTTGCTCTTTAAGTAATTCACATGATGACTCCCTGAATTCCTCCTGGTATTTCATTAGAGATGCTGTTTTCCTCCCTTGCAATAGTGAGTAGCTTCCTGCGGTTCGGAGATGGGGGAAGCAACCTATATGTGTGACTTCAGTTGTGCTCTGTGACATTTTGAGTTTTAAGGAACGCTAAGGACAACACAAAAAATTCATCCCTTGCATCCAGAGGAAGGATACCACGGGGCATTGCACATTGTGACTCCTGGAATTCATGGTTGCTGGTATGGAGTCTGTGTGATTAGGCATAATAAACCTTTCACGCCAAACAAACTTTCCTATGTTAAGAACAACATTTCCATAATTACACTACGTACTGTTTTGATTTGTACTTGGATGGAAGCTTGAAGCATTTACGTAATTTTTATTTAAATGTTAAATGAAACAAACAAATCCGTGAAATGACTGCTTTTACCCATATATGGGGGTATTAAACCATCTTTTAATTTCACAATTCAATAATGTGGAAATCTTTCCATGGGAAAAAAATAATAAAGGGAAAAAATGTCACATCCTCTTACACAGAGAACAAACAAAAATCTTGAGAAAGGTGAAGTGTGTGAAACGTCTGTTTCTGAGCCTGGCAAGTGTTCTTGAAACCCTCAACCTGTTCAGTGAGATTAGATGCCGTGTTTGAGGGTTTTAGTCCCTACTCATTCAAGAAAGAGCATGCTCCTCTCTAAACTGTGATTTAATCACGCAGTTGTAGCACCATCTTTTTGTAAAAAAAGGATGGTGCCTGGTGTTTAAATTCTTCATGAAAGAGTGAAAAGATGAAGCAGCCTACATTATCAGAATAGGTTTCCGTTCTAGCTAGCGTAATATGAAAGGAGCCATCTTGTGGTTGTCTCTTCTGCAAATAAAATGTTGCAATGATATTGCCCTGAAAAGCTGAAGTTGCATCCATGCTTCTGTGATATTTTTTTTATTCTACTTGTTCAGAAATGTTACATTTTGAGTAAAACCCTTTTCAAGCAGAGTATTTTTTCATTCTATCAGATTTTTCGTTCTACCGAGTATTCTGACTTAAAATAACACATGTAACTATTCATACAGAATTAAACTTGATACATTCATTCTACGTCCCCTACGAGTCAATCCACCACAGTATTTGCTAGCCGTCAGCACTCTTGCATCCTTTAATCTGCACTCTAAATTCTGGTTTAAACTGCAGTCGACATCATATCCTCTGACATAGGACTATCTTGGTAAAGCTACTTTCTAAATAAATGCTAAGTGATTTATTTATTTATTTATTTAAGAAACTCTGTTAAACTGTAATCCTTGGGAACTATATGCATTCCAGGCGCGAAAAAGCAAAGTATCCTTTGCTCCTGGACTTCAGCCTTGACTTGGAGAGACAACATTCAGATAGTAAATCAGTGTGATTTCTTGGCCTCTTTGCCACTGTACAATGGCACTTATCAGTTTTATAGTCTGATTAATCCTTACAGTCCTGAGCATGTACAAGCAAGTTTATTTTACATAGATAAGCTCACTGATGTTTGTATTAGTTTAATTAAATATATTTTTTAAAAAATCACTTATTTAACCCAAAAGTTTTGTATAAACACAAGCCTCTGCCATAATTCCTGAAGTTCTATATCCTTAATAATACTGAATAAGGTTCTGTATGATACAATTTGGATAGCAATTTATCTAGTGCAGTTGTTAACAACTAATTGTAACTTCACACCTAAGGATCACCATCTGCTGAAAGTACAGAAAAATGTTGCAAATGTCATTTGACTGCCCTCTCTCTATTGACTGAGGGCAAAGATGTATGAAATCGATACTTTCAGGTAAATTTATTCATTTCAACTAACAGGTAAGCAAAGTCTTACTTCAAAGTGTGGAATCATTTGAGGTTTATTCTCTTCTTTGGTCTAGAAAAAAAAAAAGACTTTTCTAGGAAAATGCAAATCTGGAAAAGGGATTTTAAGATGAGACTGACTACTTGTTTCCACTGGAATTGCAGGTACGATTTGAGAAGATGAGAGACGGTAATAATTTTTCCTATGGCTGATTTTGGAAGACAATATAAACATTTATTTTGGAAAGTTATTTGAGCCATAGGATTAGAATGATTAGAATGAAATATTGAAACAAACATTAACTAGGGGAAAAAATCCAGCTTCATGACTGAAAATATTTGAACTTTATTTTTTCCATTCAAAATATGCTTTCTTTGCTTTAAAACTGTAAGCGGGACATTCTTAGATGAAAATATGATTTCTTTGAGATTGTTTTGTTTCAAATTAGTAAAATAAAAAGTCGAGTTTAATATGAAATGTTTTTAAGTTATTAAATAAGATGCTTAAGTTGATTTTCATTTTTTCATCTATTTAAAATATTTGTCTCTTTACATAAATATTTCCTTTTTGTCCCCAACTAATAGGAAGACTTTAATAATGACACTTTTATTGACATGGAAAAATGATTTCCAGTGTTGCTAAAATAAAATTTAATAGTCAGGTGGCTTCTCACTGTTTGAGAAAATTGCTTGGATGAACTAAACAGCATGCTTGTAGAGAATGTAAGCAGTGAAATCAAAGGTAGCAGACCATATAAGACTTTGACATAAATTTCTGTACAATTAGGTTTGAACCTCTATAAGCAATAATAACTCTCATTTGTTTGAGGCGTAATCATACATCTTTACCTTCTACTTTATGAATAGAAAACTGTTGACAAATTATTAGTGTGTCCCCACTTAACAACAGAACTGAAATCAGTCTATTAGAATTACCTGGATTCAACGTCCAGAAATTTGTAGTCATAGATACATTTTTTTACAGAGGTCAGCACTTCCATATCAATAAACAAGAAGTACGGTAAGATTCTCCACTGCTGTCCACTGTTTAAGGAAGCTTATAGTAGCTTTAAAGGTACCTTTATACTTACAGGGTTTTTTGTTGTTGTTGTCGCTGTTAGTTGGGATTACATTGACTCCAGGACCAGAAACTGTTTTTTCAAAATGGCGAGGAAATAATTTTTGAGCTGAATAGTGAAGTAGTTGAGTAGCAAAATCTGGAGGAGAACATTGTAATAGCATCATCTGGAAATTCATCCAAACAAGAAACTTTTTGTCTCTCTGCTTCTTTTTCCAGTTTGGCATATTGAATGAATGTCTAATTTGCTTGATTGAAAACTTTTGCTTCAATAGTAAACTACTGGGTTGCTAAAAATAAAAGCCTTTCAGTACAGAGGGACATTTCATACATCTGTGCAGAAATACAAGCTCTGTTTGTACCCTGAAAAGCTGTCAGACATCATATGTGTAGAACTGAATATACAGTGTAGGAGTCTGCTGGATGCTAATCTATGATATTTCCTGTGAATTCACCTCCAGATGCCTGTTGTCTCTTTTTGTCATTTACTTTGGCATTCAGTGGTTCCTTCTTTTTACAAAACTTTAATATTGAGTAGCATATCCTTTACCTGTAGATGCTAGACTTCAGTGGAAACAGCTGAACGTGGCAGGAAGCCTACTGAGCAACCTCAGCTCTTGCAGACACCAGCTTGTCCTTCACCAGTGTCATCTCTTCTGCAGTAGCTGAGTCCTGGCTCTGATCTAATTGGAATGGGGTGGGTTTTATTTGGCCTCACCAAAACGGAACAGAATACTTGCAAACTAAAAAACCAAGTTTGTTAATTAGATTGGGATTTTACTAGATAAATCTGTACCAGTGAAAACTGCTTTTCTGGACCGAAGAAATATTTACTGCCCATATTCAGCTATGTGGTCTGTTACCATGAAAACCTTGCCTTATGTGCAACTTCAGTACATTTTCTCCTGTATCTGCTAGGTGTATTAGAATTTGAAATAATACTGTTCTGAGCAGAAGCTATCAAAAGTAAAAACTGGTCTGAAAGCAAAAGCTTTAGGCAATGTGAAACAGGAGGTTAATCTGTAAGTATCTCCATGTAATAGTATTTAGTTTAGTAGATGCTCTCTCTTCAGCTGTAGTAGTGACAGTCTTATATTGAAATTCAGCATCCTAACATGCAGACGTGCTTTCCGTTGACCAGTCTTTCTCTGACAAATACACTGACATTTTAGGGGGAAAAGAAGGTGTGTCTTATTTAGTTTTGGTGCTGCTCTTCTGAAGATGTTTATGAAATTAGACCTAGGAAGCTTTATGGAAGCGTAAACCACAACCATTATTTATATCAACATTAAGTGATTGTGTAACCCCAAAGGAATGGCAATGTGTTATTTTAAGCAATCAGACAGGACATAAGAGACTGTCTGATATCACATGTTGGCAAGAAGATTAATGCTGAAATCTTAAGCCATGCCAGGTTTAAAAATGATGAATGGTACCGCTCAGTGTCTAAAATGTGTTATCTTTTTTGAAACACAGACAATTTTTTCCTTGCATAGGGAATAATTGTCTGTCTATCACAGTATGCAGATGGATGACCAAGCTTGCAAAACAACCTTAACTTTCAGGTCTTGGAGAAGCTGATGAATATCCAAATAATTAGGAAACCAGCCTGCATTATAGCATATAGCAGAGCCTGCATAGCACAACATTATAGCAAACTGTAAGAGGTTTTGTATGTTATCTTGGATAAGACTTACAGGCCCAGATCCACAAAGGCTTGATGCTTCTATTGAGAGCAGCCGAAATCCACTTCAAATAGCAGTTAAGTTTCCTAAACTTTTGTGTGTCTGGGACTAGGTCCGTATCCATTGGGAAAATAAAGTAGAGTAGAATTGCTGGGACTTCATAGTTTCCCAGTGTTTGCCAGGCTAAGCGTAATCAATGTGAAGTGCTCAGCTACTACAAAAGCTGGGGGCATAGAAATATATAAACAAAATTAAAAAAGATGGGGAGCAACTTTTTGCTCAATCAGATAATGATGGGACAAGGGGCAATGGTTTTAATCTAAAAGATGGGGTATTTAGATTAGAAGTTAGGATGAAATTCTTCACTCAGAGAGTGGTGAGGCACTGGAACAGGTTGCCCAGAGATGCTGTGGATGCCCCATCCCTGGAGGTGTTCAAGACCAGGTTAGATGAGGCCCTGAGCCAACTGGTCTAGTGGGTAGCATCCCTACCTATGGCAGGGGGGGTTGGAAATAGATGATTTTTGAGGTCCCTTCCAACCCAAACCATTCTATGATTCTATGATTCTATGATTTTATGGAAAGCTTACACATTCTGTTACAGATGAACCATGAAAAATCTTTAATATTAAAGGTGGGTTATATTAATATCATAAAGCATATTATCACTGTGAAAATGAAGAAATAAAATACAAAACAAGTACAAGCAATAAGTCTGTTGTATGTTTGGAAAATGTGTTTTTTTTTTTAAGCCCTGTTTAGGCAGGAGAGACATTTGGTGCAAAAAACTCCAAATATTGGTGCTAAAAAAAAATCTATATCGAAAGAATTCCAGGCAGTTGTGATACTGATATTTATATGAAACAATAGTTCCTTGCTTTCCAGGAGTGTAATATTATGTGATTTTTTGGCAAAATATGGTAATGTTTATTAACTTGTTATCTTAGCTTAATGCAATTTATGAGTTGTATTTTCAAGTTTCATAGATTGAAACCTAAATGCTTACATGTTTGCCTGTATGTCAGAATAAATGTGGAACATTTTTCACCTTTAAAAATCAATGTTTCTGACTTTTTAGTACATGTGACCTTGAGCTTGTGGATTTCTGCTGTCTCAACAGGTGACTGCTGTACCTATTCTCTGAAACAAACAGCAGCACTGTCACTTTCTTCCTCATCTAAAAGGTATTTCTGCTGCATTTTAAAGGGAATGATGTAGGCAGGTAATTACAAGCATTCACCTCACTGAACCTCAGGTTAAAGCCCATCAATTTTGCAGGTGCATGTGGTGTAAGATGTAAATGATGTTCTTTCCCCCAGCAACCCTATTGTCTAGTCCAGGGAGCCCAGACTGAGCATACTGGCTGTTCTGAATTCCCATCTGATCAGATTTGCTCTGTGGGCTCACCTCTGCTCTGCATTCAGCGTGCCCTTGTCTGGCTGCCACTACCATGGATCAAGTGGATCCATATCCACCCTCGGGGGAAGGCAAGGAGAAAAACTGCTATTTTAAAATGCTCATGCTGACTTGGGATTCCCCCTGGCCCCAGCTGCACTGTATCAGAGGAAAGGCACCTTTCTGTGTTTAAAAACATCCAGGGCTGGAAGTTGCAGCGCGCCCCACCACGATGTCTAAGTTAGTTTGTAGAACTAGTGTATAAAGTTCTTGATAGTGCCAGAATGAAGGATGAATTCGTTGTATAACAGACATAGCAAAGACAGCAGGAGGAATACAGTGTTCAGAGTCACTGCCCTGCTGGTCTGTCTCAGCCTTGACCAAAGATTAAAATATTTATGGCTCATTTTTGATGTCTGTTCAACCTTCCCTTTTCATTAAAAATGCTAGAAAAGAAGTGGATGTTCACAGTTGTTGATGCTTTGAAAGATTCTACACTAAAACTTTTGAGGTTTGTGACCTCAATTATGTATGTGCCATATGTATTTTAACCTTATTTTGGAGTTTGTTTTCCAAAGTGCATAGGGTTGGGCATGAAAACGAAGTATATTTAAACATTTCCACTTGGGGAAAAAGCTCTACTAAATGGGAATACAAATTCAGAAGTTCACTGAGGAATTGTAAGGATAATTGGGGATTGGGTCTACAGTGAATTTAGCAGCAGAGCTGCTGCAGGCAGATGCAGCTAGCCGACAGGCTGGGAATGAGCATGCTGCCAGAGTTTCAAATTAATGGGATGTCTCCTGGGAATAAGCGTCAGGAAGGAAAATCCTCCTGGTTGTTTGGGCCTAACTTTCTGTTTCTCACCTCTAGCCACCTGCCTGGACCATTCTGCCCAACCATTAGGGAGCTCTGCCAGCACAGGTCTTGCATAAGAATTTCCATTATGCAAGTTTAATCCAGCAGTCTAGATCTGGGACATACTTAGCTATTTCCTAGAAGAGTTAGCTCAGTTTTATTCAGGATTTCCATGGTTTTATTGCCAGGCAGTTTAACTGAGAGTAATTCAATTTTCCCCTGCGTCTTTTATTATGGGAAAGAACCCATAATTGTTGGGATTTTGTATGATGCTTCACATTTTTTTTTTCCTGCGATAGTGATGTAATTCTTGCACAATGTATGTGTTACAGTATTACCTAGGCTTTACAGTTACTATTATACAGCTGACATACTTCAGGGGACGGGAATGGGAAACTGTTACTCAGGATTGTGTATTTATAGCAGCAGCACATTAAGAGCAGGAGCAGAGAGGGCTCTGACTCACCATTGGTGATGCTCACCTTGTGATGGCTGCGACACGTCCTGCTCCCAGCTGCCCCTTCCACCCTGTGACATGCCGTTTCCAGGCCCCACTGCAGACATGGCTCAGCTGCTCATGTAGCAGCTGCTGAATTTTGGCTCAGCATATGAAGATAACTCCAAGTAATTTTTGTCTTACCTTAAAATACTGGCCTGCCAACTGTAGTTCTTCAGCAGCTGTTTTCCAACCAGGACAGAGTTGCACCAGAACCAAAAATCTCTGGGGGAAGGGAGACAGGACTTCTATCAATGGCTCCAAAGAGTCAAGAGGTTGGATGAGAGAAAAGTTATGATATATACTGTGTGGAGAAACTCAAGAACATTTTCAGGCTTTTTGGGAGGAGTAGGTGCCATAACCTTAACCTAGTTTCAAGTTCAGATGAGGCATATCCAAGATAAGTCATCTCTGATCACCAGTCAGAACTCCTAGAGTTGGAGCCGGCTCCAGATTCACAAACCTATTTAGATGTCTGTAGTGTGGGCTTCTACATATGAGGTGTGTATTTAATGTGCAAAAGATGCAGCAACTACAGTCAGTGGGGCCTTGAGACCAATTTTGTATCTTTATTGGTTATGTCCTCTCCTTTCATTGACCATGCCATGAGTAATGTTCAACGAATCATATTCATCTCTTTATTTCTGCAAGTATTAACGGCCCCGTGCCTCTTTTCTTCCTTTGTCATTGCTTTGTCTTTCCCATTTGTTGGTAATACTTCTCAAATCTGTTTGGGATGTAACTGTCAGAGACTTCACACACTTTTGTAGAAATCTCATGCACATTATTGGATTGAACAGTTTTTCCTTTATATTAGGGACTCAACTTAAAGATGTGCCAGTCTGGCTCAGCACTCTGAGTTGCGTGCAGAAGTGGGGGCAGCCTGCATCGTTTGGTGTCCCTCCTCCAACACACAAAATGTCATGTGTCTCACTGGATCAATAAAATTTTTAAATAGTACAGAAAGGCTTGCTCTTTTCTGTCTCTCATCCACATGAAATGGCATTGTACATTACCTTATTAATCATTCGGTTGTGCCTTTTCCTCCAATAGTCTCTTTAAGGGCACAGCTGTTACCTTGGGCTCAGTTATAGGGAGTCCTTTGTCGTTCACTTTATCCCTTGGTGACTTCATCTGCCTGTAAGATTGCCTGTATAGCCAGAGCACCTACAATTTTCTTCCAATATCCCCAGCATTATAGTATGAGAAGAATTCCCCATAGGTCTGTGAAACGTACCGTTATGCTGACCTTCATTATGTTTCCCTTTCCTTCCAGTACTTTCCAGGGTTTTTCATTAGTTTGTCATTTAAACACTATTCTTTACAAGTGTGGCTGGGATTAAACAGGAACATTGTTCGGAGAGAAAAGGGCTTCTGGTAGAACAGATGTCACTTGCAGGACCATATATCCCCTTCCCTTGGCAACAGACAGAAGATCTGGCTAACTTTAAGTGGGCATCATGCCCTCCCAACAGATGGTCAGAAGTATGGGGAGCCAAAAACCCATCTATGGACATGAAATATGTTTAAGAGGGCATGTCTAGACACAAATGTTGAACTAGCTTTTTAAGCTGAACTTCTGTGCCCACAGTCAATCTAGATGAAAGGACGTGTTTTAAAAAAGGAACATTCTGTGTCAACATATGGCTGCTTTGGTGTTTAGAGTTGCTGATGGTTATTGGGAGGGTCGAGGAGCAGGAGATCGTAAAGTAATCACCATAATATAAGAGGCACTCCATTTGGGGTTTCTTTCTGTTGGGAATATCTAGGAAGAGACCAAACTAAAGTTCTGGTTCAGCTGAGTTTCACAAAATAAGTTCAGGAAATCAGAGGAATCTGCAGTAGAGTTGCTCAGATAAACATATAGCCTTAGAACATAGAAGATCACCTGTGTTTTGGTAGAAAGTTGAACTTTTTTTCTTATGGTTTTGTCATATTTACCAACAACATTAAGAATCAGAGCAGTTTTTATTGTCACAAATCTGTCTCACAAAATAAAGAAGTTATCACATGGATGAGCGAGAACAGTTCAGGTGTGTGGATTTTTATTACACTTAAGAAAGTTCTTACAAAGTTTTTAGGAGAAAGTCTACCCATGCTACTGTAGCTGGGCAAGGAAATGTATATTGCAGTAAGGATACGTAACTACATCAAGACTTTTGCCCTAAACTTTCCTACAGCTGAAAATGCTCGCTAGCATACAGTGTATACTTTACTCATGATCTGACTTTGCTCTTACCTGTTGAACTCTTACCCCTCTGAACTTGAAAATCAAGTAGGCTTAAGTCGGTTGCCTGGTGTGCTAGATAAAGCCATAGCAAGCTGTGATAAACACTTGTTAGAAGTTTACTGGCTAACATTAAGAAACTGATGGAAATTTATATGCATCAAGGCAGCTCAGCTGCAGGATTTGTTTTTGCATGTGTGTAATGGAGCAGCTGACTTCAGCTTTGAAGGAAAAAAGAGTTAAAGATTCATGAACTGAGAGAGGCAAAGAGTATTTTTGTGTGAGATGAGAAACTGAAGGAACTGGCTGGTTCATTGCTGTGTCCTGAGAGTGATGGCACAGGTGGAGCATGTACCAGTACAAAGAGAGCCAAGTCTGTCTTCACTCTGCATGATTAGTGCAATCAAACAGCTCCTGATAATTGCCTTTATTGGTGTGAAAGGGAGGTTAACCTCTAGCTGGTGTGTGCTCTGGCAGAAACGCTACCAAATGCAACAATGGTTTGGTAGTGTATGCACTTCCCTGGGGAGGTCTGGCTAGGCACTGTTATGATGTTTCACTTAAAAGTGGAAATAAACAATTATTGTGTAATAATTATTTTAATTCACTGCCCAGCCTGTTTTGATGACCCAGGGCTGAAAAGTCATGCATCACATTGTCATTCACCTACACGTTCCACTTGCTGGATCCAACTCCGTTCTGCTTCACACTGATTTCACAGCTGTACTTTTCACTGTAATTCTGGAGTATTTTGAATTCTGGCATTTTCTGACGTAGCCAAAATCATTTGCCTTGTGTGTTTTGTTTATTTTTACTAACTGTATTCTGTATGGATTTACTATTTGACTGCGTACATGTTGTTCTGTAGTTGGAGAAGATTATGAAGTCAATCGCTAAGTGAGCTAGCAGTGTGTATTCAGGAGCACTCCTCATTAGTTAGTTCATAAAAGCATTTTTTAAAATTTCTTCAGCATGCAGTGTCCTGTGAACTCAGTACCAGCTTCCTGGTATTTACCAGCCTGTTCTCCATTCTCTTTTAGCCCAAGTAAAAATTACTTTAACTAAATCCTGATACAAAGTCTCATGAGCAACACGAGGTTTCCTTATTAGAAGTATTTTATTTCAATAACAAAATTCACAACTGTGTTGAAACACTTCTGCAGTGTTTCCAGGCTCCTTGGCTCTCTAGCATTTAAAGCACATGCAGAGCTTGTAAGGAAGGGGGACACAGCCTGACCTTTGGGGTAGAAAAGTAAGTCTGTATGTGGGCGCAGTGAAAAGGTGTCATTGAGGACCTAAATCCATATTTCTGTATACTGCCTGGAGAAATCCGACTGCAGTCCCGCCTGCTCCGAGCATGCCCTTGCACAGCAAAGTGTGTACACACAAGTACTATACCGAGCGCTTGAGTAAATCTTCAGACAAATCTTATGGGAGTGTTACCTGGGCGAGGATAGCGTGGCTTACCTCCTATCTTCAGGGAATCGTATTTTGCAGTCCACCAGTTGCATAAGTTGGCCCCAGTGCTTCCAGATCTGAATCTGCCTATTTTTTAAGGTGTTGTTGGGTATTTATTTTTTCATATTTTGTAAGGAAGGTCTTTCATCCTCATTTACAGGCATAAGCTAAAATGCTACCCTAATTAATAGATAAATTCCTATGTTTACAAAAAAAAAAAAAAAAAAAAAAAAAAAAAGGAATAATCTGATAGTAATTCATACTATAGCAATATCATCATAAGGAATCTTGCTGAGATGACTTTTGGTGGTTATGGCACACACATCACAAGCCGCAGACCCAGGTGCACACAATGCAAACATACATCATAGGGCTGCTGGGCTATAGGCCAAGCTGAGGGCAAAAGTCTGCATCGCTCTTGTGCAAGCTGGGCCACGGTGTGGCATGGGGAGCTTGAGGAGACTCTGAAGTGGTAAACCTTCAAGTTGTGGGCAGTGGGAAAGACGATAGTTTTTAAGCTGTTTTTAAGCTGTGTGGGTCCAGGTTTACCTGCATTCTGCAAAGAAAATAAAAAGGTCATCTTTGCGTCTGAATATGCAATAGAAGCATGCGCAGGGTGATGCCTGTTTTCCTTACTTAGAAGCTTCTAGCTTATCAAATTACAGTCATTTATTTAGTAAATGTGTCATGTCAATGAACAATTATTAATTGAATATGCTTAAGCATGTTACCATGGTTAATTCTACACACTTACTGCAGAACGGCTGCATAAATGAGGAGATTATTGGTGTGGTTAATTTGTTTGTCACATCTGATGCATAAAACAGAACTTTGCTTTCTTATTTGTAGACAGAGCTATCAGGACATGGGGTGGCCTTGGGACAGACAAGTGGGCACTGCTGCCTCATGTTTTGTTTCGAGTTATTCCTCAGGTTAGACAGATGCAATTTGCTAACCTCCATGATTCTACTGCCACATTTGGTATTTTCCTTTAAACTTCAACTTTTCTTTAAAAACCTCATTTCTTTAAAATAATAGTAAAGCCTCTAGCCCTAGGTATTGAAGCGAAAGGTTAAAAACAATGTGGGAAGGACCCTGGAGGGCAAATAAATGGAGCTGAGAACAAATTACTGGGAAGCAAATCTGAAACTTTTTGCAGGCCTGCCCTCTTTGTATCTGAAGAATCATTCTGGAATTTATAAAGGTGTAATGGGTTCAAATTGTAAAAAAAAAAAAAAAAAAAAAAAAAAAAAAGCCTCTTTTTCCTGCAGTTCATTGTTATTAATGCTTATTGAGAGGCTGAATGAGTTGCCTGCTATGTTAACCCCTACATTTTTGGAGTTTATGTTCCTTGGCACCACAAGAAACTTTCCTTAAACTTTTCAGAAATGCTGATGGATTTGCAGGCTTTCTGCTGTCAGAATGGTTATTTTCTCCACAATTACATTTCTAATATGGTACAGTGTTGTATTGCTAATCAAGAAATTTTAGGATTTTTTTGGTAGAACTTCATGTTTGTCTGATGAACTCAACTTCTGAATTACTAGCTTTATACACTAATCTCAGCTTTCATAATAAATAAAGTATCTACACATTTCGCTTTGTAAATGCTTGAAAATATGACTGGAGCACACTCTAGAGGCTTAAAAACTCAACGGCAGATAAATAACTCCAAATTTATTCATATTTCAAATCTCATGATTTTTAAGCCCATCTCATGATTTTTTTTAAGCTTTATTAATTTCTGAGGAAGACTTGAAGCATGATTTATGGATAGTATGGATTTACATATCCACTGTTCCTTATGGGAACAATCTTTTATTACTTTTTATCTGCTGATGTGGAGCTGAGTGTTGTATGTTCCTAATTGCTAAGTTCTACAATCTAGGTCAGAGATGCATGAAACTCTGCCAGTTCATAGAGGTGCTGGTGTTATTTCTGGAGCGTTTTGGAAGCTTGCAAAGTGTATCCTCAATAGATTTTTATGAAAGGATTGTGTCCTGGAAAGGATGAATGCTACACCACATAAAATCATTTGGAGGACTAAGACATACATATATGTAAATGAAGAAAATTTTGAAGGGGTCTATGGATGTCATTAGGTTTTACCAAACTTAGTATGCCACTTAAAACGGGTCGTTACCATATATTGAGGCTATATGTTCTGTGCTATTTTACATCTTGTCTCTTGACTTGTGAGCTTGCATGGAGAAATTAAAATGCAAGCTTGATAGAAGTCTTGATTTATATGTTGCTTCAAATTGTCTGAGTTAAACCATGAGTCTAACCATTTCCACTCTGCAAGTAATTTTTATCTGTATAATATTTCCAATAAAACATGAAGCTCTTCAAATGTAGCAAAAGGATTAGGGAATTCTTGGACTGCTGACACCTTAGGATAATGTTTAGCAATGGGTTCGAGTTACTCTCTTGGAGCATTGTGCAGATATGGCTAGATGTCTAACTGAGTGACCTAGACAGCTGAGTGTTGTCACTGTATCTGAGCAGCAGTTTGTAAAATCATTCATGTTTTTTTTTTATTTTTTTTTTTTTTTTTTTTTTTTTTTTTTTTTTCCTGGGCTGTCAAATAGGCAGCTATCATCACTGTCACATTTTTGTTGTTATTTTCAGCTATTTATTAGGCATACATGTTGCCTGCTTGGACTGTGTTAATCATATATTATTTTATGCTGGCACTCCAGACCCTCTGAGATGAATCAAACCAAGGCATCCAATCTGGGTGTGGAGCGCACATCCAGTGGTCACAAGACCTTTCTTTTTTTAAACTGCAGTTGCCGTCTCTGTTCCCACTTCTTTGGCTGGTCATTGCTTCAGGAAACAGAAGATCCATCCTCCGGTCTTAATTCCTGCGTTGATTACGCTGCCTACTGGAGCACCACAGGGCAGGACAAATCATAGAATCATAGAGTATCCTGAGTTGGAAGGGACCCGCAAGGACCATCGAGTCCCAGCTCCAGGCACCACACAGGTCTACCCAAAAATTCAGACCAAATGACTAAGAGCACAGTTCAAATGCTTCTTAAACTCCTACAGGCTTGGTGCCGTGACCACGTCCCTGTTCCAGTGCGCAACCACCCTCTCAGTGAAGAACCTCTTCCTGATGTCTAGCCTGAACCTCCCCTGCCTCAGCTTGACACCATTCCCTCAGGTCCTGTCACTGGTGATTAAGGAGAATAGATCAGTGCCTTCCTCTCCACTCCCCCTTGTGAGGAAGCTCTGGGCCACGAAGAGGTCTCCCCTCAGCCTCCTCTTCTCCAGGCTGAACAGGCCCAGTGACCTCAGCCACTTCTCATGCATCTTCCCCTGTAGGCTCTTCAACATCTTTGTAGCCCTCCGCTGGACACTCTCCAACAGTGTCATGTCCTTTTTGTACTGTGGTGCCCAGGACTGCATACAGTGCTTGAGGTGAGGCCACATGAGCAGGGCAGAGCGGGACGATCACTAAGTTTGGAGATGGAGATGTGAGCAAGGCAGCTGAGAGGTGTACTAATTCGGTATGTCCACACTGGAGCAGGGATCGCCAAGCTGTAATGCAGGAACTAATGTCTTCAGAACTACATTTAGATTCAGTTATTTTTACTTCTTCTTTAGGTGGCAGAGAGCCTTTGGGTTTTGGAAATTGAGCTACTGTTATAGGCCAGCAAACTGCTGCGGTTGTTGTTACCAAGACCTGCCAGAAGCAACACATCTAGAAGTCAGGGATAAAACGGTGAAAAACCCTCAATGATAAAAAATAAAAACCAGTAGCAAAACCAAAAACATTTATTCCCCTTACATGAAGTACAGCAAGAACACAGTTGAGCCGCTACATCAAAGTAAGACCTCTGAGGATTATTAAGGTAAGGGAAGGCCATGGCTACAAAAACTGGTAGGAAAAAAAAAAAAGCCTGAGTTGCTTTTCTGAAGAAAGAAATGTTCTGCTTATCTCTATAGTGATCTGGACAATGTGTCTGGGCAGATTTGTTTACCCTAAAATGTATGTACCACTCTGAAACAAAACAAAGCAAAACCAAACCAAACCAAAATAAAACACTTTTGATTGAAAAATGGTTTACAAGTTGGGAAAACCAAAGCATTTTCATTTAAAAATACAGGAAATTAAAAATATATAAATAAATAAATAAATAAACATTTAGCTTTTTTTCCTTTTTTTTTTTCTTTTTTCTTTTTTTTTTTCTTTAAAAAAAAAAACATATTTCAAGGGATTTTATTTTATTTTATTTTTATTTTATTTTTATTTTTTACTTGGTCGATGTCACATGTTCCCATCAGAAGATATTTTTACTAGTCTTACTGGTTAGTTTTCAAGACTAGATCAACTACCTCCAATTTTTCTGCCAACCAAAACTTCCCACCTTTCCAACTCTTCAATTTCTTTTCACCTCCCTTTCACCACTTTTCTAACACCATCTGTGGTATTCATCGGCATTTAATTCAATCTTTGCCAGCATTCTGCATCCCTTAAAATCTCGGACTAGGCCAAACTCTGGTTACAGAAACTCTGGTTTTGTCACTACTAACTCCTGACTTCTATGCACATGCAGTTAAATTCCTCTGGGAAGAAAATCTTACATATTCACAGTAACTACCTGCAATGATAAAAGAAAAAAAAAAAAAGGGAATAAAAGGGGAAAAAAAGACAGAGGATAAATAAATACGAACAAAGAGAGCCTCTAGAAAAATAGAAGGAAATAAAGGCATGTGTCATATAACTGGTCAAAGAGGGAAATAGCATGTAAGACACCTAAAGGAGTTTACATATACCACTTCACTTTTCAGCTAAATAAGAGCAATTAAGAGCTATACATAATATGAGATCTTCTTAGAGAAGACTCCATTCATTTTTGCTTCTTTTGTTCAGTTTGCTACAACTCAATGTCTGATATTTTTTTCAAAAATTGTTCCAAATTGTGCAAATGCAAATAAAGACATGGAGTAATTTCTGCTTGCTCTATAGCCATTGTGTGTGCAAGCAGTACCTCCTTATATATAGCTAGAGGCTAGGGGAAAGCCAGTGTGAAATGTTGCCAAAAGGGCTTGTTCCTTACCTGAGTTTTTAAAAAATATTATTTGTTTAAACACCACTGATTTTAAGTCTTGAGAAAAAAAATACTCATTTTGTTGACCTTTTTCTTTTTTTTTCAGAATTAAAAAAAAAAAAAAAGACAAACAGTTTAACAGGCTAGTTATGTGAGGATACTTTGTAACACCTTTCTATAAACATTTTTTGATTTATTACTCTTTATGTTCTCCAGGTTAGTGTTCAGCTATGCTTATTTTGAATTGCTTGTACGGCTGCCTTTGTCCTTTGCTAAAACAAAGGGGGATGTTCACACTAGGGCAAAATTAAGAAAATCATGCAGTAGCTCTATAGTTTTTAGCTACTATTACACACAGGGGTTTGTAATCAGTCTGTGTGGACTGATAAAATCATGGTGCCTGAGTAAAATCTGTATGTATGCTGCGGTCTGAACTCTGCAGTGAAAGTTGGAGGGAGCCTTTCACCGCTGGGGACGTGACAGGAAGCAGAAGCTGCTCTGGCTAGGCTCTGTAATGAAGTTAGCTCCCATTCATCTAGCTCGTCTTACTGGTAGGGGGAGGCACTGTGAAAGCAATTATTAAGAGACAGAGCTAAGAACATCACTGAGCTCAGCACACTAAGCTTTTGAGCTTTTGTGATTTTATTAGATACACGGATGAGGTCACCTTTTAAAATAGCTGAGAGGAAGAGAAAGGAGAAAAGATGTGGGTTGCCTAAAGTTGTGCTGTTAAAGAAATCATGGAGCCTCTTGCTAATACACAGCAGATCATTTTGGGCTGCTATTTTCATTATTCTGAAATATATGTTTTGTTTTGCTTACCTGAAAATTCTTGAGGAGTAATTCAGAACAATTTTTGTAAATGCAGCCTCTAGTCTTGGAAAGTTTTTCTAATGTCAAGGTAATTAATATGAATTTTCTTTAGCAAAATACCATCTAAAACCTATTTATTATTGATCTTTCTCTTAGACCTGTAACTCTAGTTCAGATTGTATTTTAGACTGTAATTTAGAATTGGTGGTATCTTTTTATTCCTGTGTTTGATATATAAAAGCTTCTGTATGAAATCGTCATGCTTGAAGGGACATCAAGGTTCACGTAGTGCATTTTCCTGTTCCCAGGCAGGAACATGCAGAGATACATCGCTTCTGACAGGTATTTGTCTCGTGTTTTCTTAAAGGTTGCAGACAATGCTAAGGTTACACCTCCCCAGAAGAGCTGTAAAGACATTCCCCAGTGTTGGATCTGAATTTGCCTTGCCACAGTTTAAACATGTTCCTTCTCATTTCATGCACCACAGACACTGAAAACACATAATTTCCATCTGTTTTGCAACAGCCTTTCTGTGTGCTTGAAGATTTGCTCCATCTTTTCTCGTAGGTCATATGCTTTGTGTCTTGCTCCTTCCTCGCATTCTCACTTTCCTCTTGCTGTTATCAGCAGCTTCATTAGCACATGTGCCCGTTGTTATTCTTAACATTATTTTATTTTTGCCTCAAGTACTTGGAGTTAGAAGCTTCACAGGGAATAACTCCTGGATAGTGAATCATCAAAACCTGTTTTTATAATTTAGCTGGATTATTCTATTCATACTGATAAAGACACTGGATTTCTAAAGTCAATACATCAAGAATTTTTGCCAAGTCATTGGAAATTAAATAATTTATTTAAATGCTGACTTCAGTATTTATATAAACACTGATTTCAGTTTTCAGCTCCCCAGCATAAAAGTGCTCTCCACCTGGAAAGTGGATAGGTATCAGTCTTGTTTGCCTCTGGTTTCTGGATGTTACATTGGATGGTTTTGGTGCAGGTGTCATTCCTTCCAGTGAAGGAATCTGTATCTATATCTATATCTATATCTATATCTATATCTATATCTATATCT
>CM021765.1:144780195-144794056 GCA_011076525.1 Nettapus auritus
TATCTATATCTATATCTATATCTATATCTATATCTATATCTATATCTATATCTTTAACTATATCTATATCTATGTCTATGCCTATGTCTATGTCTATATATCTATATCTATATCTATATCTATATCTATATCTATCTATTTATATATACAATATATATATATATCTAGGTCTCTATATCTTGTCTTCCAGAAAGATTTAGCTTTGAATTAGCTGGGAGACTGGAGCTGCAGGCTGCCAGAGGGTTTGTGTGGCTTGCCTCTAGCAGGTAGCTCTTGTTGTGAGATGGTACTTGCTTCCATGCCCAGCTTTCAACAGTGAAACTTCAGTGCTCCCTGCCATGCAGACCTCAACCATTTCATCTCACTTCATGGCAGAACAAAATCGTGGATAACTGAGGTCAGAAGGGATCTCTGGTTGTCTCTAGTCCAGCATCCTGCTCAAAGCAAGGCTGCCTGCAGTTAGATCAGCTCGTGCTGATCTTTCTCTAGTTGAGTTTTGAGTAACTACAAGAATGGAGTCTCCACACCCTGGAAACTGCTTCTTCAGGGCAGCCTGTCCCAGCCCCTCATCGTTCTCCCTGTGACTTTTCATTTCCCACATCCACTCAGAAGCTCCTTGTAGTGACTTGAGTTTTCACCACGTGTCTCCGAGGAGCATCTGGTCCCATCTCCTCTGCAGCCCCCCATTAGGTAAGTAGAGGCGGCAAACAGATGACTCCTCAGCCTGCTCTTTTCCAGGCTGAACTAACCCAGCTTTCTCATCCTCTCCTTTTATCTCATGGGCTCCAGCCCCTCAGCCATCCTCATCCTGTGCTGCACTGGTTCTAGATGGCCAAAAAGTCTTTTGTTCTGGGGGGCCCAGGACAGGATACAATACTCCAGAAGCAGCCTCACAAATGGGAAGCATCCCTTCCCTTGCCCTGCTGGCTGCACTCTAGCACTGAGTACACAAGGCAGCAGGGCATTAATGTGGCCGAGCTAAAGTTTCTGTACTGAGCTAAAGTTTCTGTACTGACCTAAAAGTTTTATTCTTTTTTTCCCCCTTTTGCTTCAGGCTGTTCCAATGAGTTTTCTTCAGAAGTAGTATTTTTGCCTAGTCACTTTGCATGCAGCTTTATCTAGAGCTTTATCTCTCTCTGTAGTCCTTTTCACTCTTTTGTGCTACCAGCACCATATGCTTCCCGTGTCTTTAAACAAATGGGAACTAATGGCCATGCTGGAAATTGATCTGTTTGCAGGCTTGCATTGTATAAATCCTGTTTAAAGGAATAACTCTCTGCAGATCTCATTTTCTTCTATAATATGTGTCAACATTATTAACTGAATATTCAGATTGTTTGCAGCATTCCTCCCATCACTGTATTAATATCTCCTGCAGGAGTGGAAAGCGGAGGCTGCGTTGCACTGCGGTTGGCAAACTCCTCTACGCTTTATTTTGGGAACTCAACTGGCTGCTACAGAGGGGCAGTTTCCGCTCTGTCTGAGCACATCATGTGCTGGTTAAATACTTCAATCATGAACATATGTTACAGGAAATGCAGTCGTAGCACATAGCTTTTTTATTTTTTTATTTTTTATTTTTTGTTATTCTTAGAGTTATGACTAAAGGGCAGTGTCATAGTTCATGGTCTAAAAGTGAAGAGTTCTTGACAGTCATCTTTCTTTTCTTTTTAGGTCCTTTAACTTGAAACATGATTCTTTGTGGCTTTAAATGGTAACTTAAAGCTGTAATTTACAGTAAACAATTAAACACCTTTGTTGAAGCTAGATTAGCTTATGAGAGACAGATTCTAGTGTTTACAAACCTAATCAAATAATATTATTTGACTATAAAAAGTTAAATTCATTCAAAGTTTCTTTGTGTAGTTTTTTTTTTTTTTTTTTTTTTTTTTTTTTCCAAGTTATTTCCACCATTTGAAAGCTAAATTATATCCAGCTTTGTAGTCCAGCAGGCTTGACATGTCATCACCACTTTTTTCCCTTTTTATTAGTTTATTTTGCTGTAAATTATGAATATGTACATTTCAGATAGAACTATACAGTTTAATACATCCAGCTCTAAAGCATATTTTAAAATAAGCAAATAATCTGCCTTGTACATTGCAAATTACAACATACAGAGTATTAAATAAAAGGGCCTGGGGTCCAAACTGTTGTCTTATTGCATGGAATAGTAGCTCTTCCTCAAACAACCCTGCTGCGTCTTTTTGAGGATTAAAGCCCCTTCCATACAAATAAGACTATCCAACTTCATCACACAATACATAATTATGTTTAATTACTGCTATAGAAGATCTGCTGTTATAGTTGTTTAGGCAAAGATCCCCTGGTATTTAATAGGAACTGAATAAAAATTGTGGAGTAAATATGTAGGTACTATGAAGCCAAACATGTTATGGACTGGTTTTGTGTAATGGTTAAATAAACTTATATGGTGTAGGACTATTTGATCCATAATTCACTGGCTGGAGGCTTCTAAGGCTTAAACTTTTGAAGAAACTGGGATACCAGCAGGAAGGGCATAGATAAAGATCTCAAGTAATTGCAGAACTCATTGTTTTATTATTTTCATTTATTTTTTATGCATGCAAAAAAAAATAGCTCTGGTCCAAACACAGCGTTGCATCTATTGAATGAATAGTTCATTGCAGCTTCTGTATAAAAAACCTTTATTTAGATCAATATTAAAAATCCTGAGTGATTCAGAACAATTTTCCCTGGACATGAATTATTTCTTCATGAACTAAAATCAAGAGGAGAGAATGACGAAGGAAAATCCTTATGAAGTCCCCCCTGGAGTTCTCTCCATAGTCTTTTAATTTGGGAAAGATGAAGCTTGTATTCAACAGAATGGGGGAAGGAGTCTGGAAAACATATGGTCTTCTTGTGTCAGTGCTTGTCTAGTTGTTTTTCACTCCCTCCATACCCAGTTGAGTCTCTCGATCTATTTTCCACAAGGCAGGAAAGTGCAATGGTGTGTGGTGGGGTATGATCCATCTTCTGTAGCAAAAGTGAAGTGGTCTTTTCTGACGGGTGCCAAGTGCAGGCTCTGAGGGGAGCTCCCCTGCTGGAGCTGGTGAGTGGTCCAATTCCACTTTTAAGGAGATAGCAACAGTGGGCAGTGTCTCTGAGTTTTCATTTGTCATTTCAGAGAGTTATTAATGACCTTCCTTTCTTCCTACAAAGATAGGCTGAGAGAGCTGGGGATGTTGAGCCTGGAGAGGAGAAGGCTCTGGGAAGACTTCATTGGGACCTTTCAGTACTTAAAGGGGTCTTATAAAAAAGATGGAGAAGGACTCTACTCGGATAAATAATGATAGAACAAGAGGGAATGTCCTTGAGCTAAAAGAGGGTAGATTTAGATTAGACATTAGGAAGAAGTCCTTTGCTATGAGGGCGATGAGGATCTGGAACAGGTTGCCCAGAGAAGCTGTGGATGCCCCATCCCTGGAGGAGTCCAAGGCCAGGCTGGATGGGGCTTTGGATGACCTGGTCTGGTGGCCTATGGCAGGGTGGTTGGAACTGGGTGATCTTTAAGGTGCCTTCCAACCCAAACCATTCTATGATTCTATGACAGCAAACAGTTGTAGTGGGTTTACGTGGCAAGGTTTTGGTAGCAGGGGTTATAGGGGTGGCTTCTGTGAGAAGGATCTAGAAGCTGCCCCATGTTTGGTAAGGGCCCCACTGCTGACCAAAGCTGAGCCAATAAGCGATGTTGTTTTGTGCCTCTGTGAGAGCATATTTAAGACAGGGAAAAAATTACTGCGCCACACAGCAGCTGGGAGAGTGAGAGGAGTGAGAAACAGCCTTGCAGGCACCAAGGTCAGTGAAGAAGGAGGGGAAGAGGTGCTCCAGGTGCCAGAGCAGAAGTCCCCTGAGGCCTGTGGTGAGGACCATGGTGAAGCAGGATGTCCCCCTGCAGCCCATGGAGTACTATGGTGGAGCAGGGTTCCACGCTGCAGCATGTGGAGGAGACCACGGTGGAGCAGGTGGACCTGCCCCAACGGAGACTGCGGCCTGTGGAAGACCCCTGCCAGAGCAGATTCCGGGCTGGACCTGTAGGCTGTGGAGAGGAGACCACGCAGGAGCAGGTGACCCGGCAGGAGCTGCTGCCCGTGGGGGACCCAGGTTGGAGCAGTTTGCTCCCAAGGGATGGACCCCATGGTATGGACCCATATCTGGAGCAGTTCTTGAAGAGCTGCTGCCTGTGGGCAGCCCACGCTGGATCAGTTCGGCAAGGACTGCATCCCGTGGGTGGGACCCCACAGCACAGGGGACAAGAGTGACCGAGAAGGAGCGGTAGTGAAGAAGCGCTATAGACTGATCAAAACCCCCATTCCCCTGTTCCCCTGCGCCGCTCGGGGGGAGGAGGTGGAAGAGGGTGGGTGGGGGGGGAAGGTGCTTTTGGTTTCTTTCCTTTGTTTCTCACTTCTCTAGCTTGTTAGTAATAAGCAATAAATCTTACTATCTCTCTATGCTGAGTCTGTTTTGCCCGTCACGATAATTACTGTGTGATCTCCCCGTCCTTATCTCAACCCTTGAGTCTCTTTCATCGTATTTTCTCCTCGCTCCTCTTTGAGGAGGGGGAGTGAGAGAGCGATTGTGGTGGAACTTGGCTGCCCACCCGAATAAAACCCCCACAACAGTGATGTTTGCCTTTTTCTCTTGAAATATTTCACTTACAAGTGGAAGATGTTCAAAAGACTTATTTCTTAGTTGTTTTGAGCAGTCGTACAGGCATGACAGTGGCTGATTGCATTTTTCTCCTAGCTGGCTTGGAAAATAAGCCAAGCTTAAAGTTGAACTTCTGAACAGCTCTTATGTCAAGAACAAAAAGTTGGAACTGGTGCAGAGGAGCCCACTTGTGAACAATCCGCTTTTTGGTGGCTCAGCCTCATCGTTTTGTACTGGTTCAGTTGTCTGAGCTTGAAATCTCAGGTGGAGCAGTCCTGGTGAAACTCTGTCCCCTGTGTGTGTACTCATGCTAGACAGATGTTGATGGTCAACTCCACGGCTTTCTTTGGTTACCCTGAAGAAAATAAGAGTGCTAGCTTTTAAATATTACTCATATATGAGTTTGATGGAAAGGATTATTCTTGTCAGTAGAAGTTGCAGACAGAAGTTGCAGACAGAAGTTGCCACAGATTAATCTGATGTGCTGCAATGTCCTTTGAAAAAGAGATAATACAAAACTTCATACTTTATGTTTAAAGCATTACTTTCCCTTTCTTTTGCACTGAAATTTAGTAGAACAAAAAGAGCCAGACACTGAGTGGTTTTTGAATATTTTGTCAGTCATTTCTCATGTAAAACTCTCAAGTTACTTTCTGAAAATTTGCTTGAGAATGAACTTCAGTGCTTGTCTTCTCTATCACCTAATTAATAGGCTTATTTTCGAGAAGTATTTGATCAGTAGGCACAAACAAATTTGCTGGAGTGTAATGATGTTATAATAATCATTACTGGTGCAGACAGTCTTATGAGTTTGGATGGAACAAAATGACGTGAAAGCAATGTGGGTTTGAACCACAAGGATTCAAATACTCAATTTCAGCCTTTTTTTTTTTTTAACTCCCTTCCCCCCCCCCTTTTTTTTTTTTTTTTTTTTCAGGCTTTGCCTCATTTCCTACTATATATTTGCAAGGTTAAATAGTTACATCAAGTTATTTTGGTGGTGTTATTTTTGCACAGTGGCATTAAGCCATGACATTCAATCCACAGCAGTAGAGCCAAATAACATTTGAGAATCTCTGTGTACATTATTTATGTCAGACATCAAAGTGGGAGGCTCACATTTAGATCTGACCCCACCCTAGTTATTAAATTTAAAGGTGATGGCAGTGCTGTTGTGAGTTACACATCAGCTATAAACTGGTTACAAAACATATCTGAATGTGGAAACACCTCAGATTGTCTCGGTGTGATTAGATGGTGAATGTAATTTACATGTTGAACAGTGGAAAAGTTCTTCCTTGTACTAACAAGCATACATAAAACAACGTCTCTAGCAGGTTTCCTTCCCTTAATGTCCTTAGCTTCTTAGGTTACTGTTTTATACACTTCCTAATCCCAAATTAGTGCAGGTAGTACTGATTATCACTATTTAGTGTTGATGAAGTGATTGTTCATGTTTTTTTTTCTGACCGATACACATGATGAGAAGCTTTTCATTTCTGAACTGAACAATTATGGACTTGTTTTGCTGTTGAACTGAATATGCAAATAATTATGAGGAAAATAGGCAGCGCTCCCAGAAAAGCCTCTGGTTTCCAAGTCTCGTCCAATTAGTAAGAAGGAAGCTTTCTTACACAGCTTTTATCATGGCCCGTTTCACTGATCAGATAGTGATTATGAGTAGAGATGAGAATGAACACTCTTCAGATCGGAAAGCAATTATAGAGTCAATCCATTATAGCAATTACCGATTAATGTAATATAGCCATTGCATGTAGTCATCACAGGTAATATGCTGAAAATAAACAGAGATCTCCAGTGCTTTGGAAGTGCCCTAGAAAATCCAAGGTAAACACTGAAAAACTTAATTCGCTTAATTTAAAAGCAGATTTTATCTTACCTTTGTGATGTGTTTCCCTTTTGTAGCTACATCTGATAAGGAGCTGGAATATGCCTGCTGGAAACTAGATGAGTGATGTGGAAGCAATGACTGCGGAGCTGTCTTTCAAAATACATTTTACATAAATGTAGAAACTCTTCATTGGGAGCTTAGGAAACATCAGCACCGGAAAAGGACACAAAAATTTCAGGCAATTTTCAGCCCAGGGTTCTTACAATGTTTTATTATCTGGTTCCTGTGCTTAAAAGCAAGGAATATCCCATTACTCTGTCGGAAGCAGGAGGCTTTATACGAGACCACCGAGTAATGGAGGCCTGACTCATTTCTTACAAGGGTCATTTTTACATGGGGCAATAGCTTCACCTGAAATACGCCAGGAGACATTAAGTGAGGGCAGACCTAACAGATAGTTAATCGCTAAGAGATGACATTACCTAAGCTTGAGAATTCTAGGAAATCCAGCTTGACAGTGACTTCTTATTTCTCCTCTACGAGCAGCTGTGATGTGAGTCTGTGTATATACCTTGGCTTTTATAAATTTCCAGATCTTCAGGATTCAAGGCCTCTGGAAGATCTTGTTTACGAAGATGCTTGTCATGTGATTACTAGTTAATCAGAACATACTTTACAAGTTTATTTGGCTAAATTAAAAGCACTAAAAATGCTAATTGCTGCAAACAGGGCTATAAAAGCCAAGGAACAATACACTATTTCTTTAACACTGGGAGCTCAAAGAGAAAAAGGCAAAGGATGCTCAAAGAGAAAAAGGCAAAAAATGTGCATGGAGCTGGTGAGGAGAAGCAAAAGATGTCATCTACTGCCTTCTCCGTGTGCCACAGCAGAAGGGCAGGGGGCAACTCCCTCAGGTGGCCCTCCACCCTCCTCCTGCTCCTGGTAGCAGCACCACTGCAAGACTTTAGTCTGGGTAGGTAAAGGTTTTGTAAGCTAGGTGGGTCTTCAGTGAGACTATTGCACTTGGAGAACATGCTACTGCTGGCTGAGAGGGGCAGAAGCAAGTCTGAAGTGAACCAGTGGTGATCTGAAGGTCTGCTACCTAAATGGATGTAATATAAATATATGATCATGAGGGCTGAAAGGGTGTAGATACTAACTGTAAGGCAAATGGTGACATTCGTTATCTGCAGCATTTATTGACTGTAACATATATTGGCAGATCATTAAACAGCTTCTTTCACCTTGGCACTTCAATACCACCTACACGCGAAATGTACGTAGTCATCAAATCGTACTGTAGGACTAAAAATAAAAACTCCATAAACTCACGTGGTCTGCTGCAAAAATAGTCCAGGGAGCACTTAAAAGCTTGATCGAGCCGATAGCCCCTCTCGCTGAGCCTTGCTGCGTGCCACACGCGGGCTGTGGCCAGGAGCCAAAGGGAGCAGGCTCCCAAAGCCCTCCCTGCCAGTACCAGCAGGGCAACCCCTGCACCCAAAAAACAAAAAGAGGGAGCAGGCAGGCGGTGACACTTGCTGTGCCATGTGGAGATGGTGATTTCCCGTGTAAATAGGGAGCAATCCAGTTTTCTGGTTGTACCAAATGTACTGGGATCAAAACTTGGAAATGCTATCACATGTATGCTGATGGGAGAGTTGCTCATTTTGTTGCTCCTGACCAAGTCACTGACCAAGAACCTCTAGCATCTTGCTGTTCTCCTCCCCTCTCCCATCCTATGTGTTGCCTTTCTATCCTGCCGTACTTCAGAAACCTCTGGAAAAATGCCTGTCTACTGCCCGGGCCTTTGGAGTCAAGGAGGGGACAGGCTATTGGCACCACCAGCAGGACCCTACTTCGCGCTGGTAGGGACTGCATTTTTTAAGGCAAGCTGGCAGAGATCTGTGGCAAACTTTCATGGAGCTGGATAATATTTACAGAAAAGGACACTACAAAATATGTGCAAGGGTCACTGTGTGTGGCTTCCAACCCAGTGGCCCCGTACCTCAGAGATGAGGATTTTCTTCCATTAACCTAGTTTACCAAGTGAATTTTCCATGCAGTGCTGAACGAGTGTCATTAGCATTCACTCGGAGTGAAGGAACGGCTTTGACTGTGGTTCTGCTTATTTGACTCCTCACACTAAACAGTATCCATCATGATGAATGCTTGGCCCACTTTGATTCTGGTAGGCAAAGCACAAATTCTGCTGGGTGATTTCTGCTGAGGAACAGAGCCTGGGCAAAGCCCAGTCCCTGCTACTGCAGTTGAGTCGTATAATCACTTTAATCCACTCATTGCAATTCTTTCTAAAAATGGTCAGGCGACTCGCCCCACTACTTCTTATTAACATTGAAGAATTTTATGGCTAGAAGAATCGAGCCTTTTTCTGACTTCCAGCATAAATTTATTCAGGACCTGTTTGTATCCATTTGTTTTTGTGCTAGCATTGTCCTTAAGCCTAAATAGCTCTGGTCTATCTGTGACATTTACTCACTGATGTATTTATAGACAGCAATCCTATCCCCTTTCTCAGGCTTTGTTTTGCCAGGCTAAACAAGCCAGGCTCTCAGAAGATCACTGTCACTCTTCTAATGACTCTGTTCCAGTGTGATTTAATTTTTCTTGAATGTGGTTGTCCAAGTCTCTGTGCTGTACTCCAAATGAGGTTTTACCGATGAGTCTGCAAAACTCTTACCCTTACTCTGCCCAAAACTCTCCATCAGGTATATCCTACAATCCTCTTTTTCTGTATGGTCATGTCAGGGCTCTGTAGTAAGAGTTCAGAGCAAAAGTTTTAGGGCTTGCTGTTTAAAATCGTCACAGATTCATCAACTTCAAGGCAGCCGTGACAACTGCTACCAGCTGGGGATCTGCATCTGATATTTCAGCCTGCAGGACACAGCTTTCTCTGTGACTGGCCTGAAACTGCGGAGGCACTGCCAATTTCCCTTCCCCCAACACCTTCCCCAGGGGAACCACTGATTTGCTTCCGCCCAGTCTGCGTTGTTAAAAAAGCACTTACTCCATCTCATGCTAACAAAATGCAGGGCAAATTTTGGAAATACTGTCCATTCAGTGTGCACACATTAAAAAACAAACAAACAAACAAACAAACAAAAACCTGAAAACCTTGACTCCTTTATTTGGTTTAAATTCAAGACCTTTTCAATCATTTCTAGCCATTTTGATTTCTAGACGTTCAACCCCCGTCCTTCATTTCTTCCTCGGTCCTCATTAAGTGTGAATAAAATACTTCCAAAATGGCAATTAAAATAGATTTCTTTCCATAGAGAGAGCTCTTGTGTGACTGCACCGCTGACTATTGTCTTTCTTCATTTCTTCCTTTCTCAGGTCTATCCTTCATCTTCTATCGTGCGTGATTTAGACTAAGCTCCCAGTTGCGAGGACTGCCATTTTATATTCATCTCTGCCTGAAGTGGAGATACTTATTATTGGTTCCTGAAAGAATGAGGAATATAACAGATCAATGCCATTATCCTGAATTGCACTTAGAAGACAAAGCTAGTGTAGCTGTGGAATTGATGGTCTCAGGAGCACGGAAGCAGAGCTACATTTGGGGCTATCACAGGCTTGCCAGAGGACTCTGCGGGTATTTCCGTCTAAAGATCATAGCCAGGATAAAAGCTACAAAAGCACCAATGACCGTGATAAAGCTTATAACACAGAGAATTGTCTTAATTGCCCTGTAAAATGAAGCAGACCTTCAAAAAAACTTCTGACTGTTAAGACCAAGATCGCTCAGGCTCTGCCCTCAGCACAGTGTGTGCCATGAACCCCATTGGGAATGCCCAATCTGCCTGGCCACCTGTCCTGGAGCTAAGCACCGTGGTCCTGAGCATCAGGGTGCCCGCGTCCCACTGCCAAACACGTGCTCCAAGAGTCCCCTCTCTGTGCTTCTGCACCAGCACTGTAACTGCACTCCCTGTGGTGCTCATTCGTTTATGCTTGGCTGACAAGCGCTTGGCACCAGAAATTTTTCATCTGCCTATCAAAATACTTCAGCACCTCGAAGATAGTTAAAGATATTGGGTATAAAGTTATCCAAATACGACCGTGTCTCTGTTGTTGGTCTATTTTTTTTTTTTTTTTTTTCCCCACTCGTATCTTCTATCCATTTTTCTCTTCAAGTTTATTTTATTTTATTGATCCATTTGTATTTACTTCCTTCCTCTCTCTGTCTTCCATGTACTCACTGGAAAACAAGGCACAGCTTAGTCCGGAGGAAAGCATATGCTCTTGCTGCCCCCCTCACTAAGATTAATGCTTTTGGAGGAGCTGAGGCTGACCGAGCCTATGCTCGTTGCAGGTTTCTGTCCTGCCTTAGCTACTAAAGGCATCTCTCCAAGAGGAGACAGGCAGACAGCTCTCCAAGCGCCTGCCCTCACTTCATCAGGAGCAGCAGCCTCCTATTCGCAACGGGAGCCCAGCAAATGTGACCACATGGCTTCATCCATGTAGAGTGGTCTTCTACTCTGTATTTCTCTGTCTTCCCCTGTGCTGGTACTGTGGGGCTGGTGGGTTTGCCTTCCGAGGGCTCCAACTCCATCTCTGGCTACGGATGCATGTGCGAGAGCAGGTAACTGCGAAAGCCCTAGCTCCCCTGCCAGCTGGAGACACTTCAAGGTACTTTTGAAAGGTAGGTTCAACCAGGCATGGAAACATACTTCTGAGTTTAATACAAGTGTTACTTTTTTGGGGTGAGGCTTTTACTCTAAGAGATGCAAACCTCCATAGCACAAATCTACAGAGACAGTAACCTACTGCACAGGAATCCCAGGGCAGTGGTTGATCCAGTAAGACCCCTACATAGCTAATTACGGTCTGTCAAGGTGATTTCTATCCAAGCCGGACTGATATTTAATTAGTCTCCTCCCCATCGAAATGCTGACCTTGGTTTGGCACAGGGAAAGCAGAGAATTGTGTATCTGGCCAGAGCACCTCATTGCTGCTCCAGGAGCTGACAGATGAGGTATTAATAGCTGGAAATAAAAAATGGAAAATGGGAGTCCAAAATGGAGCAGCAGCTTTCTCTACCTGCTATTTCCTTCCTCTTCTTTTCTCCCTCTGAAAACTGTTGCTTGCAGGCTGAAAGATGGAATAAAACATGCAGGAGTACTATCGCTTTTTCATCACTTTCAGCTTGGGGTAAATACTCGGGACAACTCAGCCTGTAGTGCAGAATACAGGAGGTATCTCCAGCATTAACTTTTCATCAAATTGAAACTTGGCAATTTATTCCCACTGTTTTGTCTTTCAATCACTTGCTAATCCATGGCAGAAATTTACCTTCTACCTTGTCACTACCTGGTTTCTTTAGTAACGTCTTGTAAGTGAAAGGCTTTCAAAAGTCCAAAGAAATTGTCAACTGTTGAATCTTTGCTGAAAACGATGTGCTGCTAGATCTACAAGATCTCTGCCAAATCTGGCTAACATATGTCTTCATCTCTTCCAAAGAGGGCTCCAGATCTTCTTATTAAACTAAACTAAACTAGAACTAAAACTAAAAATATAAAAATCTCTTTGTGTAAAGGGAGTTTCCTGAAAGTTGACTGAACCTACTACGTACGTGCTCCGTATCTATTCTTTATGAGCCAATACCAAAATGACTTTTTTCATCTTTATGTATATTAAAAAATGTTTTATAGAAAAAGGTAGTTAAAATCATGCCTTTTGATGCCTTCAGAAAGGTTTTAGGTTGCTTAAATATTACCATACGGGGTTCCCAAATCCAGGGCATCATCAGCTTATGAATGATTTAGAAGCAAAAGTGGCACCGAAATCCGGACATAAGATAATCTGAACAGCTTTGATGGTGAAACAAAGAGAAAGGAGGGAAAACTGGTCATAACAGCATGCCCCATCCTTTGTGTTACTTCAGAACTTTCCCTCATGATATAGCTTGCACTCTTGGGGTGAGGTGGATGCAGAATATCAGTCAGTCCCAGCAGCTTTTGGTACAAATGGTACTGAGACTGGCAGGAGGAAAGCACAGAACAGGCAAGCAGTGTGTAGGGACGGATCATGGTAAGCACCTTCCAGGGGGAAGCCTGAAAAGAAAGGAAGCCAGGAAGAGACTGGGCACCTCCCTCTTTTGGGCACCTCCACCCAGATTTGGAAAGATTTGGAAACTGTTCCCCTGCCTCGGGGAACTGTTGGATGTGGTCAAGCCATCTGTGCTGCTTTCCGATCACAAGAAATAGGTGTGCTTGCCTTCTCTGTAGCTATCTGGTAGGCAGCTGTTGCTCCAAATATGCATCAAAAAGGCAAAGTGGGAAACCAAAAGTCTCAGATGGTTGATGCTGAGAAATGTTGGAAGAGATATTGCAACTCAGGTGTCAGAGTTTAAGAAAATCTGCCAGTATTATGGATTATTGCTGGGGTTGGCTTATCTCATCATGGGTCCAAAGGCACCGCTGTCCCTTGGCAGAAGATCTGATCACAAACAGGAGACATTTGGGTTGGAAGGGACCTTAAAGATGACCCAGTTCCAAATCCTTCGGGCAGGGACACCTCCCACCAGGGCAGGCTGCCCAAAGCCCCATCCAGCCTGGCCTTGAGCACCTCCAGGGATGGGGCACCCCCAGCTTCTCTGGGCAGCCTGTTCCAGCGCCCTCAGAGCTCAGAATTCCTCTCAGCGCCAGACCCCAGCCCGCCCTCTTCCACCCGAAAACCTCCCCCGGAGGCAGCCGGGCTGTGCCCCGGCCCGGCGCCCCCAGCCCCGCGAGGGGGCTCGGCGAGGGGAGGCCGCTGGGGGGCAGCCTCCGGCCGGCCCTGGCGGAGCCTCCGCGGGCGCGCAAGCCCGTGATGTCAGGGGGCGGGGAGGAGGCGGCTCTGCGGTTGCATGTGTGTGTGTGTGTGTGTGTGTGTGAGTGTGAGTGAGTGTGTGACACGGGGTGGCGGTGTGACGGCGGGGCGTCGTCATCTGCATTCACATGGGGGAGGCGGGGGCCTCCGCTTGAAGCCCCCCCCCCCCCTAAAATCACCCCCCCCATCATCATCATCATCATCCTCATCACCCTCCTCTCCGCGGCCATGACTTCGGCCGAGCAGACCGTTACGTGGCTGATCGCCCTGGGCGTGCTGGAGTCGCCCAAGAAGACGGTGGCCGACCCCGAGGCTTTCCTGCAGTCCTCCCTGAAGGACGGCGTGGTGCTGTGCCGCCTCCTCGAGCGCCTGCTGCCGGGCTCCATCGAGAAAGTGAGCGGCTCCTCGGCATGGCGGGGACGGGGAAGGGGCTGGAGGAAGGAGGGGGCAGCACCGGCTTTGTGAGGCCGGGGGCGGCGGCGAGGCGCGGGGGGGCACGGCGGCGGC
>CM021765.1:144794456-144888069 GCA_011076525.1 Nettapus auritus
CCCTCCCCACCCAGCCTCCCTTCCCGATAATAACGACAACCCTCCAAAATAACACGGGCTGGTTTAAGGGGGTTTTGGTTTTTCGGTGGGCTGGCCGGTGGGGAAAGTTTTCCCCCGTGGGGATGAGCGGAGGTCATGCGTTGTGTTGGTGGCCATGCAGGGGTGGAGGGGGTTTCAACTTTTTTTGGCTTTCGTGGCTTCCTTGAGTAATCCGCTGAGGCACGAAGTTTGGGAGCCACCACTCTGAGTTTGGTGGGGCGCCGGGCTCGGCTTGCCATGCACGGGAGGTGTCGCTGACACAGAGGTCCAGGACTGGTCTCAACGGGGTCATTCCTGTCTCCTATGAGCAAACTGGGGACACGGAAACCACCCAGGAGCACCACCAACATGTTGGAGCCATGAGAGCTCCTGCATGAGCAACATGGGACCCACCACGAGCTGCCCGGGATGGCTGCCACCACCCTTCCCCTCCAGTCGCCACGTGCGTGTTGGAGCTGAAAAAGCTTTGCGCCCACTCCAAGGCTTTGGGCGCTGAGCTGCGGGGCAGGGAGAGGCTTTGGGGAAAGTCCTTCCCATTCTGGAGGTGTTGGCCAGCATGGTGGGATGGTGACCTGAGCTTGTCATGAGGAACAGGCTCTACAGCAGGCTCGAAAATAAACACGAGCGTGACAGAAATAAGTGCTGGAAGAATGTTTCCCAACTTCACGTGCTTTTCTCTGCACGGTATTGCTGGGAGTGGCTCTGCTGATGTGAACGAGAGGCTCTCTCTTGTTTTCACCTCAGAGCAGCCAACACCTCAGATGTTGGGGTCCTTTCCTGACCCCAAGTCCAGGGACACTTTGCAGAGGGGCACAGCTGCCTGCAGCCTTCCCTGTGCCCAGCACGGTGCACCAGGAGCCGTCGGTGGGGTGATGGGATCTGCCCTGTGCACGTCAGCGTGGATCTGGTGGTGTGGAGACACGGGGTCTGTCAGCTGGTGGTGGTGGGTGGGCCGCGACCAGTGGGAGAGGTGAGGAGGAAGAGCCACCGTGGGAGGAAGGCTGCTGCTTCTCAGCCAGGCAGAGCATGGGGCGGGCAACTGCCCGAGGTCCCGCTCTGGTCTCTGGTCCCTTTCTCCTCTGACTTCAGTTTAGTCTGGGGGGAAATCACTTTTTCTGCCTCTTTTTCTTCTTTTTTGAAGGGCTCTCTGTTTCTTTATCTGTTTTGTGGGGGGGTCCCAACTTACTTCTGTGCGTCTTTCACGCTGCACTTTCTAACTCACAGATGCATCTGACGACTCATGAATTCATTTTCCAATCCAACTTTGTGAATATTTTTTCCGTAGCTTCAGAGTGTATACCACACATGCTGGCAGCAAGAAAGTGGTGTAAGTCTGAAGGAGGTATAACTCTGAGACATTTCCATAATACTTTTTCTCTTTTTTTTCCTTCTGCACTGCTAATAAAACATAAAATTTGCATCCTTCCCTGAATTCAGTTATTTTTTTCCATGCCTTTTTTTGCTACTGCTATTTATGCATTATTTTTATCCTGAGTGCATTTTAAATATGAGCCCTTTTATTCCCTGCTTGTCGTGAAAGCTGACACTTCAAATTGGGCTTTTTTTGAGGTTTAAACAATACACAGTTTGGCCCACAGATGTAGGCTGATTCAGCTCTCAAACTCATTTAAGATCGGAACTTTCTATAAATACCTGACATCAGCAGGCCCTTTGAAGACTGACAGAGCTCGCTTTCCTGTAAATATGAAGTAGCAAAACCAAAAAGAACCTTAAAAAAATATACACATTAAAAATAAGCAGGAATGTTTATCAGTTTCTTGAAGATGTTTTATAGAAAATGCTTTAAATACATTTATTTTCCAAAACTGTTTAGAAAGAGGACTCAATATGTGTAGGAATGTAATAATACATTTGGCATTTTGTGCTTTTAAAGCCTCTGGGTACCCTGCTAGTAATTAGTAGAAGAATTTTAATAAATAAAGGTTGTTTGACCATAAAAGGAATAAAGCGCTTGAAGGTCAAAGAACAGATTTTTCTTCAGTTGATAAAAACAAATTGGTGGGTTTGAAGGCTGGGTAGTGTGTTCTTCCTTTAGATTGCTTTGTATTTGTGCACCGACTTTGCACAGAATAACTTCTTGTCAGGAAGTTTTGGCTACGTTTGCTTACATGACAGTCATCTGTCTTGAGCAACAGCAGAAGACAGATATTAAATTGATCTGATTCCAGGAACGGTGAATGAAAACACGTTGGAAAGTGATGTTATTATGAACTGTGTCTCTCACTTTTGGGCTGCTGTTGGACATCCCTGCGATTCCTTTGCGTTTCAAGGGAGGACGTGCCGAGGTAAAACAGAACAGCTGGGCTGGGCAGTGTGACGGTGCTGCTGGGCAACCTTAACCTGGGGAATAGGATAAGGGAAAGGAACAAAAGGGAGAGCAGTTACTGAACCCAGCACCCTCTGCCCAAGTCCAGCGGTGTCTCAGTTCATGAGGAGTCACACTAAGATCGTCGTTTGAATGAAGCCAAGGTTTCGAGTTACAGCTTCTCGCCCCCGCGCTGTAAAATTGAGTGGCTTGGAGGGCCAGGGAGAGGATCGCGGTGGAGGTATCACAGCGCGATGCTGCTCGCTGCGTAGATTGCCATGGCAGAGATCATTCTCCCAACAAATCCCTCCATTGCAGACCGGTTTGACCCACTTTTGACATTGTAAATAGAGATTAAAACTGGAGCGGGAATTTTCCTTGTCATATTAGACTTCGCGCTCCATTAAGTTTCGTTTGTACTTTCATTTTTTCGTCCGCTTGTTTGACTGATAAGCGTTTCTTTGAGGACAGCTCCATTTGCCTTTGGAGGGAAACAGGGAAGATGCCTCAGGGGCTCAGGCCTCAGTGCTGGCTCTCAGGACAGCCTCCCAGCCTCGACCACTACGTCCAGGGGCTGATATCTGTGACATGTGGGGAACCTGGCCTGGGGAAAGTAAGGACAACGCATTCTCGCTGGAGGAGGCTCAACGTGCGGTTGGAACATGAGTCGGTCCTCCGTGTGGAGGACTGGGCTCTGGTGTTGGTGTTTGGTTATTTGTTGGCACCGTGACAGGATCGGTGGGAGGTTTGACTTAGTGGATGAGGTCTTTGGCAGAAAAAGGCATTCTGGGTTTTAATTTAGGAAGAAATGGCTCCTAAGGCAAAAGGATCGCTCTGCATGAGGCCCCAGAAGGAGGGCCCAGGCTGCCGTGTGCGGTGGCCGTGTTGTCAGCCTTAGGACAGGTGTAAGCACCATGTGAGGGCAGGCCTCGCTTGGCTCTGGTTTCACATGGATGTCTCGGTGCCGAGCACTTCTGTCGTGGTGACGAGGACTGACCTGACCGTGGTGTTTCAGGCATTGCGAAGAAAGGGAAGGTGCTTAGGAGGACCATTAATAACCAGCAGTGCTTTTTCAGCCAGGTGCCTTTGTGGAGAGCGCGGGCCAAAAGCCCGTCCTCGCTGAAATCCACAGGGAAGGTGCTGCCACAGCAGGCCAACCTAGGACTAGACCAGGGAGACGAGAAGCTAAATCTGCATTTCACTGTGCATATGCTCTCTCCCCCGGGCAACTGTCCTCACGTAGAGCCTCCCGAGGAGATTATTTGTGCTTCTGGCAAGAATAATCCCTGCTGGGCAGCTGTGCCTGCGGGCAGGCCGCAGTGTGGCCGGTGTGCGTGAGGACGGTGCTGCTGCAGGGTGGCGAGCGCAGATCTTGGGGAAGGTTAGCCCAGGTGAGAGCATTAAAATGCCTTTTTTCTAAATACGACTCATTCTTCTAAGTGCTACTTTGAGCTTCCTGGTGGGATCATTTGGTCATGTTACGGAGTTGTCATTGACCACGCTGTCAGTCACCACGTTATTCCTGTTGCCTTGCGACCGCAGGAGTACAGGAGGGTCGCTGATGGAGAGCGCTGCTGCTTTTTGCATTTATTCACTGGTGGTGTAATTGTGGTGGCTGTGATGTTGTCCAGAGAAACACGGTATGCCGAGGAAGCAGAGGACCTGTGCCTGTATTTGGTGTCCCTTTCTCCTTCAGAAATCAGACACTGTTAATGCCGAAGGATCTAGACTGAGTTAAATTAGGGAATGCCAGACCCAGGGAACAGCGGGAAATTTGTGAAAGCATTTGCGAGGAAATGGTGAGAAAAATACAGAGAGGGTGTAGTTTTGCCAGTCTCACTTTCTTTAACGTCCTTTTCACAGCCCATAGAAGATGTGATCTTTCTAGGTCTGTGTGTAATATGGACAACAGAAGAGGTGATACCTTAGCCCTCAGGTACCCAGACCATCCTCTGAGCACCACATCTCTGTGGGGAAAAGGAGGAGCTTTGGGGTGCTGTCATGTCAGTGCTCTCCCTCTGGTTCATACAGCATGCTAGGGGGCAGAGTGCACAGCGTCATTCAGGTGATGATGTCTGCAATTATAAATCTTTGGAAAAACTGCAAGTCTGGCCTTAAATTGAAGTTTATAAATTAAATATATATATGTATATATTTGTTTAAAGTCTGCCTTTGAACCACTGAGGGGAATTGAATATACATCTTGCTTAAATAGCAATTTTCATTTGTTGCTGCCCAATGTTTGTGATGTGACCAGATGGAACCGTACCAAGTTTCAGGCGTGGTGGGGCTTGCAAAAATACTGTGTGCTGGCAGCATGGAAGGGGCATCAGTCTTGTGCTCTGCCTGGACGTTGCCTTGGCTGGCTGAGCCTTACTGCCCGATATTTAGCCAGCCTGGCAGTCTGTGCTCTCCCTCATCGTGCCACGTGGAGCAAAGCGATGCTCTCTCCACATCGCTTCCTATAGTGCGGCCGCAGCCATCACCCACCACTGGTGCAGGTAATGAACTGAGAAATTCCCCTAGCTCTGTTCCTCCCTGCAGACCTTGGAGGTAGAGTTCCTTCTTGGCCCACAAAACACTGTTCAGGTCTAGGAACGTTCAGGTCCAGGAGCATTCGGGTCTCCATTTTCCAGCTCTGCAGCAAGCACCACAGGAAAATGCTGGCAGCTTGCCGGGGTAGGGTCTCCGCTGTAGGGTTTTTGTAGGCCCGTGGAGTATTTTCACACACGCAGAAGGGAAAAAAGCCGTCAAGTCCTACGCCCCCAGCCGATGCAGCTGTGCTGACAGAGCAGTGCTTTAGTTGGCTCCGTTGATGTCACTGGGGGAAGTGGTACGGTTAGACTGGCAGAGGAATTCCCTCTCTGGCATATGTTACATCCACACGGAGGAGCGATGCCAGCACCGCTAGCAGCAGAGCTCTTCCAGTGTAAACAAACCCTGAGCGATTGGACTCCTGCAGCCCGAGCTCACGCTGCATCTGAACAGCGGCGCTGCCTGCCGCACCGGGGGCACTGCAGGCTGCCGTGGGAGGGGGTGCAAGGCCCCTGCTTAGCGGCCTCCCTGCACGGGGAACGCTGCAAACGGAGCTCCCAAATTACCCCCCTTGAGCTGGGGTAATTACCCCTGATGCTTTATGCACTTATGCATTCTCACATGCACGTGTGTCAGCAGACCCAGCCTGATTTAGTTCACAAGGTGGGCCTACAGGTGCATTGTAATTGCAGTTGCAAAGGCAACTTTCAGTCTTGTATTTGCTAAGTTTTACAGGCTTGGCATTCTCTGTGCTGTCTTATAGGTGTTTTTTGTTTGGTTTGTTTGTTTTTGTTTGGTTTGTTTGCCTTTTTGTGTGTGAAATATTGAAACAAAAAATATAATGGAAACTTCTGAGAACAGAGCTGTAGCACCTGGAACACCCTGACGCCCTTAACTTACTGTGTTTGTATCTTAGGGAGTGATCAAATACTTGTCGCATGGAAGTCAGTTTATAGACTTTGATGGGAATTTGATCAGGGTCCAAGGAAGGTAACAAAAATCCAGTACTTCCACTGCAAAGAACATACTGTTTTCCTGAGCATTGTTTAATACAGGTGCAAATCTGAAGGGTTGATCTCCAACAGCTGTATCAGTCTCACGGTATCATTTCCACAAGGCAGTTTAAAGAGAAAAGTGGCTCTAGGTGTTGTGTAAGACTCAGAGAACCAGTTTATCAAGGCTGCCACAGAAGTGGTTGGCATTTTAAGAGAACTGTAAATTTCCTTCCCAAACTTTCCAGCATTAGCTGAACTTGGTGTTTTGAGGGCTGTTTCCACTAAAGGGGCATTTTTGAACATGTGCAGAAGAAGAACTTGGAGCTAAAGAAGTCTTCAGTCAGCCGAAGCGCTCCTGGTTCCAGCTGCCCTAACTGGGTGGAAAATGAGGGATCAGGGAGCTGTGGCTGGTGCGTTGGTATGGCCCATTGGACAGCAAAGGGGGGTAGGTTCCTGATGAGTGGGATAAGGTTGCAGGGCAGAAAAGTAGGGTTGAACGTGGGATTGGAATTGCTGTTTTGAAAGGTGGCTTGATTCTTGCTTTACTTCAATCTGGGTATCCTTCTCAGCATCCAAGATATTTAGGTTGTATTTTAAGGCACCTACCTGCCCTTCTTGGGTTTGAGCAGAGCCCTGGTAAGTTTTTTGAGTGAGCACTGCAAACTTAAAAATTTGGTCACTGGAGTCTTTGGCTTGTGAGAGTCTGTTATTGGATCCAGCTCTTACTGTACACACCGTGTCTGCTGCTGGGTTTTCAGAGCACGGGTTTCCTCGTGCCAAAATGTAGGTGTGTAGCACACAGTAGCTGCTATGCCGCTTATTATGGAAAAGTCTGTGGGCAGAATGTTTTATAGGTTTGGAAAAATCAGTACTAAAGAGCCCCAGTACTGCCGAAACAAAATCATTGTGAGATCTGGATGCCAGATCAAGATACTTAAAGCCCAGATACCCGAAAGCTGTTGGTGTGTCTGCCCCAAGGGATGGGCCCTTACGGTCAGTGTCCTAGGCAGATATGGTGCAAAAAAGACCACGGGCAGAATGAACAGGAAAAATGATGGGCACATTGTGACAGAGGACAGTGCCCTCGTCCATAACACGCTCCCTTATGATTTCATTCTTTTGTAATGCTCTTTAAAGTGCAGGACTGCCTCTTCACAGGATTTTTTCCCTAGCGTGCCTGCTTAGGCTGAGTCTTTGAACTTTGGACTCAGGAAGCCACGCTCCTGGCACAGAACATTTTGAAGTGTCTGCTGGACACACCTGCTAGTTGGCAGGCACCTCTTCTTTTCGCTGTTAGTTCTGCTTTCTTGTAACTGGGGTGGTCTTCCTTTGTTCTGAACCATGTTGTACATATTGTATGCCATGCTAGATAAATGATTGAATGACAGCAAGCTTCCTACATAGAAGTTTTAAAAATCAATCTCTTCCTCTTGCTTTCACTCCTGTTTGTTTGAAACACCTCTCTTACTTTGGCCCATTTTGCTCATCGGATGAATGCAAGTGCACAGCTAGTTTTCCATACATATAAGTAGAAGACATCAGCAGCTATTAATTTATGGAGTTTACTCTTTGCAATCGAAGGGATATCTTTTTGTGTTTTAAACTCATTTATAGTTATACGTTCCTCGCTTATTTTCTTGGCACACTTCTGTTGTCCAAAAGATAGCCTTTTTGTTTTTTCCTAAGACAGCCCGTCATACCTTTTCTCAATAATTCTTGTCTCTGCTTTGCCCTTCTTTATGCATTTGGTGTTGTTGATTAAAATCTGAATCAAAACAGATGTAATTTTAGCTGGGCACCATCTATTTGTGTCACGTTTTCTTCCGTCCAGAGAAGATGGAGAACAATTCAGTCCACCTCTTGACAGCTGCAGTGCATCGCATGCATGTCCTCGCTGAACTATCCGTGATTTCTAGAACTATTCCCTGAGAGATTTAAGTCTTAATCAGAACCTGTCCCTGAAGCACCAAGAAGTGGTTTAGGCTGTTGCTGCCGCTCTGTGCGTTACCTTTGCTCATCGCGCTGAATTCCTCTGTGGAGCCCTGGTCCCTAATTAAGAATCTGTCAGGTCCCTCTGGAAGTCCTGTCTTTTCTAATTACAGTTACTCTTTTTTATTTGTATTACTGCAGCACGTAGAGGTTCCAGTTGGACACTGAGGCTTCTTTGTGCTACGGGTGGTATAGGCTTGTAACAAGATGACAGCCCCTGCTAATGAACTGACAGCGTTGGGCTGTGACAGCAAGAGGAAGAAACAAATACCGGCGAGTATTTGTAACCTCTTCTTTGCGTTGGCTTTATGAACATGCAATCTTTCTGTTAAGCTAAGTAATGTCGGAGTACGACCCTCTTTGGTTTTGGTTTGTTTATTTATCCTGGCTTTCTGAACGTGTTTGCCTCCTTTTGGGCAGACTAATCCTTGCCTTGCCTGCTCGCATTTATGACAGGTCACAATGTGAATGGTCTGTGGGTTATAAACGCTACCTGTGTAGCTGCCTATAACGGGATCAAATGTCTGATACCACAGGTGTAATTTTAACACTGACTAGGCCCACACAATTGAACTTGGAGATTTGGTCAGAGGTTCTGAGTTTGCCGCTCAGATCATCGTGCTTCTTAGTAGAAGATTGCTGGAGTCATACTGAGGTTTCCCAGTGAAATAACCTAATGGATTTGCTTCTTTTTATGGGATCATTAACGCTTCACATTTCCAGCAGGATACAAACGCGGGGATATTTTTAGATTCTTTACCCATATGCTTCTGTCTCCCGTTGGATAAAAATGCCACTGTACCCATAGAGCTGAGAAGATATAGCCTGCTTGTGTCATCCCCCTGTACTGCTCGAGACCATTACCCTCCCTTGTTTCGACAGAGAAAAAAATGCATTTTTAAAAGATTTACCATAACTTATTCTATTCTTTTTGAGGGAAGATGATTTTTAACTGGAAACATGCATTTGAGTTCTGGTAGGAGTGAGATTTCATGGACATATCTGGCATGTTTGGCTTTTTTTTCTTATTATTTCTTTAATCAGAAGGTTTTGCCCTCTAAATCAGATATTCTTCCTAATCCCTTTGTTGACCTATTCCCTGGTACTGTGAAGTCTTCTATGAGGTATGTGCAGTCTCTTCTGAGGTGGTACACATATCTGGGTTTCTTGCAGTTATTGAATTTTGGTGCTTAACTTAGTAAGGACTGTTACAATTAAGAACTTTGGGAATAAGGAGTGTTAAGTTGACACACCTGACTATATTATGAAGCAAGAAGCTTGCTTCTTTTAAGAGAAATGTAGATTTACAGTGAGTTCTTTATAGAGGTTGTTCTTGTTTGGAGATCATAAGTAATTTTAAGCTTAAGAATGAAGAGGCCTTGATGAAGTAGAAGCACCCAAGAAATAGTGGGTGCTAAAAAAGGGATGAGGCAGTATGACCTACAAAGGGAGATCAAAACCAGATATATTGCAAATAGTGTAAGAAAAAGGTATAGATTGCAACTATATAATTACTGTGTATCCCAGGTTAGACAGCAACGTGAGGCAGGAGCATGCCAGAAGCATAAGCCAGGAGTTACTAACAGAATTCTCCAGAAACGTTTCTAACAGTGGGTGTTGGGATCATTAGCTAAGCGTGAGATTTCCTAAGAAAATTAAGAAGTAAATTAATTGGAGCAATCAAAACATATAGCAAACAATAAACGTAAAACTGGGAAAAACAATGCAAGGGGGATGAAGCTCATGATATTTCCAAGGGGGTCCTGTTTCTGTTTGTGTCCTTTCCAAACAGTGTGATTCCCATTTAGGCTGTCATACTCACGTAGGACTTCTTTGGCGCTCCCTTTTTTTTTTTTTATAATAAAAGGGTTATGGTTATTCTTAACTCACAGCGGTTTGTCGTAGTACCGAACAATTGGAGGAGCTCAGTGTGTGTGTGCTTGCTTGAGAAAAGGAAACTTCTTCAGTTGATACTGATATCGATTCCTTGTGTTGTGAAATAGCGGCATTCACTTAAAATTAATCTGAATTTTGTGTTTAGAAAGTGATAGCGACTTGTGTTTAAAGTGTCTTTGCTCCAGGTTCAGCCTGTGATGCTGTTGTACTTGTCCATGCTTGTGGTGCCACGGGGTCAGCAATATCTGTGATAGCCTGTTAGCTCTGCAGGAAGGCCCTACCTTGGTTCCGGCTTGATGCAGTGTTTGGAGGTAGCCTTGTGCTGAGTTTCAGGTGCTCTGGGGATGGTGGATGTGTGAGTTTGTGTGGCCTTGACACACGTGTGCGTGCAATAAAACTTCCTTTGCAGTGTCCTCTGTAGGCAGACGTGATGGCTTGCGGTGCCACCTTCGCTTCCAGTGTGCTTTTGCGCTTGGCTTTCCTGCTCAAACAGAGCTACGTGTCCAGGGCTGTAGGTCCGTTTACCTCCTGGTTTGAGCAATGTTTTCTCTGGTAAAGTGCTTCACAAAAAAACATTTTTGTTGTTGTTGTTGAAACGATGCTTACGTGCGCACAGCATTTGAGGCTGCTTCTCCTTGGGCAGCTCTCGGTTCGAGTTTCAGGAGAGGGGCCGGGCTGTGCAGCGTGTACACGGCTCCAGCGGGTGCCTTGCAGAAGACAACCCCTTGTTGAGTTCCCTTAGGGCTCTCCTCTTCGTGAAGCGCCTTCTCTGGGCTAGCACGAAGCTTTTACCGTGTCTATTGAGCAAAGCCGGTTGAAACCAGGCGCTGGAGCCGGTGGGTTATGACCTGCGAGCGCGATGCTTCGCCCTGCGGGCTTTCTGACAGACTTTACCCGTGCGGGACCCGATGCAAGGGGGGGGGGCACCCGGGGCCCGGCGCTGGGGGCGCCCCCATTTTGAGGGGAGGCTGCGGGTGGGGCAGGGGCCCTCTCCTCACGGCGGCGGAGGGCGGGGGGTGGGTTTTTCACCACAGCTTTTACCGAGCCGCGAATTTTCCCCGCCCTCCCCTGCCCAGCCCCGTCCCTCCCCTGCCCGCCCACCGCGGGCCCTGCGTCCCTGGGGCCCCGCACGCCATTTCCTGCGCTCCCTGTTTACTTCCCGGGTCGGCCCCAGCCCAGGCACCCGTCGGCGCCGCCGCCGCCCGCGGAGGGGAGGTGAGGGGCGAGGAGGGGAGCGGGGAAGGGAAGGGAAAGGGCTGGGGCACCCCGCGCTCAGCCGGCCGCCTCTTGCCTTGCAGGTGTTCCCGGAGCCGCGCACGGAGGCCGAGTGCCTGAGCAACATCCGCGAGTTCCTGCGGGGCTGCGGAGCCTCCCTCCGCCTGGAGGTGAGTCCGGCCGGGGGGAGAGGGAAAAACGGGGGGGCCGGGGCCGCCCCGCCTCGGGCACAAGATGGAGGAGCCGCCCGGGGCGAGGGGGGGCGGGTGGCGGAGCGCTGCCAACTGCCATCTTTGCCGTGCCCGCCTCCGCGCGGCTGCGAGGTACCGGCCCCCGCCGGCACATCGGGCCGCGGCGGGTACACGCTGCCGCCGGGCTCGCCCCGTGCCCGTGTGGGAGAGGGACTGGTGGCGTCTGAAGGAGTTGCCAGCTTCCCCCCGGGCGGTGTTGTGGTTTCCGTGCTTGCAGGCGCTCTTCGGGGTGGAAAAACGAGGCTTCTGCTGGTTCTGAATGCAGGTTAGCCCAGCGTTGCCCTCATCAGACCCGAGGTTCTTGCAGTACCTCTGGTCCCGCCTGCAGTTTTGCCTGGCAGCAACGGAACAGCATTTAAAACACTCCCATTGCTTTCCTGAGGCCTCTGCACAATGAAGGATCATTAGTGAAATTAATGGCACCTAGAGGTCCTGCATTTCATCTTAGGTTCTCTTTTTGGGGAAGATCTAAAACCTATCTTTTTTTTTTTTTTTTAACTGTTCCTTGTGAAATAAGACTTCATGCTCTTAGCTGCCCCCCCCAACCCCCTAAAAAAACGTCTAAAATCGAGAAGGTGAAAGCAAAAATCTACAGGATTCAGAAACCAGGTTTTGGGGTGAGCTTTGCATTGTCTTAGACGTTTTGTTTTGCCTTACAGCAGCTGACTTTTTTTTTTAATCGGCTGTGTTAATTCATATTTTGAACTTTCACGTGTGAGAACGGATCTAAAATTCAAGTACTAGACGTGTATGAGCTAGAAAGAGTTGGTGAGGGAAACACTTCCAGTCTCAATTCGGAAATAATCTGAGTATTGCAAATGGGAAAGCAAAAGGTGGGAAAAAAACCCATGAATCTCTCTGTACTCATTCCCTAGGGCAGGTCTCTCACTAAGCTTGGAGCTGTTTCAGTTGTAACAGGCTGGGAACACAGTGTTGCAGCTCGGTCTCTTTTGTAGTTGCGGAAAGCTTTTGTCAGCTCTTCTGCTGAGAAGGACAAGAAAGTGAAGAAAAACGATTTTAAAAAAAAGATAATTTTGGTCTTACTCTCGGAACCCGAATATTTTTTGAGCATAACCAAATTGTTGACGTGGCCTCAGGGGCTTCTCAGCCAGATTGCCGGAAACTCCTTTCTTACGTGGAGGTAGCTGGCTGCCGTAGCTTCCAGCTCAGCATGTTGGAACAGGAATGATTCCCAAGCTACCAGGAGAGGTGAGAAGCTGGCAGGAAGGGGCACAAATGCTTGGGCGTATGGAGCCTTCTGTGTGTGCCTTACGAACTTCGGTCATGCTCCTATGTTGGCTGTTCCCTGTTGTTTTCTCATTAATTTTTCCAACCCCCTAGCTGTGGCCAAAGATGAGAGGAATGGCAGCCCGCATTCAACAAGTGATTATCTGGCAGGGGCCTCTCGGCTGTCCGCTGATCCTGGGCTCTTTTCTCCAGCCTCCTTTAGCAAGGAGTGAGTCAGCCCTCGTGGATCTCTGCCTTGCTCGCTGCGGGAACTGGGGAGATGCCATAGCTTCTCGGTGCAGTCTGTGTAACGCTGCCTTACGGGCGGTCAGGCTTTGGAAGAGGGAGGTTGCTCGCTTTGAAGGCTGCCTTTTGGTTTTTGCATTGAGTGAAGAGCATCTCTGGAAACAGTGAGAGGAATTTTTTTCAGGGACAGATTATTAGAGAGGGCAGATGATCTAATGAAGAGTTAATGGTGAGTATAAGTAGTTAAACTAGTGGAAATGGTTGTGATATTTTAAATAGAAGAAACATTTGAACAGTGAAGGTATCAGAGGGAACTCTAGAATGGTGCTGGGAAACGTGACCTTGTTCTGCGCGTGAATGTGATTTTCCTAAGTATTCTTTGTGGATTTTTGCATGGCTCTACTTGAGACTGGCATTGAGTTATGTGTGGCCGGGTTGGGTAATTCTCTGTATGGTTTTTGGAGTGTGGTACAAAGACAGCACTGGTTTGCTGAGCCAAGGGTCAGCATTGCAAAAGCACTTTTGGTTCCTAGATCTGAAGTAGTCATGGGTATAGTGGAACTGGAATTTGAAAAAGCTGTGTCAGAGCTCCTTGCTTCATACTCTGTGTGGTTCTGCCTTTGGAGCCTCTGTTATGGCACATTTAAGAACTTGATGAATGGCCGTGGTTGATGGAGAGCTGCGCTGCAGTGATTTCTTTTAGGTGTTTTCTTCTATGGTGTCCGTTTATGGAGGACGTGGTGACTGCTGCCTTCCTACCATAACAATAAGGGACAGAGGTGAGAAATGTTTTTGGTTTGGGAGTGTTCTGGTGTCTGAAAGTTACCATCGTTTTCCTCCCCTTGGTAAGCTGGAGCTGTTAAATTGTCTATTCAGAAAGGATAGCTCAGCTTCTAATGAGGACTGCAGTTCCTCAGAGGGAACCAATGGTTCCTTTTTCCCCCGCAGTATTTGATGTTTAAGCGTTCCAGAGCAAAATGAATGCTTAACCTGGAGTTTGCAGTAATCCTTTGTAAGTTGAAATCTGTGTTGGTAAAGCAGAAATGGTTTCATTAAATAATCAGAAGGTTGTTCTGCAAGTGTTGTCTTTTAATACTTTTTTAAAATAAAGATTTCTCATATACGGATTAAAAATCGAGACCTGTTCGTGAAAAAATGTTCCTGAGATCTCAGCTAGGGACTGAATATGCAGCTCCATATTGCTTCTTTTCCCCTTCTGGAACTGTTAATGTTTGCTTAGAATAATTGGAGTGTCGAGCAATTTAAAGCTTCGAAGCGCCGTTGCATACGACAAACGTCTACGTAGATAGAACAGACTGTGGAACAGCTGCCCGCCTTGTCAGTTCACAACTTAGCGTGCGGTTTCCTTCGGGAGGGTACAGTAGCTATATGCTGCTCTTACCATTCCTGTTTTAAGGGTCGTTTTCCCACACAGTTTTATCTTTGGGTGAAAAGACACTTAGCTACATTGCCTTTAAAGGAAGAAAGACGTGCTGGTCTAAATGGGTTCGGAGAAAAGGCTTGCAGCATCATCGCTGTGCATGGTGGACTCTGCTCTGGAAGAGTGTCGGGAGAGACGTGTAATTGGCGTGGGACTCGCTGCAGACACGTAGCATCTTCCACAGAAGTCTGGCAAGAGACAGAAGTGAAAAGGTGATGGTCATGGAGCATTTGTTCCTGTTGGAGCCCTAATGTGTGTCTTTGTAATGATTGTCTTGTACCTGTGTCGTGTTACTCTGGGTTTGTTCCTCTTTCAAAGGAGTCTCAGCTTCCTGGATAGATGCACTCTTTCCTCTTTGATCAGAGCTGCTTAACAGCTTGTGGGGCCAAAACCAGGCCATTAGAGAAATTTTTGTCTAGTTCAGCAGCAGAGAGGTTTGTTTGGGGAGTGGTTAAATGTAGTCTTTGGTTAATCGAAGAACAAAACTGCACGGTGTTGGTCCTTGTTTAAAGGACTGAACAGTTGATGTATCCTGTGAGCACCACCCAGTCCTACTTCCTCAAATTCCCCGGGTCGTATCTTGCAGCATTTTTCTGCTGGCTTTCATCAAAGGAAAATGATTATTGCCTGCTTAACCACAAGTGTGTCGTGAGCTCAAAAATATTTTGTATTTCTCACCGTTACACTGATGGGAAAGATGGCAGCTGGTTAATGGGAAAAGGCGAGATGTGGAGCTGAGTCTTCTCCGTACCTGTTGGGAGACCTGCGTGCCTCCGTCATTCAGGATGGTCACCTTATCGCAGAGGCAGCAATGCAAAATCAGGATTTTATTTCTACAGTAAACTTACTAAAGGAGAAATAAAGCAAGCCTGGTCTCTTGTACAAGAAGGATTTACCCTTAAGGTTCAGAACACCGCATGCAAATTAGGGAAATGAAGTCTCAAGAGCTATGAATTCTATCAGGATATACAAATGTGCCTGTAACGCAGCTGAGGCCCTGGGGAGAAGTTTGCGAGGGATGCCAATGTTCTGTTAGACCAGGTAACAGTTTGGGGGCAGGTTTGCATGTCTTTTCCCTCCCCGCCCAGCCATGGCAGCTCATCAGTTCGGTGGTGTTACTTTTCTCCCTGAGCCTTGGGTATTTCCTGTGCTTGGTACAGCTACGGTCCTGCTGCCTTTGTGGCTTTGGGAAGGCGTTCTGCACGTTGGCGTTTGAAGATCTGTTTGTACAAGGTGCAGAACTAAGCTGCTAGCATGAATGGGCTTAGTCGACGTCCGCTAGTGAATTAGGAGCAGCGACGATTCTCGTACAGAAGAGCTTTAGGCCAGTATTGTGATGATATTACAGAAATTCAATCTCACACCTACCCTTCTGGCACTCGTTCAGACTGTCGTCTTGCCTTGTCAGAAAAGTATTTTCTTTAGATTTGCTCCTTGGTTTTATTCCAATAGAAAGAATGTCTTTGTAACGCAGGAGGTGTGCTACCAGATGTCTTAGCTGAGCGCCTTTCCTCTGCTTTGTCATAAATGTTTTCCAGCATTTCGATGTTTTAGAGTTACTAGTGTTTACATCCAGTTAAACACTGGAACGTTTTTATTTAGAGACTGAGATTTAGGTAGATTTTTGGTAGGAGAGGAATTATACAACGAATTTATACATCTTTTGTTAAAGATGTCTGCTGTCTTCCCCCCTTCCTGATTTCTGTCCTTTTTCTCATGCACTAGTACTACAGTTCTGCAGATGAATGTTTCATGCAGGTCTTTCTCAATTTTCTTAGTCTGTTTTGCTCATCATAAATAACAGTCAAGTGCAGTCTGACTTGTGTTACTGGAATTCTGTTAGCATATCTTGGAACCCTTCTAGGACAGGAAGATGCTGTTACGTGGCTATTCACATATTTTTTTTACAGAATGACTTCTGTATGTGATTTGAAGGATGCTTGTGCATAAAGGGGAAGTCTAGAACGGTGATTCACAAGTTTACCAGTTCTTTGTATTCCCATTGAGGAGAAGGCTTTGAATATTACTTTTTTAAAGGTGTCTCACAATAATGTGGTGGGAAAATTGTATTTTTTTATTTAATTCTTTTTTTTTTTAAGGTCAAACCAAATCTGTGTGCTGTTTGCATGGTGCTGTGCGTGGTGAGGTGACACAGAGGCAGAGCCGTGTGGTGTGGGACAGAGGAACGGTGGTGTCAGAAGCTGGCACAACTTTAGCGTGTAAGACACAGCCTCACACAGGAGCATGCCCGATAGCACTTCATGTTCTCACCTTGCTCACTTCAACCTTCCTTCTCTTCCCATGGGAAGTTTTTTCATGGTCCTGCCTAACTTGTTGCAGCACTCAGTGTTCTGTCGTGCTATCGCTTCTAAACCAGTGATTTTGGTGGCTTTCATTAAATAAGAAGTGATTCTCGTTGCCGAGGTACATGTTCAAAACCACCTGATACTGATTTAAACATTTAAATTTAAAAAAAAGGGGGGGGGGGAGCAAGCTCTTACAAAAATTACAAAACTGAATTACAAGTGTGTGCCTCCTCATGGATTGCTGTAACAAAAATGGTTGGGGAATGTGCTAGCATTTTTTTGACTACTTAGGGTCTATATTCAATATTCCTTGAGTAAAAATCTGTTCAGAAGTTTTGAGTTAGACCTTAAATGTTTCTGTACCTGCAAATTATTTTGCACTGCATGCTGACATAACACCTGGAGCACAAACGTAAGCCAGCGTGCATGTACAGAGCCTGAGTGGCTCGGTGAGCCTGCCACAGATGTTGGTCTGTTTGTCTTCATTGCCTGGGCTACAGGCAAGGGCAGGGCAGGACCGGTCCAGGACGATTCAGTGCACACAAGGAGAGTGGCAGAGATGTGCTGCTCTTCTCTGCTCCGGCTACTCTCTGGTATGTATCTGCTGAGGGCGCTTTGTGCCGCTGCCCGGATGAAACTCTCTGGTTTGGGAGAGGCCTCAGTGTAACCGCTTCGTTTGCGGGGCTCGTTTTACTTCTGAGATCTGAATAAAGCCTCGTCTCGCAATTAAAGGAAAAAAAAGTGTATTGTGCTATTAATCCAGAACGCACAGCAGATCGCAGCATTGCAGTCATGTGCTCAAATATAGCCCATGGCTTTCACTGAAGGGCTGCCGTGCTTTTGCGATAGAAGAGGAGCTGATCATGTGAGGGGGAAGTGTGGGAGCTAGGAAAATCCAGAGAAAGGAGAGAGCCAGAGGGGAGGAGGCTTTTGGGCAGAGCTTCAGAGACCCCGAGGAGAAAGAAACAGAGCATGCAAAGGCTGCTTGCTGACGTGTGCTCTTCTCCTGACTTATCAGAGGGGTTCGTGCTTTCTGGTTTCCGTAGCCCTCCCCTGCCTTCCAGCTCTCCGGTGGGAAGCTCAGCGGGGAAGGTCTGGTCTGCTCGCTTCCTGAACTTTTTTGCTTGGCCCTGAGCGACAAGCAAGCAGGGCGGTGGGGGCTCCAGGTGAGAAGACAGCTCGTGGGTGAGCTGCTCTGCTCCTTGAGTCTCAGCAGGAGAGCTGCGGCAGCGTGCTGAGGGCAGGGAGATGGCAGCGGGACAGCGCCGCACCTGCTGCGAGGGGAGCGCTGAGCTGTGAAGTGTGCTTCGGGAGGCAGTTCTGTGCATGTGTCAGAGCCTCTCTGCCTCTTATTCTTTCCCAATCCCTTTACAGAGAATGGTTATGGTCGTGTTGGTTGCTGTCATGGCTTTTACAGGTGACTCATGAAATTGTGCTCCAGAGGTCTTGCCACCTTCCTTACATATTTCAGTACTTGTAAGAAATGTAACTGACATGTACTGTAAACAGAAATGAAGGTAAAGCTTAAGATTGTACAACCACTGCTGTGTGTGCTGAACACAATTACCTTGTTACTAGGTGTCAGCTAAATTTCCCAGGCCAGTGTATGACACGCAGAATCTCCTGAGTTGGAAAGGGCCCACTCTGGCTCCACACAGGACCACCCAAAAATCAGACCCTATGTCTGAGAGTGTTGTCCAAACGCACCTTGAACTCTGTCAGGCTCCGTGCTGTGACCACTGCCCTGGGGAGCCTGTCCCAGTGCCCGACCACCCTCTGGGTGCAGAACCTTTCCCTAACCCCAGCCTGACCCTCCCCTGTCCCAGCTCCATGCTGTTCCCTCGGGTCCTGTCACTGTCCCCAGAGAGCAGAGCTCAGCGCCTGCCCCTCCGCTCCCTGTGAGGGAGCTGCAGGCCGCCAGGAGGCCTCCCCTAGGCTGAATGAAGAACAACTCTAGGAGAACAGTGGACTTGAAGATGACCGGGGGTGTGGACTGTCCAGCTCCACAGAACAGGCTGTGCCTTTTGCTTTCGTTTACTGTTTTCAGCAGAATCTTCTTCTGACTTTTACTTGGGATTTAGGAGGTGTTTTATGGTGGTGCTGTGTGAATATGATGCAATATCTAATCTAGATTGTCTGTGATTTGCTGTGATTTCTTAAATGCTTCCAGCATAGCAACTATTCCTGACTTCTGCTTCCATGCAGATTTCTTGGTATGTGTGGGAAAGGTGGTGTGCCGTCTGTTCTGGAGATGAGGTTTTGCAAGCCTGATTTTTGCATTACTGTCTTGATAAGAGGAGAAAAGTACCTCGCTCACTTCCTCTAATTTAAAGGAAAAGGCGTCTTTAGAATATGGTGATTTTCGCTTTTCCTTCGGGGGCATTAATCTTATCTTACTGTGTTCAGCTGAATACCCAGCTAGCTCTCACCCTTACATGTTCCAGCTTGAACCCTCTATTCCGCTGTAGTTACCTGGATTGAGATGTTTCCTCAGATGTCAGTGCTATTGAGAGCTGGAACAATAAGTCTGTCCAATATGGGAAACATTTTTTTATGTTGCTAGCATTTTCCAGGTCTTTACATCTTCTGGGAAATATGAAAAAATTCTAGATAGAGAAAATTGTACTGCTGATAACATCAGACTCTTGTTAGTGAAAATAAGATGTCTTCAGCCGTGTTGCAGTCCCTTGCCTCAGCGGTCTGACGGAGCAAGCGGTGTCCTGATAGCAGGTCCAGAGGGAAAGTCAGGTTTGTGGGAAGACGATGGGGTATTTCAGCAGGTGGCAGTCTCTTCTCTGAATCGTGCAGGGCCGGTGCTGCAGCCTGCCGTGGGGGAGAGGGGAAAGAGAGAACGATGTCTTTCTGTCAGTGCCATCTCGTGGGCCAAGCATAAATACAGACGCTGAGTGCTGGTGGATTAGAAAGAAGGGGGAAAATCCTTCGGGGTGCTCCACGTGGCTTCCTAAGGTCTTTTTGCCCCGGTGACAGGCTTTGCTTCTGGAAAACGGGGCCGGGTGTTTTCAGAGCGAGCTGTTTCCTGAAGGGCTGGGCTCAAGGCTCATAGCTGGTGGGTGGAATATTTGATTGATCCTTCTCTCCCCACAAGCTGTGGCTGAAGTTGGCGGGGGGGAAAAACACCCCAAGAAAAAAAAAAAACCTTAATTTTTTGACTTTTGTGTTTCGCATAGCATAGTATTGCTCTATTTCATCACCGAGTTCGCTGCATTTCTTTGTGTGCAGTATTTAGAAACAATTAAGTAGAGTTGCTTTTGGGTCCCATTTAGAAACAAACCATGAAAAGCCCCTGCTCCAGTACAAATCCTCAGTGCCACGGGTGGAGAAATAATAAAGGACAAACTAGGGGTGGGAAACAAACACGAGGCATAGCTAGCTGTTGTACTAACGGTTTGTGAAGGACAGTCTTCACAGATTCTCTCCTAGGAGCACCGGGTGATTTTTATTTAATTTTTAATACACCCGCTCCCTATTTGCCCTCTACTCCTTGGTTATTTCCCTTTCTAGGGTGCTTAGCGGAGAGAGGATTGGTGGTGTGGTTAGTGACGATGCAGTGATGCTTAACAGTTTTATTATGCGTGTACTTGTTGAATATCCTGTGAAACTTCTACCTGAGCAAGTCTTCTCGCTCTGATGTCCAGTCTTGCTTCACGAGAACCTCCGGGCTGCTTTGTGTGGTCATTTCAGGGGATCATTGACAGGAAGTGCCAGCAAAAGCAGGTCCTATTGCCAGGTGCTGCTGCAGAACAAACCAGTGCCCTAGTGTTAATCCCTTCTTTCCCTCGTCTCCCAGTTCTCCAAAAAGGGGATTTAACTGGTTTCACTCCCGTGCAGACCTCTGAGCCCGTGGATGGAAGGGCAGGGAGGGCACCTTTCTGCTAATGCAGCTTGCAGTGCTGGAGAAAATGAACCGATCCTCGGTTTGTAGGGTGGCTGAGGTGTGCTGGGACCTGTCTGAACGGGACTCCAGCCTCCATGCCCAAAGCACGCTCTCTCTGTTCTCTTCTTTGCACCAAGTTCCCCTCCACAAATGTTCAGAGCAGGGGCTGCCGGTGTCCCAGGGCAGTCTGTGTGCTGGTGCTCGCACGTTGTGGCCGAGCAGAGCTTCCACGTGTTCCAAGCAGCTCTGTGCGTGGCTGGACGCTGGGCTGCTTCCTCTGAAGCCAGAAAAGCGAAGCTGAATTGAAACAGCGCAAAAATGTTGGGTAGTGGGATTGGTGGTGGCTCGGCGTGACACTTGCTGGTGGTGAACGGGGGGGAGATGAAGTGAGCCGAGACAGCGGGTCTGTCCCTGCCTTTGTTCTCCCCGACCGTCGCTGCTTGCGCTGTTCCAGCCTGTGCTGCTTGTGGCGGGTGCCAGATGCCTCCCGGAGCCAGCTGGCTGAGCAAATCCACAGAAATCCAACCCGTTCCCTCCCACCCCCTAAAAAAGGAAACAAAACAAAACTGCCCACAGTGCAGAATCGTGCTTCCCCCAAGCCCACGCTGCTGGGATAGCCAGCACGGTTTGACTGGAGGGGGAAAAAAATCAAAAAGAGGAGGAACTGGGGACATGTCGCTAAGGCTGTGTGTTTCAGCAGTTGTCTGGATCAAGCCTGAAATCCTGCTCTGATCTTCAAACAAAGGAAATTAGTTTTGATAATCCCATTGATGGGCAATCGCTCAAGGCCCTGTCTTTGGAAGGGGAGGCTGGTCGGGTCGGAGGCATCCACCAGCTCCGTGTTCAGCTTTCCGTATAACTGGCAGCGAGCAGCTACTGCCCGAGTGTTATTTTTACCCCCTTTAGTTGCTTTTAGCCTGTTTCGTGTTTATTTCTAATGAGTTATGAGCAGGAACACCCCTTGCTGTACTTTTAGACGAGCTGCCATGGTCGCTGTTAAGGGTTTGTTTCTTCCCTGCCGGTGTCTGGTGATTCAGGTTATTTTCTCCCGTCAGGACCGACCCCCTGAGCTGGATCTGTGTGATGGTGGCACAAAGGGCTCAGCGGAGAAGAGAGTGCACCAGGACCTCCTCTTTGGCAGCAGCAGGCTCCTGGCGTGGCGTAGCCGTGTGGTACATGGCACCTAACGCGTTTGGTGATGCCAGCCTAAGACACTGCCCTTGCTCGTTCCTCCTCCGTGCTGCGTGCCAGCACGAGCGTTCGCGGGGACGCCACCTCCACCTACAGTCAGGGGAACTCTGCAGCTGGATGGGGCTGCTCCGCCGATGTTACTCAGTTCATCTGGCTGGTACAAAGCAAAGCAGCCAGAGGGTGGGGGGTGGAATTGATCAGCCCCCCTACCCCCGGACGCTCTCGCTCGTTCACTCAAGTAATGAATAAAAGTGAGGTTTAGGGAAAAAGCCAGCCCCTAACGCTAAAAGTCTGTCAGCAGGCAGTGCCTAGAAGTGGTTTTATTTAAATCAGCAGCCGCAAATGCTTTTACCTCTGTTAAATTAACTGGGTCTCCATGCAGAACGCATTGAAACATATTTTTCTTGCAGGTTCTGTGTGTTCATTAGCCGCACAGAGTGCCTTTGGAAATGCTCGCTGAACTGATGACCATGTTCAGGGTAAAAGCAGCCTCGGTGCAGAAATCCCAGCGCAGTTCGTTTCCTGTCACTCCTTCAGGTTCCTTGTGTACGTTAAAGCGTTTTGAGTGTGTGGAGACAGGGTAATACCCCCCTTTTTCCTCCTAACGATTGATAGCCCATGTTTAGGAAAGTGCTTACACTACAGATACGGAGCAGGATGTTAATCTCTGCTAATCTAGTCATCGTTGGAATAAGCCATGTAAATCTCTCCGCCCTGCAGGCTTGGGAGCTGGGTAAAGGAAATCACAAGAAAACGCGTTTTCACGCCCTCTGCCTTAGGCTGGTTCTGGTGTCACATGAACGTCTCGCAGAAGGCAGCTTTCATGTACAAATCCAGCTAAAGCATTTCTGGTACTTGGCAGTGAAACTGAACGAGCAATCCTTCATTGTTAAGATACAAAGTTGTTGTAATTAGCTGACTTTGATATTGTAAAGGGCTGATAGTTAAATTGACCACATCTGGGTATTATTTATGGCCTGAGTTAATTACTTGGCTTCGAGGGCTCTGCAGTTTGGAGGATGCCTGTCAGCTTGTTGACTTCTTTCCTGCCTCTGCTTGTTAAGATGGCTTATCTTTTAATTTTTTTGGTAATACTGCTTGCTGGGAGAAGTACCCTGTTTTCAAATGTCAGTGTGTCACTCACAGTGAAGTGAATGATTGTAACTTTATTTATAGCTGTTGTCAGCGAGTGAAGAAGATGTAGGTGTTCCCTTGGAGCAGTCCAAAAACATCAGATCTAGGGAAAGCACCAACTGAGGCAGGAACGAGAAAGAGTACTGTAACTTAGTACTGTAACACGGACTGGTTCATCAATGAAGGATTACTGTCCCTTTCCCAGTGCCCTCAGGCTGTGGAAGGCACAGCTCCCAGACCTCTGCTCAGCGCTGAGTGCTGACCTTGCTGCCAGGCAGCCTGAGGGCAGGCTGTGTTCTGTCACCCCCAGCAGCTCGTGCTGGTGCCTCCTCCTCACCCTTCCCTGCTCCAGCACAGGTGCCGGGCAGGCTCCGAGGTGAGGTGTTGCAGGAAGCCGGGCTGGCAGAGCTCTCCCCGCTCATCCTTTCTGTCTCCTGCCAAAGCTGCTGTCTGCAGGGGCCAGGGGAGGGCTGCTCGCAGCGCTGCTCGAAGCCACTCGAACCCTTGTGGAACGGTAGCCTTGATTTCTGAGCTGCTGAGGAGAAGAGCTGGCTTCACCACGAGGTGCACAGCTTGCTGGCTTCTTACCGTGCCTCCTGCTTTCTGTAGTAAATGACACACGGGCATCTTCAGGGGCAGCTTTTGTGAGCTTCAGGCTCGGTGGCAGTTCTAGTTCAGCACTGCCTACTGCTGCACTGATCTCGGTGGACAATTCAGTTTGGAGCTAAATTGCAAACCAGAACCTGTTTTTCTGAAGTTGTTTTAAATCCAGGTGAGTGAAAAGATGAGCCTGAGTGATTTGTATAACAGGAGGTAGGAGGACATCCTGTATGGGAGGGACGGGCTGGGGAATGAATTTTCTGATAAGGGCATTTTAAGGCTTTTATCCATCCTTTGACCTGCCTTGTCCTCAGTTCTGAATGGGGACAGAGACCTCTTTTTTAGGGGACGGTTTCTAGTCCATTTTTGCAAGAAACTTTGACAGATAGGATAGATCCAAAGCAAGGGGAGCTGAAGTGTTTCAGTTTGCATTTCCCCAAGGTGAATTCTGACAAGCATTGTTGTCTTGTTCTCATTTCTGGTAATGGCAGACTGGGGAAGGTCTGTACAGGATACTGCTAATAAGGTAAAGCACAAGGCAAGTGCACTTCATGAAGTATGCCACAAATGTTTGGACTTCACGAAAGCTCAAGAGAAAATAAAAATATTGCTGGGAAGTGTTAGCATTGATGGGGCTACCAGCCTTGATGCCACACTTGTGTACAAATGGCAAGATTTTACACCCCTGCGTGCTGCACATCACTTGAAGGTGGAGTTTCTGTGTTGTGTAGGGGTCGTGTAAATTGGCCTTCAGTCGGACTTGGGCTGAGAGGAGCTGTGGTATCATCAGTCATTAATACTGTGCTTCAGCAGTGCAAAAATCATCACCCAAATCAGCCGTAGGCATTTGGTAAAGTAATCAAAACACTCTGGTTGTGGAAAGCCTGCTGATCTGCAGGAAAGCCTGCCTGGCACCTGTTGGTGTCTTTTGAAGAGGCTGGAAGTGCTGGAGTGATGTTGTACTGCAGTGCTCTGCGCCTGAAATAGGGCCTTGGTGGTTTTGCTTCTCCACTGAGAGTCCTGAAGCAGGGTTGATTTTCACCTAATTGCCATCTGTGATTGCTTTGAAGTTGGGCTTTGTTCTTGGTGTTAGTTAATGCGGGTCTCGTTAGAGGAGTGTCCTCCCTGCTTGCTGAGTTCTGCCAGTTTCACTAGATAAAACCACCCGAGTGAAATAATGACACCTTCGCGGCAGTGCCTGCCTTCAGGAACCTGGTGATGCTTGAGGTGAGGTACGCTGAGGTTAGGTTGAAATGATCCTGATTTTAATGGTAAGGTACTTTTTCATCTTTCTACATTTCTTTTGCTTCTGTAGAACATGGAGTTTTTGTAGTCCTGGAGAAGCTGCCTCAGGTGCCGTTCCTGCAAGTTAACGAAGGACAGGAAATTCCCCTCAGAACACAAAACTCTTCTCCCTTGTCTTCCTGGCTTTTTAAAACGGTCTCTCCAAGGGGAGTTGCGCAGGAGATGCGGCCTGCCTTTGGAGTCAGTGAGCTGGTGTGTTGGATAGTTGAAGAACTCTTTGCTCAAGCAACTTGCAGCGAGCGCAGCTGCAAGTTCCTGCTGTCAGAGCTGGAAAAGAGTTGGGCAGAACGCCTTGGGCAGCAGTGAAGGCAGAGGAATGGCACTGCGAAGGAGACGCCCTTGTGCCGGAAGGTACTAGGGTGTTTTGTAGGCCTTTAGGGGTTAAATAGCTTGGGAAGCTGGTGGCTGATCCCAGAGGTAGGGTGATGAGTTGTCACGAAGCAGAACTTGCATTACTTAGGTACAATCCAGACATCGATCACAGCTTCATCTGAAGCGTGTTGTAGGAACTCAGTTTTGAAAAGTAGTAACTCCATTTGAAAAGATGGTGAAGGTGCAGCTTAGAGTGTGCCTGCGTCTGGGGAAGCTGCGTTTAGAGCTGCCAGAAGGTATCGCGGAAGCTACTGCTGGATGCGTTAAGAGCAGTCTTCGTAGCTGGATTTATTGTCTGGGCGCTCTAAAACTGATTCTGCTGCAAGGCACGAAAATAAAGAGTATGTGCCGTGTGTGTAGTATTTTACCAGGTGTGCAGGACTGGGCAGCATGCCAGTTTTGTACAAAATGAGGCAGGCTGTTCTTCAAGCCTTGCAAAAGCTGGTGTAAAACCAGGGCTGCTTGACTAACTTGTTGTACAAAATAAGCATTTTCGGTCTGTTCTTAAAAATGAATAAGAAGTGTGTCTTACCCGTTATTTTATGGGTCGGATGTGTCTAAATAGTGTATGCTTACCTTCAAACCTACTGTGTTGCCTCCAAGAGGGTCCTCAGGGTACCAAACAGGGTATTCACCTTTTCTAAGAGGTTAAAACCAGGGTATTCGCTTGGAATTGTTCACTAGGAGTTGGGATGTGTTGGAAAGCTCCAGTATGGTCCTAGTTTTTTGGTGTTGTTAGCTTGCCGTTCTGTTCTGCCCTTTGAAAGAACTTGACTTGTATTCAGAAGAACTTATTTAACTTCTTGGTGATGTCTTCCACGAAGATAACACTTGAGCCAACAACTTTTTGAGATAATGTTGCTGGAGTCTCTGAAGCAATTCCATTTTGTTGGAGCTGCATCTTTGTTTTCTAACGTTTCTGGAACATCCCTTCGGAAAGACTTCAGCCTAGAAGTGCAGGTTGTACTCTATTGTATTATTATCTTGTAACTTCAGTTCTTCCAACTTGCAGCATCTGATGCCACTTGTCATTCATATCAGAGGAAGCAGTGGGACCTTGGAAAGCTGTCAGTTCGCAAACGTTTGTTGCTTTTGATTGGGAAAGAGGAGGATACCCGGTGACTGTTCAGGCAAAATTTGGGTTTAGGCAGGTGAATGAGATACTCCACAGAAGGTGAGCATTAGCATTGCTGCGCCAGGTACATGGAACAAAGCTAGTACTGCACGTGGAAGCTCTGCACTATTGAATAGTTTATTCATAGCTCCTTAGTTCCTGCATTTGCTAAGGATTTGAAGTCTTGCTGCCACTGCTTTCTGTGCCACACTGCTCTGCATTGGTGCAATCCTAGTCTGGATTAAAAATTGCTGTGGTTGCCTCCCGCTGCTCCCAGAGCAATCCAACAGCACACAAAGAGCTCTCAGGGGGCAGCTTTGTGGATTCAGCCTGCTTTTGCTATTTGCCCAGTTGTACACCAGGGAGAAACCTTTCCTTTTATTTGGTCACCTTAAGGCACTGTCTGCAGTAGGCTTTAAATGCGTGATAAATTGCAGTTCCTGGCTACGTTTTATCTTTAAGTCCTAGGCTGTGTTTTTGGGTGTGATGAGACAGAGGAAAACTTTTGTCTCTTGTAGCCAGTGTAGATGTTACTTGCTGCTCCCGCCCCTGCTTCAAGAAACAAGGGAAGCAGGAGAGCGTCACCTTGGGCGTTGCTTGATGTGAAGCCTCCTCTTACCCTGCGCAGGGCACCTTGCCTGGTTTTGTGTTGAACTGCTCGGAGTCTGGATTCTGTTTCCAGTGCATGACTCCGGAGCTAACGGGTCTCTGCTCTGATCTCACAGCCCAAAGGTGGAGCTCTCAAGACTGCTGTCAGTCACATCAGTATCCTCAGCAAGGAGTTCCACGGAGTGTTGTAAGGAAGATTGAAATCTTAAAAGGGTTTATATGTCCTCTTATTTTGGCTGGTTTTGGTTAACGCTAAGTGACAGCTCTGCAGTCATTTATGCCTGTACAGTGATTTCTGTGATGAGTTGTTTAAACTTACAGTGTTATGAAAATGACACTCAGTTTTAAGTGCTTCCCTGTGGGGCTTTTGGTTTCTCTTGAAGCCTCGTCCTTAACGCACCGTGCTTAGCTCTGGTCTGGCTGAGAAAGGCGTGAGCCTCCAGCAGAAGCCCCATTAGAGCCGACCGCCTCGTCTCGGCAGTACCAGCTGCAAAGATGGGGCAGTGTAACAATCCAGAGCGTGTTTCTCTAGGCTCAGGCTGATTTTATGGTGTTTAAATAGCAAAGATTAAATGGGGGGAAAACCCCAAATGTGTTAATATACCACATGAATATTTTTAGTAACAAAATGTTATCATCGGTATTCTCTGCTGTAGCTATTGGGGTAGTGGCAAGTGGAGCTGTTTCTTACCTGTTCCTACTCACTTGTCTATTTCAGCCTAGACACGCTCGCTGCTTAGTTTTGGCATGGTGCAGTTTGGTGCATGCTGGCATTTAAGTTGGGCGTTCACCTCTCTTACTGGTGAGTGCAGCTCGTTAGCTGTGGGTTGCTGATCACAACAGCCCCACTTCCCCTGAGACAGACGGACAGGCAGATAGCGTGGCTGCAGGGCAAGGTTTTTCACACGGAAGGTGACGGCTGAAAAGCTTCCTGCAGCTGACTGCCCGGTGGCTGGATCTGGCACAGGGGAGGTGAGTGGGGTACACCCGCTGAGGGCACCCAGTCAGGATTATTGCCCCTTTGGGTCGTGGGGTGCAGTTCTAATGGTGGTGTACGGCAAATGTACCGCCAGATTTATTGCGGGTAGTTTGGTGTTACGGTGCTTCTTTGTCTTCCGATATGACTAATCAATTGCTTAACTCTGCTGTCATAGTTGAAAAAACAAGTCTGGTATGCAGCTTTGAGAATCTGGGAAGTAAAGGCTAATTATTGCTGCCTGAACGGTGTTTTACTGAGGGGTTTTCTGTAGTGATGAAACAAAATTATGCCTGTTCTGACTTTGGAGATGAAAAATGTAGGAATAATGTGACTGGCTGTGCTGAACTAGGGATCATAGAACCATGAAATGGATTGCATTGGAAGGGACCCTAAAGCTCACCCACTTGGGCAGGGACACCTCCCAGCAGACCAGGCTGCCCAAAGCCCCATCCAGCCTGGCCTTGAACACCTCCAGGGATGGGGCATCCACAGCTTCTCTGGGCAGCCTGTGTCAGGGCCTCACCACCCTTACAGGAAAGATTTTCTTTCTAATAAAAATCTACCCTCTTCTAGTTTAAGACCATTCCCCATTGCCCTATCATTATCTGTCTAATACCTAGTGAAGAGTCCTTCTCTGTCTCTTTAATAAGACCCCTTTAAGTACTGAAAGGCCACATTGACGTCTCCCTGGAGCCATCTCTTCTCCAGGCTAAACAGCCCCAGCTCCCTCAGCCCATCTTCATAGGAGAGGCGCTCTAGCCCCTGATCACCTTAGTGGCTGTCCTCTGGACTTGCTCCAACAGGTCCACATTTTTCTTGTGCAGGGGGCACCAAACCTTGATGCAGTGCTCCAAGGATGAGTGTACAAATTGAGGTAAAAGGTCTGTTTAGCCTGTAACCCTGAGAGACAGTGGTCTGTAGCAGGTGCTGGGGAGAAAAGGTATAAGAAATGAGGAAAATACAGTATGACCCTTTTGCTGTTAAATCTACCCAGCTAAAATCTACCCAGCTATTTACAGTCTCTGAGGAGTTTCTTGAGGAGTCATAGATGTTATTTGTATCACTGTATTTTTAATAGCTCCATGGACACCCTGTGGCTTTTTTTGTGTCTTTCTGAAGCTATTTTGAGCTTTTTTGACCTCCACGACATCCTATGGCAATGAGTTCCATGGTTTAGCTATGCATTTTATTTAAAAAACAAACAAAACCACAAAACCAACCTTTCTTTTGTTTGTACAGCTGCTCTAGCTGTTGGGAATGGATCTGTTCTTACATTATGGGTGATCTCCACGATATACACAACTTTGTGTGACACTGTAGTATGTATACCTTGCTACATCTCTGTACCTTTACTTGTTCTACCATATTGTGATGGACCAGAGCAGTATTTAAGATGTGGAGGTAGCATGCAAATAACAAAAGCAATTCATTTGTTGCCTCAGACTTTTAAAATTGTTTCCAGTATTGTTTCTTTTGGACTTCCTGATTTTGCTGATCTTGCACCTGGAGTTGTTCGCTGACTGTCCTCTTTCATCTGTAGGTGGGAACAGCGAATTTGGAGCCCATCTATTTATGAAAGTGAAATTCAGGTATCCCCTCCGCCCCCTTGAGGTGGTGTTCTTGGTTTTGTTAGGACTGGATTGCTAACAATATTTGCTATGAATTCTGGTATTGATTAACTTAAATAGTTGGGTATCCTCAACAACAACAACAAAGCTCACTCTTCATGCCTTTTGTGAAACCATGTGTGCTGTGTGTTGAGAAGCGTAAATCCCAAGTCAGAACCTCTGGGACACTTGTGATGATCCCTTCACAGGGAAAACCAACTGTTTGTCTATAGCTTTTGTTCCTTCTTGAGCACTTGGGAATCTTCCCAAGGAGTGCTTTATCACATAATGCCTTTGTTTAAAACAAAAATCAACCCTTGGTGAGGTGCTTTCTCAAAGGTCATCCAGATAGGTGTGTTAATGGGACTACCCTGTGCTTGCTGACAGTTGTCTCAAGGAACATTGATGTATTTTTGAAACATTACTTCTTTTCTCTTTTCATATTTACGCAAACCCCTCCAGTTCTGGCCTTTATCATAGCTTTTGTTAATTTACCAGGCTTAGGCATTTGCTTTACTGGTGTGCTGTGCTCCAGACCTCTTGTCTGCTCTCCCTACTGGATCTTTAAAAGTATGGTTGGTCTTTGCTGGCTTCCCTTGCTCTGCTACTGAAGCTCCGTCAAGTACAGTGTTGCATGCTGTCCTTAAAATTTCAGTGTAGTGTTTGGCTTCTCATTGAGCTGACAGGTATCATTTAGTCCTGGAAGTCACGTGTTTGATCGGTCCGGCTTACTCTTCTCTGAGTTCTAGCATGGTGGTGAATGGTATTTATAGCAATTCCCAGGAGAAACGTTGTATTTAAAGGAAACCAAATAGTCAGCCCTTTGAAGATTTAACACAATTTTTTACATGAAAAAATAAGGAATTGAATCCATGTACAACAAACTGTATATAACTGTGTCCACTTTCCTGTCTAAAGAAGAGATAAGTGTCTGAGATCTATAGGGCTTCAGTCGTGGGTGGCATAGAGAAGGAAGACTTATTCCCTATTTCTCCTTGCACAGGAGCTAAGGGTTACATGGGGAAAAAGCTGGCAATTGGCAAGGTTGCAGCAAATGAAAGGAAGTGATTCTTCACGCTCTAACCAAACTGCGCTAATGATTTCTGTGGGATTTTCTAGAAGCTGAAGATGCGCGGGTTACAGAAGTGGATAGAGAAGTCTGAAAAATTCATTTAAATCTTTTAAATGCTGATAGTCCATGAGACAAACTGTTGGTAGAACATCTTTGTCAAGTATTATTAGGTAATATTTGCTTTTCTGTAGTAGAAATCCTTTCCACCAGGAGAAGCAGCTTCGACCACTCCATGTTGCTGCAGGAGAAACAGAAGAACTCGTGCTGAAGCAACGACACCAGTCACGGAATTGTAGCTGGTAAAAGCCCATGGTGGTGTGTCCGAGTCTTCATGGGGACATGCCAAAGTTCGGAGCCTGCAGACAAACAGTTTCCTGCCCCAACAGTTTCCATCCAGGCATAGTTCCCTTGCCCTGACTGGTTGCAGGAGGTGGTGGCAGTGAGATGCCCCCACGTGGGTACTGTTGACCAGATGATGGCCAAAGCTTGTTTTGTTCAGTGTCTGCTGAGGAAAGCCGGCAACTCCTTCAGGGCAGGGCCCAGGTGAGGTAGGTAGGGTGTGGCATAAGCAGCAGGCTGGATTTAGGGCTGTTCTGTGAGGGTTTGAGCGGGGGAGGTGGTGTTTTGGGGAGGACGTTGAAGTTAGGGCATCTGTAATAGGTAAGATGATGGCATGAGACTAGAAGATTCCTGGGCCGTGGAGGTAAGAAAATTCAGGTGGAAAAGAGGAATTGAGATACACTGCTGAGGCTGTCTGCTCCCAGTAATGCCTTTAGCTCTCCTTGCCAGCTGGGGTCCCCAGCCCATCAGCCAGTGAGTCAGAACCATACAATCCTTGCAACAGCTAATTTCTTGGAAAAGTTTTATCTATTTCCTTCAGCTCGTGTCCTCAGGCATTACTATGAATAAGCAGAATCTCTGTGGATTTGTTTTTTGTTGTTGTTTGTGATCTGCTACAGGCGATCTTTTATTAATGTTTGGAAGGAAAAACTTCCAAGCTCCATAGACTGTGTGAAGTTTTTTTTTTTTTTTTTTTTTAAAAAAAAACACTTATTACTGAACATCAGCATTATGTTGGATGATGGGGTTGGGGGAGGTTGTTGCCAGGTCTTCCCTGTTGGAAAATATCCGAACTGTGACATTTCCCAGTGCCTCAAGTGAATCTTCTTCCCTTGGCAGACAAAATGTTTCCCTCCCACATATTAGCTTGGGTGCTAATCTGGTCCTGCGTTGGGCTGGTTTAGCTCCTGAAACTTAGAGCAATCTTCCCACTTCTCGCTGGATGCGTACTCTGCCAGGTCAGCTGTTTAACGAGGGTTGCTGTGAGAGTTTAATGCATCGATCCTATGTTAAATGAGCATGAGACAGTGTGGAAGCACTGGGCTGGGAGAGAAGAAAAGCCTTCGGGCAGGGAATTGCTCGCCCTGATGTGTGGGCTTGCAAACCTGAGCAGGAATGGTTCACCTGGACCTGTGCTGCGTTTCTTGCCCTGGGGTGTCTGCTCCACCCTTCCCAGGGATGACCCAGCTGCTGCAGGATGGCCTCAGGCTGCATTGTGCTGCAGCAAACTTGCTTCTGTTTTCCCTGTTCCTTGCCTGAAGATGCTGAGCTCTCCAGCTGCTGCCAGACCAGCCCTGCAGCTGCAGCGGTGACTTCCTCAGGCAGAGCACAGGGAGGTGAGGCTTGTCCCTGAAGGAAGTCCTGTGCCTGCTCTCCCAAAGCCTGCTTTGTAAGTGCTGGTTGCTCCTGGATCGCGTTACTGCAGGTGCCTGGAAGAGAGGGAGTGATCCCTAGACTTCTTGCTAACAGTATTTGTGCTTACTGAAATCAGAGGTGCAAGCAGTGAATGGAAAAAGGGGGGAAAAAAGCTTCAGAGGAGCTGCAGCTCAATGCACGCACAGCTCTGAGCTCGTCAGCGGGTTTTAACGTGGAAGTGTTACAAAGGGCTTCACTCGGAGCCAACTGGAGCTTGAATTCCCATTTCTGGGGGCTACTCCGCCTCTGCTTGATGCCTTGGGGTTACTGTTTTCCTTTTGGCGATCATAAATGAAAGCTTCAACAGGCTACATAGAAATTCAGTAAGCCTTTATTCTTTGTTTTGGCACTTCCCACAGTATATTCAGGAAGCAATTGAGATTTCTGATAAATGCCTTCTGAGCAGAAGGGTATAACGCTCCCGTGTTGTTTATTGTTCTTCTTGAATTTCTAAGTCACCTTTCCTTTTTTTTTCTTGAGTGTGTGCATTCTGATCACGATGAGTCAAATTCTGCCCTGTGCCAGAAATCTCAGAACACCAATTCCCCTTCAGTCTGCTACCTCCAGCTGCCAGTACGCAACTGTACAAGCATTTTCCTGTTTCTTCAGTTAATTCCTCTATAAAAAAAAAGGCGCACCACAAGGCGAGCCACTCCTGCATGCTGCTAAGCAGTAGGGCACATCCGGTGCTTGTTTAAGGTCAGCGGGGCTCTTTTTGTCTTGTGCCTCGTCTCTAGCTTCTTCTCCATTGATACCGAACCTGTGCACCATCTGATCGCTTGGCTGAATGCATTTGTTCCGGATGACACGTGAGCATGTGATGGCGTTGGAGTTGTGGGCAGGGCACGTGATGCTGTAGTAAACCAGCCAGCAGGCTATTTTGAGAGGGTGGGTGATAACCTCACGGCGTACAAGATCTCTTGCAGCGAGATGAGTCCTTTGTAACCACCCCCAGCTCCTACCCTCTGCTCTGGGTGTGTCTGCGTCTGTGAGTGCTGATGTTACAGTCTCAGCGATCTCACTGAGCATCCGTGATGCTGGGGTTTGATGGCAGTGCCTTAAACTGGGATCTAACTACTGTTTATCCCTGCCTTGCAAATGGAGAGCTGGATTACAGATAAAACAGGTAACAGTGCCTATTTTGGAAACACAGAAACTGCTTTTTTTTTTTTTTTAACCTCTTTTCAAATTCTTCATGACGTAAGTTAAGCATTTGGCTTCACTACCTAGCCCTTGTCTCAGTCCACACAGCAGCTTTTGATACTGAGCTGATACTGAAGGAACTCATTGAAAGTTGTTGGCAAAACGTGTATCTAGACAGAAGGCACCTGAAATCAGTTACGGTAAGCCACCCTTCCTGTTTCTTCTGGTAAGGGTATGGAGATGTTCAGTTTAGCTGATACATACTTCTTTATTTTAGAAAGTAAATCTAAAATCCAAGTATTCCAAATAAGACATCTCACTTCCTAATGTCTGAAGTCTAGCTGCAGGTTTCCCGAATGTTCCAACTCCTCCTTCAGTACTTGGTTGATTTTGAGCCTTAAAAAATCCGATGTATCGCTGCCGAGTTCAGTCACTGGCACACAGCAGGTTGTAAAACCTAGCACAGAGATTGTTTGACTTGAATATTTATGTTCAAGATTCACTCTCAGAACCTGTTTAGCGGGGTGAGTGTTCTCTGTTCTTCAGGCCAAACAGGCAGTCTGTTCCTGTCATCTCAAGGTACTCTCACTTGTTGCTGTCAGGTCATTTCAGTTTCTTCAGTGATTACATGTCATCTGTTTGAGGTCAGTCTCCATCTTCGTTACTTAGATGCTTTCAGTTAGCATGAGGTGTTGGTCATGAGTGTGAAGAGCCTTTTCTTGTATTCTTTCTTTAAAGCTTTTTCCTAACTCGTTTATTTCTAACTTTTTTTAAAAAAAAAAGGCCCAATAAATTGTACATGCATGAAAATGCATGCAGCCATGATGTGTAGGTTACTGACTAGCACTGGATTCTTTTATTTGCCTATATTTCAAGTTGGGACAGAATTTGCAGATTCCATTAGGGTGACTTTTCTTGCAAGTGTGGCATTTATCTGTAAGTCACGGACAGGAAGGTGCAGATCTGCCTGTATCTACTTTAGGTCATGTTAGGCTTCCTCTAAACCCTAACTCAGGAGTGCTTGTGTTCTCTGTGCTGCTCCTTCACGGGGTTGTTGAATGGGACTGGTGTAAAGGTAAGTGTCCAACAAGGATCTGAAATAGCAGAAGCTTTGGGAAGAAGGATTAGATTCCCAAAACCGTGGTCTACCGTTGCGACTTTTAAGATGCAGCCACTCCAACGGCTTGCAACCATTCACATCTAACGAGGATCACAGAGTTACGACATGACCAGTCGGTACTGGTGTAGGCATCTCATGGATTTAGAAGACCAAAATCTGCCATTTCATTTTTGTGTGCGACTGCAATATGTACAAACAAACGGTTTGTCTCATACAAAGGCCTAAGAACTCAACTGCCCTGACAAGTTTTGTCCTGCTACGTTGACCTTTATAAGCTATTCATACAAGAAAAAATTGGTTTCATGAAGAAGCAGCAGCTATTCACTTTCAGGTTCAAAGGAGCAATCCTTGGGTAGATGTTAGCATTGTTCTCAGAAAAAGCAGGGACTGAAAACTGCCTTTCTCTTCTGCAGCTTATTTATATTGAGCGAGTTTCCTGGTAGTTCTCTGTGGTTTGTTTGCTTTGGTTTCTAAAATTTGGGCTGGCCTCTTTGTTAGTTGTGGCTCTGTATCCAATCCCTTTTGTAGTTTTGGCTTCTAGTCCACTCACAGCCTTGAGGGCTGCGTGCGTTTGTCATCTGTGTTGCCTATAAGAAATCTTATGAGAGCAGGAGCTTTTTTTTCCTTTAGCAAAAGGTAGCTGATATGTTACAATTTGTTTGCTGTAGTATCTGCTGATAAGAGACATAAGAAACATTTATGTTTTTCCATTATAGGGTCAGATGACGTTGCTTCTCAAGAAGAAAAATGCTTTGCTCTTGAGAAACTTCTCACTGGTGCCTTGAGGAGCGGTTCTGGGAGTGCAGTGGCTTTGGCCTCTAGAGCATTGTAGAGCTCAAGAGATCAGGTAGAAGCCATCAGTAAAGTGAGGAAATCAATGTAAATCTGGGCTAACTGAGAACCTGCTCTTGGCCATCAGAAAGTATCATTATTATTGTGTGCAGTCAGCTTTCATCTAAGAGGGTTGACACCAGGCACAAGCTCTTCACTTGGCTTCAGTTCTAGTTTTTCCTCCAGGTTTGTTCAAATATGTTTAGTTCTTTTGTTCTTGGAAATGGGACCACTGGGAGGAGAAGGTGGAATTTTTGGTTCTTATTTTTAGAAAGAAAAGCTTCTTACAGCTCAGTATTACAGCCTTAACATTTCTGGTGTGGTTCTCCCCAGACTGTATGACCATTTAACCATGTCAGATGTGTTGGCAGCCTGTGATGACCTGTTCGCTTACTAGCCGGAAAGACATTTTTGTCATGGAGTGCTCACCAGAATGCTGCAGGAAGAGGGACTGAATGATGGTTTGGTAATTAGTTAGTCTTCCTCTTGTGCAAGCAGTGATGAAACTTGATAGCAGAGTTCCCCATGCGTTTTGGCCTGGATATCCACAGCTGTGTGTCCTGATTTAGGAAAGTAGTTTACATAGTTCTTGCTTTTATTTATATATGTATATGTATCAGAAAGAAAGGTGAGTTTTACAGGGCTGGATCTTCCTCAGGGAATGTTTCTGAGCTTCCCTGTTGAGATGCCTCTCTGCATGAACACTAGGAGGTGCTTATGCAATTGCTTTGTTTCAGCTAAGCAAATCAATGTAATCTGTTGTGTTGGAAATCACTGAGAAATCTCAGCTTTGGTGTCCTGATCGAATTTGTGTTTGGTAACTTCGTTTCATCAGCTTTTATTTTTGCCCATAGTTCCAAGAATGTGAGCTTTAAGCCCTTAGTGCTCAGACACTTACTAATATGTCACTGATTTTTTTATTTTTATTTTTTTCCAGTGGCAAGTGAGTTTATCAATGTCGGGTATTATCTGTCAGATTGAAAACCTACAAAGCAATTTTAAAGCGAGTTAGGATGAAAGTGTGATAGATGTAATTCTTGTTCTGTTGTGCAGGTAGAAATTTGGAACAAACTCCTTTGTTTTCTTGAATAGAAATACAAAAGCAGGTGTTGCTAACCCTTCTCTCTCTCAAATTACGTATTGTTTTGCTGCTATTAAAAGCCTGTAGATAAAAATACAAAATTCTGTAACTTTCTTGCTAAAGAAAGTCCTTCCAGAATTCATTTGAGGATGCTAACTTGCTGTGTCACATTCTAAAAACAAATTCAGAAAAGCCCCACAAATTGTACAGCCCAGAAAGGAGCCTAGTATTTTTGTGTGGACGTTTTTCCACATCATTTTTCTGGGGTTCATGAGAAGTAAGTCACATACGTTTAACTTACGGGAAAGTTTAGATGTTGAATTTGAAGCAGTGGCTTAGGTAGAATGTTGTTTGAAGTGAATGCTCTGCATTAGTGCTTTGATGCAGCTGGCTTTGGCGGAGAAAATCTTGGAGATGAAAGGCTTTTACATCTTTGGGCACTCTAAGTACTGATGGTTTTTTAACCTTCGTCCTCTTCAAATTTGTGTTGTAAATGTGTATTGGGATTCATACATGTGCACGCAGGCGCGCACTACAAACTTCTATATATACTTCTGCTTTTGGTTGTGCCTGCTTTAGTGCATAATGTATTAGGTCTCTAAAGTATCATTTGTTGTTGAAATTGAAGCTTTTTAGGTGTTCTTAATATCTTTAAGTTTTTGTTTTTGAGGAATAGCTTTATGAGCAATGAATTTTATTCCAGATCTCTGAATCTTTATGTATTCTTTGTATATATACACCAAAGAGTTTTAATTTCCCTTGCAAACTGTTCCCAGGTCACACACATCCTGCACTGCGGATCTGTTCTCCCAGTTATTTGTTTTGCTCTTAATTTTTGGAACAACATATATTTTTTTTTAGCTTTCTCTTGTGCTGTGCATTATGATTCGGGAAACAGCATGCTTCATACAAATTTCCAGAACACTTGTAATCATCTCCTCTCCTCCCCCATCGCCTTTCCTTCCTCCCTGTTGTCATAGCTCCCCGCTTTTCTTATCTTTCCTCTTACTGCCGCAGCTTTCAGATGATAATTCCCTACTCCGAGCCAGCTGCTGCAGAAGAGCTGAATGAGACCGAGCGCACTCACAGCTGACCTGATGTTGGAAGGAACAAAGACGTTCGTGCTTTGCCTGTGGCCTTACCTATGTGATCTCTTCCCTAGCCTGGCCGTGTTAGGTGTGATCGCAGGAAGGTGCAAGGGGAATGGCACTTCTGGCTGCCCCTTGCCAGCTGCTGTAGGGGCAGAAATGCACAGGGGAAGGGTGGGGGACCAGAGGGGGATGTAGGAGGTTCCTAATGTTTGCGAACAAGGTCACCATTTTCTAACAGAGCCGTTGTTTTTTTCCTACCCCTTGTTTCTTGGTGCTCCCGCGGCCAAAAGCGCCGCGGCGTGCCCGCCAGGACCAGGTGGGATGACGCATTCTGTGTGGTCATGCCGGCTGCTGCCAAACTCCGCAGGTGACTCAGAGACCCTGTTCATTTCCTTTCATTTCCTCCGGGTGAGCAAGCCAACCTTCTTTTAATCTTTTGCACCAGGGGCCTTAGGCCACCAGGCTGAGCTGGAAAGCGTCCTGCTGGTTTTGTGCATTCAGCCCCGGGGTTGAAGCTTATTTTGGGGCCGGCTGGCGAGGCGAGCAGCGGCAGCCCTATCTGTGCCATGCAGATAGCTGGGCTCTTCACGAGGCAGCTCCTCAGCTGCCACGCTTCACAGTGCAGGGCTTTAAAGGAAGCCGTCATCTATTTTTGTCAGGTGCTTAAGATGTTAATATCTGCTTGGAATACGGGACGTGTGGATATTCGAGGCACCAGTCTAGCAAGAAAATGTTTATTTAAAAAAATCTTCCCATTTTTGTATTAACCAGTACGTGAACTTTCCTTACTGTGACTGTTAGGTACAGCCTTGCTAGTGCTGTGATGGTTTAAGGGTTCCACCAATCTTAAATCTGCTGGTGAACTTCAGTGATTAAAAAGTGCCTGCCTGGCAGCTTGTCTGAACCGCCCCCGGTTTTTCCAGTCCCTAACTTCTTATTGGAAAAATGTTACTTTGAAAATACTTCCAGCATAACCGGCTTCTGACTTCGTGGGCTAGCAGGGAAAAAGTGCAGTGCTATAAAGGATACCTGAGGGCTTGGAAGTGGCTAGTTTGATGAAAAATTAGTGCTTGCTTCATGCCTTTGGCGTGCCTGCATTTGCTCTCACCAGATACATTCTTGACCTTATTTTCTTCTTTATCTTTTCTTTCATGTTATGTTAGTATTTTTGTCATTTCGGAAGGCACTGCTTGTTGCAGGGATGTGAAGTACAGGTATTACTTTATGAGTTTTAATTCGTCATTATTAGGTCACAAACACCTTCTGAGCAGACTTCCATCCCCAGAGGGTTAGCAGTTCAAGTGCCGTAGGCTGACCTGAGCGTATTGCCATGGCCGTTTTTTAATGTGCTGGAGTTGAAATGGACACATGCAGGAGGCAACTGTGCTCTGGAATGAGAGAATGGATCTGGTAATTGGGAAACGTGATGTGGATGAAATGGATCTCTGAGGCGTTTTAGCGTGGTGGTTAAGAAACGTCAGAAATGGAAAAATCAATATAGCTCATAGGTAATGAATTTTAAAACTGTCTAATTAATAGCTTTTAAAGCAATTACAAATGAGGAATTGCCTTCCGATGTGCATCTTTCTATAGGGTACTTGCTGCCATAGATACGTGACCACATTTAACGTTTCATTCATCACCCAGAAGAGGTCATAACATTCTTACCAACAAAGTTTGCCTCCCGCTGAAGTCCTCAGGGCAGAAAATGCGGGTGTAGTTAAGGGGAGCCTGGCTCCCCTCACTGAGAGTTGGGGGTATGGAAGGGGAAGTCAGTATCTGTGGGTTGGGGTAGGCAGTCAGCAGGCTGCAGCATCGCCATGCTGTGACCGAAAGGGCTGCTGTGCTCCAGAGTATACATGTAGTGCTACAGATAACACAAGTCCCCTCTTTATTAGGGGGTTTGGTCTGGTCTGCTTTTAGAGTATAGGACATGGCTGGGATATTGGCGTGCAAGATGCTGAAACACAGGAGAGAAGGGAACAACATGAGAATCTTGTTAAAGAAGAGGAAAAGAGCCCAATAAAAAGAGGTATTAGAGGGTTGGTCTGCTTAGCCTTAGAAGTTCATTGATTCCCAGCTAACTGTTTACAAACTGCGAAGTGTTTCCAGTATAAGGCTCCTACCGTCGTCCTGTTGTGCCTTTGTTTAATAGCTGTGCTTTATGTTAATACTTTTAAAAGGTATATCTACATGTGGTCAATTCTATGGAATTTAAAAACAAAGGGCGATACTTACTTTATTTGGAAGTTTGTTGAAGGGATTTGGCTTGTCTGGGTCCTCGTTTGCTGTGACATATGCCAGTTTTATAGTTGCACCCTGACCAACGTTTTATTGGGGCGTGCTGGGGAAAGGTAGGAATGACGAACAGGAGGGTGAACTTAGCACAGGTGGAGCCTCTGCAGGGCTTGAAATGTCGTTTGCCTGGAAAGTAAGGCTGTATTGGAAGTGTTTTTCCTTGAAGCCTTGTTTAGTGTCTGTCACATAATGTTTAAAAGACAGTGTTAATGTTTTCTAGCTACCATAGTATAAAGTATTAGCATTTTTAGGTATTAAGGACTGCTGTAAGCATGTGCATGTTTGAGTTCATGCTGTGGGCTATAACAGCATTATAGAAGGTAATCTAAAAGGCAGACCTTGGTTTTGGTAGTGGTGTGATGTAAAAATAACTGCTTGATACTGACATCCCAAAATTCAGCCTCAGTTCTGACAGTTACAGAAGGGATGTGTGGATGGGCAGCTGTCATCCGGCGATGCTGAACAGAGAAGTTCCCAAATGACGCTCTCAGATCCAGCTGTGATGTATCAAAGGGTCAGCTCTCTTAGCAGATCTGCTTGTAGGTACCAGAATGAAGATGGTAAACCACATGCAAGTCTGACTCCTGTTGAAATCCTGGAATGAAATCTTTTCTCTAGCAATTCCCCATAGGCTCTTCTTAAAATGTCTTGAGATAATTTTACTTGGAGAGTTTTTGGATGTATCGTGAAACCAGCAAATCGGCCCTAAAATAGAAGGGGGATGTTTGTTGTTGTGGGCGTTCTGTCTTTTTTTGGATACAAGATATTTATAATCAAGTATTTCAACTCGGTTTTGATGTGCAAACAATGCAGTAGCCTCACAAGTTCAGAGCACCTGCAGTTTTTCATCCTTTATCTCTCTATCAGTTTATCCTTAAACATTTGTCGTACCAGTACAGAACCCCTCTGGAGGGTGTCACGCCCCCCCTCCTTTTATTAAAGACTATTAACGGCATCCTGGCTGGGACAGCGCTGCGGGTGGCTTCCTGTCACGTTGGCTCTGCACAACACCGCAAGGAAGCAAACGTTCCTCTTATCCTCTCATTGTGCTGTTGTTTCCTGCGAGGCAGCAGACTGGACGCATGTCCTGGATACAGGCTTTTTTATGGCACCCAGCGTGTCGGAGGGCCCAATCACGTCCTTCTCGGGGTCCCTCATAGCCCAGCACAACAGGAAGCCAGGCGCGCTCGCGTCCTGTTGTGCTCCTGCTAGCCTGGCCTGGGAGAGCTCTCGGCTGAATCCGAGTTCAGAATGAAGGTGAGCTTAAAATCTATTTAGGATAATAATTGTTGTTAGCGGGAAGTTTAAGCTATAGCTTATAAAGTTTTCTTAAATGTTCCTTTTTAATAGTTCTCCCCACTTTTTAGTACCTTTCTGACCAATTCTGGTGTCGGCACAAGTGCCCGTCTCTCATATTTCCTTTTTTTAGGATCAGAGCCTCTGTTTCATGATTCTGTTCATTCTTGCAGTTGGCTAGTTTAAAAACTGCCACAGTAAGTGTATAGCTAGTAATGAAAATTATAAGCTCCTGTTGCTGTCCTCTTCCTTAAGAGCTTTCTTTGTCCCGATTAGATTAGTTTGACCACTTCTTGTCAGTCTGTTTTTCCATTTAAGCTAGTAAATAAGTTCTGCTGTCACTTAGGCTATTTACTTGTCTTGCTTGTGTGCATTTTAAAATAATTTCTTGTGTTTCTGGAAAAAACTTTACGCCTATGGGTGGTGAGGCCCTGACCCAGGCTGCCCAGAGGAGCTGTGGATGCCCCATCCCTGGAGGTGCTCAAGGCCAGGCTGGATGGGGCTTTGGGCAGCCTGGTCTGCTGGGAGGTGTCCTTGCCCCTTGCAGGGGGTTGGAACTGGGTGGGCTTTAAGGTCCCTTCCAACCCAAACCAGTCTGTGATTCTGAGAGTTGTCTGTTACAGAGCCCAGGCAATTCCCTGGTCCTCCACTTAGTCCTTACAGCTTCAAATAAATACGAATACTCCTGAAATTATCCATAGCCTTGTGAAATTTGATGAAATAATAAGGATTTATTTGCTTGGTGCACAAATAGAGTGAATGCTTTGAGAAACTTCCCCCTTTACTGAATAATACTGACATTTAAATGTTCCCTAAATCTACTCTGTCTTTGATAGTCGGTCACATATCCGGTCACAACTGGTTTGTCGGTCCCTTAGGCAGTTACTTCAGATGAGTTTCATGAAATTTTTCCCTACTCTGTTTCAACCAAGCTTCCCTTCTCGTCCCAGCCTTCCTGTTGTGTCCCTTTCTCTCTCTGGGGTTGCAGCCTTTTCCTCTCCCGCCCCTGCAGGCTGCCTTCCGCACTACAGGCATCCCATGCTAGTGCCTGCGGGCTGGGTCTTGCCAGGAAAGTAACCCACTTCTTGTTGACTCTTTTTAGATAAAAGCTGTGACGCTGCAGGAAACTGAATCTTTCTGTTTCTTAAATCAGCTGGAACAACTGTAATAGCAGGCTTTTGCTGTCCTCTTTTAATCTTGCACAAGGGAATACTACGACTCCTTTCAACCTATGGTGAATCTACTGCGAGAGCTATTTTCTTGAGATTGTGGATGAGTGTTTCCATTACCTCAGGCAAATATTATGGGTTTCTTTTATTCCCCTTTCCCCCTGAAAATCCAGATGTTCAATGTCATCACCCAGTGCTTGAAAGCTACTACCGTGTCTTCTATGAGATAGTTTGAGGTTTGGATCTGCTTCCCACAATTAAAAAAACAACTTCACCTTTCATTCCTCTCCTTCCCAAACATCATTCTTCATCTAACCTATCCAGCAATATAAAATTCATTAACTCTTAAGGAATGCAGTATTCCTCTGCCTTGTAGAATAAAGAGATGACACGTACGTTGTGATGTTTTTAAAAGTATTGTGTGAAGAATCGGGCACAATGGCTGTGAGCTACTTACAGAAAAGGAAGAACGTGCTGAGAGCAATGCAGTGCTTTGAATGCTACTTGGTAACTTGTTTGGCCAAAATGTCTGAGGAAAGGTGCTCTCTTGTGATAAAGGCATTTTATTCAGCTTTTCTGTAGTTTAAATGACACTGGATATCTTTAGCTTTTTTTAAATCAAATGCAGCTGCTTCTGTATTTTTCTTTCTATTTAAAAATGAGTTTCAAAACTGAAAAAAGTGGGAACCCCCTCCCATCATAACTGATCCATGACAGCCACTGGAAGACTGATCACCTTAATCAGCAAGTAGCTCCTACAGTCATGGCTTGCATGGTGATGATAGGTATGCTAGGTTTAAAGCCTTGTTTCTAGGACTTAATGTATGTTCTTTTGTTTTCAGACTTTTGATGCAAATGATCTGTATCAGGGACAGAACTTCAGCAAAGTTCTCAGCTCTCTAGTTGCATTAAACAAGGTAACTGCAGGTAAGTACAGTTCACTCTGTTTACTTTGCTCTCCTACCTTGTGTTCAGCTTGCGTCAGTGTGTATTTATGCCCGTTCCTATACTTAAGGCAAAAAGAACCTCTGCAGCATTTTAGAAAAGTTTGTTGAAGTCTGTTAAGATGTTAGCAGCAGCCTGTCTGGGTTCTCCAAGTCTCCTCTTCTTCAGAAGAAAGTTTTGCTGTGGGCCTAAGACTGAACCTTTTAGCTAGCAATAATTCTTAGAAAAAGAACCTGTTGTATGTTAGTGTTATAAATGTTGTTTCTTTTATAGTACTCCTTTGGTCCATTAGAAAAAGGATTTATTTATTTATTTTTTCTTGTGTCAGAAAATACTCCTTAGGAATGACTTCGCTAGTTGACTTAGTTGTAGTGAATGGGCATGGAGTTAGGACCATTGACTTCTTTGAAGTTACTTAGGCCAGTTGAAGATACTGCCTCTCATCTTAACTTCAAGTGGAAATGTAGATCGTTTCTGTACACCTTTAAAGCTGCTACAGCACACTGACCCGTAGCAGTATTTAGGGGAGAGGGGCAAGCATGGCTGTTTGGTCCAGACATCAATAGACTAATATCCACATCAAGAAGTCACAACTGCAGCTGGCCTCAGAAAGGACCCCGACTGATTCCTTTCATGGGGGGAGGGAGGTGTTGGTGTTGGTATGGAAACCAAAAATCAAAACCACATGCAAACTTTGTTGTTGCCTCAGTCCTGGAATCAAGCAGAGCTGCATAAATCTTCCTGACCAACTGTACTTACAAACAATTTTAATTAGGTGACTGTCTCGAAGGCACCTTAGTCTAGTATTGGAAGATGACTTTCAGATCTGAGTCTGCAGAAACTTCAGGCATGCACAGATTCTTCTGAGATTAATCTTTTTTTGTGAAGGAAGGACTGTGAGTAATGAGCCTGAAGCGTGATGAAAGGCTGTTAAGTATGTACCCTCCCTCAGGTTCTTTAACTTTGGAGGGGATGGGATCAAAGTACCAGTTGCTTTTTCTAGACAGATAAGGGGAGAAGAATTGGTGTAGGGAAATTGAGAGCTGTGGAGAGGAAGAAAAGGTGTTACAAACACTGGAACATTGGATGGAAGTGTGAAAGTTCTGTGAAAACTACGAAATTATGTATTTCCCCAACATGCAAACTCTGTTGCCAGTCAAGATTCTTCAGTTTTTGGCAGCAGAGACGATTTTTTTTTTTTTCCCTGACAATAATGCCATTGAGAAAATCATTTAACATGTTTATTTGGTATTTTAATGGAAACCTTAGTGGTTACATGGCGTCTGGAAGCCCTTTAAGTCTGTCAAAGTGTCTAAATAATTTACAAGTATTATTATTATTATTATTATTTATTGGTAAAAATACTTGCAATTTGTGTGGTTTGTAACACTTTTTTCTTTTCAGATTGTACAGAGGCAGTTTATAATTCAGGCCTCAAAAGGTGTTCTTGTAGTGGCATATTAGTTGTGCTGTTGAAAAACAGAAAACTTTGGAAATTGGGCCATGCTTAAGCAAATTTCATGTGGAGCGTTTTGTGGTTGCCCAGAAGCTGGAACACGCCACAGTGAATAAACCTCATGCTGTTTTCCTAGGTGAACTGTCCCTAGGTTTAATGTTAGATTTGGTGGTGTGTCTAGTCTCCTACCTGATGGCAGATAGGAACCATAACAAAATCAACATGGAGGTGTTTCAGGTTACTTTTAATCTTTAAATTCTGTTGGTTCCTCACGGTTCTCTTACTACTGTAACTTGAAAGTTTTGGGGAGCACTGGAATTAACCATAACAATATGACTTACAAATTAAGTCCATGGTCTAGTCTCATTTCTCTCCAAGCAGTTTATGAAAGGTGAATGAAAAAAAGCTTATGAAAGGTGAATGAAAAAAACACTTATGAAAAAAGATGCCTGTTCTTTTACTAATGGACTATAATCAGTGTTTATATTAATGCAGTGCCCTTTAAATGCTTGTAAGAAAGAAAGATCAATGTGAGGTTTTTATGTATTCTGTGTGTACAGATACTATCCGTACAAAATATGCAAGTTAGTATAAATAGTTCTAATATTGCACTATTGACTAGAGAGTTCATATTTACATATTTCCTGAAGGATAATGCTGTTTGAAGAATAATAATGACTCATTTAAAAAGATGCATGTGAGGAAGGTGTTTGCTCCAACCCTGCAGTGGCTGAGCATCCTTTGCCAACATGTTTCCTCTGTGCTCATTGCCCCGTGTCACTCTTGCCCTTCTGCATCTCAGCTGCTGTTGGATGCTGTGCTGAAGCTGAAAGGCTTTCTCTTTTAGGTTAATCAAGTTGTCCCTTCAGATGTGACACGGAACAGCAGATGTACTTTGTTCACCAGTCTCTTTATGGAGCTGAACCTGCATGTGTCACTTCTTCCACCAAAAATAACTAGGATTGCATAACCATTGTTTGCTTTAGTCTGAAAGCGACCGAGTAGGAGAATGTGTTTGTCTGTATACCTCTAATACAGGTCAAGCATTGGGAGGCACAGCAAATTGCTAGGGAAGAGATTAAGGGGCATAAAAGCCAGGAGAGCAGCTGGGAGACTTGGGTAGTCCCAAACCTGGACGTCACTAGACAGAGAACACTACCTTGCTTTCAGGGCTTTTCAAAGCTCAGAAGCCCACTAAATAATATCCTTGTGTGTGGAAAACATGAGGAAAAGGAAGGGTCAACTTGTCACACACAGGCAAAGGAGCAATGCTTGTCTGATTTAATGCGTCCCATGTGTAAGGGCCCCGGGAGCATCCCCCCTCCAGGGGGTTTTGGCTGTGAGCACTCAAGGCCTGTTGAGAGCTGGTGCAGCTGAGAACAGCCCCTGTCCCCCTGTAACACTGGGGACAGGTTCCATATATGCCCATATGTCCGTATATACCCACATGCTGGGGCCCTGGCACCCAGAAGCTGCTTTCTTCAGAGCTGGGGCCCTGCTGTGCTTGAGCCCTGGCCTGCAATCCCGCAGGTGGGCCTTGCTGGGCCGGCACTGCCCCGCTCCCAGCTGGGGTGGTGGCCTGGGCCCGGCCCTGCTGCCCCCTCACCGTCAGCCTTTTGGGTGACCTTCTCAAGCAGATGTGCTTTTTGTGAGAGGGGCAAGTGGAAGCAGGGAGAAGTTGCGGGGGGTGAGGAATTCTTTGTTCCAAGCGAGCAGTTTTCTTCCTTTCTGCCTCTCTATTCCACCTTCCCCTCAGAGAAGTAGCTAAGTTGGCAAAAAAGATGGGAGAGAGGGACGTAGGAAGACAGTGGAAAGAATGTTTTAATTGAGAAGGAGGTGGCAGTGGTTGGGGGGAAGAATTAAGAAACAGATGTGGCTGGCTTTACATCAAGCAAGTTTTATGCATTCAAATTTCTTGGCCACTAGCTAAAATCATGTTGGTTAATTACCTGTAAATAGACTGGTAGCGGGTAGGAATGGAGAAATACAGTCCTAACCCTCCTCTGCCTAAATAGCTCAAATTGTTTTCCTGTCTGTATGTGGAAGAAACTGACAGTGTCTCTGGATTTCATACTATTCTGGAGTTCATACTATTGCTTCTTTTTTTTTTTTTTTTTTTTTTTTTAATCTTGAATTATTGAGCAACCATGGATACTCTGAAACTGCTTTAAGTATGTGAGTGTTTCAGAAGTAGGCAGAAAGCTATATGCAAATTTGTCAAATTCTGATGGTTACTTTTTTTTTTCCCTTCTCCAGACATAGGGCTGGGCAGCGACTCTGTATGTGCACGTCCCTCATCTCATCGGATAAAATCTTTTGATTCTCTGGGATCACAGTCTTTACACAGTAGAACTTCAAAGCTCTTTCAGGGACAATATCGGAGTCTGGTAAGTTACAGAATTGAAGTATGCTGAGGTGTTTTTTTCTTTTTGACTAAATTTATACGTAAACAATGGCGTACCAAACAACTGTTTATTGTGTTTGCTCTCTTTCGCCTCTGTATTTCAAGACTGTTCTATTTTTGCAGCTTTTTAATGTTTCAAAACACATGCAACATTTCTGAGAACTTCTAGGTGTTTTTATTGTTATTTTCTTTACCTCCCTCATTTACCATTCCATGTTGTCTGCATATGGAGTGTTTTTCCAGCAATTACTTACTAAGGGTGAGGACTTATTCTTTTAAAGGCAAAATCTCATGTTTGTCTTCAGCTATACTGACTTGATGAATTTAGGGATGATTAACAAAGGATATTCAAACCTCAGCAAGGGTAGCACTTCTAATGTTGGTAGTACTGGTAGTTATTCTTGTTTGCTGCTAGGTTTCAAGGTGAATCTTTAAATGGCTTTCAGGTAACTGGGTGGTATGAGCAGTTGTTTAACAGTGCAGCTGAAATTGGGGTGGAATATTGTATTGAAAATAATTGTTGTGATGAAATGTGCTTTTAGCAGCTAAAAGGTTTGTAAGGAGGGTTCATACCCCCACTGTAAACTGCTTTTTTCATGTTTAGGGAAGGCATTTTTGAACTATGTGATGATTGCTATGTGGAACCTTTACACAATGCTCTGCTTAAACTTTCTTAGGTGTGGTTTGACATGTTTTCTCTGGTAGCAGAGCCCATGCAAGTTCTTGCCCTAAGCCACTAATTCGAGCTCCCACTCTGCTGTTCACCACCCACTCGATTTTGCTGGTGAAACTGTTTGAGACTAGCTGTTAGTTGCATTACTGAAATAATACATTTTAAGTTTTTGTATCAATCTAGTGATTTGAGCAACTTTGTAGACGAATCCAAAGGGGTGGAAAAGCACTAGAGCAAGAAGAAGAGAGCTAGTGACCAACACCAAGAAAATACTTGGTTTAGTTTTGTTGCTGTAGATGATCAGTTTGGAAATGTTCTTGGCAATTGTTACTCAGTTGGTTCTGCAGGAGAGCGGGAGAAAGGGAATGGGCTGTAGCTGATGTCACTATGCAATGTTTTTGCTTATTTTGTGTCTTTTTACTGTTTACTAAGGCAAACATTTTCTTGTTGAGCATTTGTAATAAATGAAAACGCATGATGTGCAAACAGAGCACTAAACTAAGGCAGAGACACTTAATTGAATCTATGCCAATGTCATTGTCAGATGTTTTGTGACTTGCAGTATCTTGGGGCTTTCTGTGTATTTTCAGTGTTTCATTTACCCTCACTTTCCTACAGTTTCTCAACTACTAATAGTCTGATTGTTTAATTGAGATGTGATGCAATAACATAATTGCTGTGAATATCAACTAAGCTGACATGTAGTATGATTCTAATGGCATTACACGGCAGATATTTTAATCACCTCAAGCGTACAGCCAATGTGTAAATGAAATTCTGTTACCTGGATAGCTGCCTAGGAATTCTTAGAGTCGTTTTCTCCCTTAAATTACTTTTATTTTGGTTATACAGGTAGTAGGCCTTACCTGTGGTAGAGATAGGCATGTTTAATAATCTTGTTCTCTCGGTTACGACGTAGTGGTTTGTATTTGGATTATTTAAAGCTGTTCAAGTATTCAGCTTTTTTAGCTTTTTTAACATGGCAGTTTGTCCTAATTCTCATTAAATGCTGGATACAGAAATCGCAGAACAAAATGCTGAGTTTGAACCCCCTTCATTTGAAAGACTTTTTAGAGTAGCTGTTAGCATTTAGTTATTACCGAGCACTAAGCTGCCTTCACGTTTTTGACAGGGAAGGAGCATATGTATGGACAGCTGCAAGTCTGACGTGCTTCAGATTTGCACCTGTGCTAACCTTGTGGCAAATGATTTGTGAGTATGTCACAGAGCACTTTTGAAGTCAATTGCTGAACTGATTCTTAGGTTTTGTGCAAGAGCAATGTTTTCATCCACTGGCAGACCACTGTGACTTGCACGTCCCAGTGTGGGACCTTACAACATGATCCGTTATTGGCAGGGAGGAAGCTGCAAGCTCTCTGTTTGCTGTCCAGAATTAGAGGTTTTGAGTTAAACCTAACTCAGTACCACCATCCCCAGTCCAGAATGGGTTAGAAAACTCTGATGTAAAACTGTTACGCCTTTTTAGTTGCTAAGGGCAGTTTCAGTTTATACAGAAAATAGGAGTTGTGTTTTTTTGTTTGTTGAGAGTAAGAATTAATCTCATTTTTTAGCTCTGTTTTCATGCTTCTGATTTGAAGGGGCTGTAATAAGATGATATACCCCTGGTAATGGTAGAAATCCATAGATACAAATGTCAGAGGCACCAGAAATGGCAAATCATCCTTGCAGATCCTTAGAATAAAAATGTGTGGTGAGAGCAGGGCGGGAGGTGGCTGGCGTGCGTGCACACTATTTCAATGTTATGGATGTTTGTTTTGTTCGTGGAATTATAAATACCTAAAGTTACCCTTTTTTATCCTTACTAGGACATGACAGATAACAGCAACCATCAGTTGGTGGTGAGAGCAAAATTTAATTTTCAACAGACAAACGAAGATGAACTTTCTATTTCAAAAGGAGATATTATTCACGTTACAAGAGTGGAAGAAGGAGGCTGGTGGGAAGGAACTCTGAATGGCAAAACAGGGTGGTTTCCAAGTAATTACGTACGAGAAATAAAATCCAATGGTGAGTTATGAAGGAGGGTGTATTTATACAACTGTTTTGCATAGAGGTGGGTAGTTGGGATTGATTAAGAGCTAATGGGTTTTATTTAAGCTTGATTCCACTTACTGACCTTCATTCACAGAAACCATTAGGGCTTAGGAACTTGTACTCCTACCCCAGTTCACTCTAAAGAGTGCTGTAGGGGTTTTGTGGAAACACTAAGCATGCAGAAAACTCCCACGTTCTCTTGCCTTCTGTCAGTTGCAGTTGGGCTGCTCTGACTTCCTCCGTCTGAATTTCTAGAATGCTAGACATTGGCTCTCACACTGATGTGCTTTGAGTTGGTACTTTGGGCTTAAATAGTGTGGGATTTCCTGCCACCTCCCTCCCCAGAATACCCAAACCTACACAGTTCTAGTACTTTGAAGCAAATGACTCCTGCAGGAAATATCCTGAATTATAGCAAAATCTACTCTGTTAGAGGCTGTTTTGTAAGATGATGTATTTGTGATACCTTCTCCCTTTATTGTTCCCATGCCTTCCCATTTTCTTTGTATAGGCTACACTCTTACACCAAAGATACCCTGAAAATCATATAGTGAAGGTGCCTTCTGTAAATGTCATCTTCACAACTAAATATCAGAACTATCAATGTCTTTTAATCTACTAGGATGTTGATGTGGGTGATGTGATCTACTGTTTGACTCTTCCATGTCTCTGCTTGCTTTCAGGGATTGGGGACAACCCTTTTGCTCTTGAAGCTCTGAGAAGCTTTACCACTGTATACCTTGTCATAGCTCCAACCAAAACACCTCTTTATGGCCATACTAAAAACATTGGCATGACTTTTTTTTTAGGCAGCCAGACAGATGCCTGGCTGCTAACTCAAGCTGTGAGGTTAAAACTCAATTTTTAATCTTGTTCGTTCTTCCCCAGTTGCATTATCTTACTTTCTTCCTTGTTCTGCTGTCTACAATCCCTGTTTGCAGAATGCTGGAGTCTTAGATCTGTGTATCTGTCATTGTCAACTAGATCCTCTTAGGCATAGTCAGGATATAAAGACTTAGCTTTAATGTTCTTCAGAGGTCTCTCAGATGGGACTTATCCTGAAAAACAATTCACAAAGCATGCTTTTTCTTGTCTGTAGTTCTGTAGCAGGCTTTTGGACAGGCCGATTATCTTTTCCTATTGTGACTCATTTAAGATTGCTGCAGAAATCTTGTTTGGATTTCATCAGTTCTGATGTCGTCCGACTCCTGAGACTGGAACCCAGGTCAGCAGGAAGGCTCCGGAGTGGAAGTAGCTTTTAGCAGTGAATATATGAGAACCAAAAGCTGCCAGCAACTGAAGTTAAGGTTATTTTAGTCTTTCAAGAATGCTTCCCTGGGTAAAGTAGCTTTCCTAAGGGGGAAAGCTGTGAGGCCAAGGTTAGTACCAAGTGCAGTTGGATTCTTGCCAGTCCTTGCAACCCTGTCTGATACCCTGGGGCTGAGATGAACTGCTCCCAGGTTTGACTTTGACTTCTTGCCATCAGGAGAGTTTGCTGCTGAGCTCTTCCTTTCCCTGCACTCTGTAGGCATGTTCCCAGAGAGGCTTGCTCCCTCTGGCTTCTGTGAGACTGCTTGCCTTCTAGGAGCACTCACATGCTCACTTCCTTCTGGGGAAGGGAATGTGTGCTTGGTTCAAATAGTGCCAGCAAGGAGCGGTGATACATGTATGATGCTCGCTCTGAGTGGTTGTAGAAAAGATAATGAGCTTTTTGAGCATAGTATGGCATTTAGTTTTCTTAGGCTGAACGATGACTATAAATCTTGAGATGGGAAAGGGTTTTTATTTCCCCAACTTTATTTCGCTGTTGGCTCTGTGTTGCTTTTCTCTGGAATGGATAAAAGAGGATTTGTTTGAAATTTTGTGCTTATGATCAGACTTCCAAATAAGAGAGAAACTGTAGTAGTAATTTCTTCTCAGATATATGCCTACAGTGTAAGGATCAAAAAAGATGGTCCACTTCTCTCTCCATCTTCTGTGAGCATGCTTACAATTCCCTTTTGAAGCCCTCTAACATCTTGCTTTTCTAAGTGTTCTTTGGTTGGTAGTCAAGAAGTATTTTGAAATACTTTTTTTTTTTTTTCCCTAACTTTCATGCTGCTATGTTGCACATGACAGGGTGGAAGACTTAGGTATTTGACAGTGTGGACTTAATGAGTTTTTTTCTTATTATGCAGACATCTGCATATACAGCTTTGGAAAAAGATGTTTGGTTTTGCAAACACTTTTTTCTAATTCTTCAATGAATTTAATGTTTTCTTACTGTCTAGCTTTTCTTCTGTTAGGCTCTCTTGACAGTTCTGTTGGGAGCAGGCCCAGTATAAATCAGTGTTAATAGTTCTTCTGGTCGGATGGCTTTAAAATAAATAAATCAGGTCCTGGGAAAAGGCAGTGTATAGTGGAAGAGTAAAATGTATCTGCTGGTCCCATTCTGCAGCGCTTAAGGGAAGGACAAATACACTTTCAGCTTTAAAAATAAATTTAAAAAAAAAAAAAAAGGAAAAGGAGCGCTGCTTTTCTTCTCCCCACCCATGCACGCTCGGAGGGATATTTTGTTCTCTTGTCAAGTGCTATTCCACAGGCAAAAATAGACGAGAATAGTACTTGAGCAGGTGCTTGTTTGTTTCGGATTTGCTGGTGTTCTTGCTGCGTTTTCAGCGCTAATGTGACAGGTTTACACTGGGACTGGGAGAAAAGTAGGCAGAAGGGAAGAGCCTTTTGTGCGGGAAAGCTGGGTGTCTGGCTTAGGTCACGCTTGGGAAGCTGCAGCTTTCACTGCTTTGAGGAACAGCGCTTGTGTGTTGGAACAGGCAAGGTGCCAGGGCTTTGCTAATGCTTCTGAAACCTGTGGATTCCCTGACTGAAGACCTTTATGTGTTCTCAGCGTTTTGGCTGGGGGTGACACCTGCTTGCAACGTTGACTGAACTATGCTGTATGTTTGTGCAAGCACTCTGCTGTTCTCTTGTGAAGGGTGATAAGAGACACTTATCTTGGTTTTTGCTGAGAAAAGCGATTTCTTACGTGCAAGATCAGGATTTTCTCCTCTGTGATGTGCTATGCAATAAGCTAATTGCAACAAGGCTGTCTTACTGCTCCTTGTGAAGCCAGGCAGTGCTTGGAGGCAGAATACCAGACGTGACAGACAGATGGTCTGATTTGCTGTGTTTCTACAATAGAAATGGCCTTTGCGTCTTAAAAGCTGAGCGTTGATTATGGCTGCTCAGGCGAAATGGTTTTAATGTGTGATGCTTTTTTGTTTCCTCTTTTTAAACCTGGATTTGTTCTTGTGTCTCTTCTGGATAACTGATTCAGCTGAACAGCTGGTAACAGAAATAACTGTATATTTCAGCAAAAATCTCCTGTCTTCAGCAGCTTAGGACAGAAGCATGATGTTAGGGAAATAGATGTGTTTTTACACCCTTTAAGATGACAAAGCAGCTGGAAGAAGAGCCCCTATTCTACGAGCAGCCAACTCCTTCCAGATTAACAGGGGTCAGACATCTGTATTCTGATGGAGTTCAGTGCCAGGTGTTCACCTTCTTCCTCAAGCGTATCAGGCTGTTTGGTCTGTCCTTTCGTGCTTTTTGGCTTGTGATTAACGTAACTAGGTTTGTAGTGGACCTGAAAGTCGCCATAAGTCCTAGGATCAGTTGAGTGTTCCCACAGAGAATGAAAGTAAATCACCAAGTTTATACAAACAACATCATTTTCATCATTCAGTACAACGAAACAAGCTGTGATTGTCCCATAAGTGTGTAGCGTTGTATAAAATACATAAACAAGTAGCTGTATACACAATGTTAGGGTTTTCTTTGGCATGGAATGTTTAATGGCAGTCAGCTTGAGTTTTTGGGTGGCAAAAGTCCTGTCACTTGGAGTTACCCGTATGTGTAGCAGAGCATGTGCTGAGAGCATCAGTATTCCCAGCTGGATAACTGGGGGAGCTGATGGGTTTTGTGCTGTGTGTCAGCTTATGGCTGACTCTGGGCAGGGGGATCTTAACCGAAAGGATCTGGTGTCTGAACATGTTAAAGAGAAATCTTTTTGTGCATGTTTGGTAGCTTTAAGACCGTACTTTGTATTTAGAATAGCTTCTTTGAGGAGAGTGGCAGTGCAGTACAGAGAAAATCCCCTTAAAGATGCCCACAAGTGCTCCTGGGGAGTAAGCATTCCCCTTGAGGACTGCTGGCTAAACCCTCTGGTGCAGCCAGCCCATCCAGCCCTCCTGGCTGCGGAGATGCAGGGGTGCACGTCTGGGACTGCAGCTGGGCAGCTTGAAGAAGCACTGAATTACTGTACCCAGCACACAGTCCAGCAAGGGCTGGTACCACATGGGCTGTTCTGCTTCTGATGCTGTTTCCCTGGTCGGCGTTACTGAAATGGGAATTTCCCACAGCTGTCCCTTAACGTGGCTGGCTGGGCTTCTGCTGTAAAGGCAGCTCTCTACCTGAGATGTGCATAATTTATTCTTCAAGGCCTGAGGTATCAGGTAAACTAAAGTTAAATTATTCATGTATGTTTATTAAAATGCGTTTGAAAAAGCAGCCTGCTTTTAAAATAAAGGTGAAACTTTCAGTAGGTGTGTTTTGATGATGCTTTTTTTTGGATTACATACAAATGAAAGGCTTATCCAAAGTTTGCATATTAGACAAGCCTGCTTATTTAAAACAACCCAAAACACCCTAGTGTCCTGATAAATACAAGGCTCACAAGCATTTTCACTTGGTTGTGTGCTAAGTCAAGTGTCAGAGATCAAAAAGAGATGCTGTAAGTCTTACCTTCTGTTTCTCAGGCGTGCAGCTTGACACTTGGTTGTGTCTCCCTTCGTGTTTGCTCCTCTGTGATCACACTAGAGGAATGAACGGTAGGGATGGGAGGGCAGGTTTTAGAAAATACTTCTTTTTAATTGCAGTCTGTGATAATGTTTTTTGGTTCTTTTATTAAAACAAAATTTGAAAAGCTAATTCTATTGACTGATTTTTCTGTTTCCAATAAAAAGAATTGAGAGTTTTCTGTTTGCCTTCACTAAGGCTAGCATATCATTCCTTGTGAACACATGAACTGTTCTGTTTCGTTACCAGTAATTTCAAGCACAAGTATATGCATTTCTCAGTGAAGCATTATTTTCATTCTATCTTACTGTAAATGTTTGAAAGCAGTTTGTTTGACCTCTAGTGTTGAGCTATGAAACTGCACCGAATTCACACGAAATACCTTCTATTTCAGAAAAGCCAGTCTCCCCCAAATCAGGTACATTGAAGAGTCCACCTAAAGGCTTCGATACGTCTGCAATCAACAAAAGCTATTACAATGTGGTGAGTGACCCTTTCTTCCTTGTGTGCTTTTATATACAGTAGGACCCCATTTCACTAAATGCTTGCATTGCTACCAAGAAATGGGCAATCTTACAGGCCCTTAGTGCCACAACTAGATAGGGGGTTTTGTGAATTCTCTATAAACAATATCGCTGTTAGTTAAATGGAACGTCATGCATATGGAGTTTTAAGTGGGATACAAAATCACAGTCTGAAGTGAGTGAGTAATATGCGTTACTGTAATACATTACGCTCATTTTACTTGCTTTGGCTAGCTGTTAACTTCCATTTTCTCCTCTCACCCCCACCCAAATATGCAGTCACTCTTCCCTGATCACCAAGAATTAATGACATTCTGGTGTATTTAAATGATTAAGAATACTTTCTACTTCTTGTTGTGGAAGGCACTGAACATTTGCAATAAATTTACTGTCTTTGTATTTATGTTTATGAATCAACTCAGTAATTAACTTTGGGAACCTTGTCCTTATGCTGATCGATGTATTTTATAGCAGAAGTTGTGTAGCCAGAGTCAGCCTCTAAAATGCGTCTGAGGATTCTTTACTCTGGTACCCATATATCTTTAATAAATGCGTGTAAGAAACGTACCGAAATTATCTTTAATCCTGTTGTAATCATTTTGAGAAACGTTTGTTTACTAACAGTAGATAGTTTTGGAAGCAAAAACAGTAAGATGCTTTTTGTTAACCACTGCTCCCTGCTGGTGTAAAAAGAAAGCACAAGCTTTTCTTTCATTTTCCTTTGACTCCACTGCCCATTTTTTTTTTTTAAAGTTTGTTTTATTTATCAGCTTTTAGCAGGATCATAAAGCATCATTTTATGCTTTCATCTTTTGTGGTTGTGGCATAAATCACGTGAACCACCTGGAAGAACCGAGCAGTTTTGCATATTGGGCCCTAACTGAAAACACTGAAGCAAGCTCCTGCTCCTCCCCACTCACATGGTGCCTCTGCCAACAGCATAATGCCTTGGTAAATGAAGGGCTGTGATGCTTTGTCTATTCTATTTACCACCTGCTAGTCACAATGAATAATACCTGTGCAGGCCCATTCCTTCAAATTGCAGGAAGCAATGCTCTTACTGTGTTGCATCCAGCAACAAAATATCAGATAGCTTTTCCTTTTTATTTTTATTTTTTCACTGTATCTCTTTATAGTCTTTTTTCATAGTAAGCTTTTTTCAAAGTTGCTGTAGTGTGTAGTAGCAAAGATGTCTTGTCTTTATTGATGCTTTGGTGTTGAAGCCTAACTTTTCCCTTCAAGTAAGCTGAAGTGAATGCAGCAAGGAAATGATTTAGTTGCTGCAATAAGTAGAATGATGCTCTTACTTACATTTAATGTAAATCTATGTTGAAATGTTAACCAAAAAAAATGGGTAGCTCTCTTTAGGTTTTTTAAAAAAAGTCAGTGGTAAATATATCCCTCAAATATTATAATATATGTGGTTTCTCTTGATAGGTCCAAATTTTACAAAAAGTAATAATAAATATGCATAATGTGACAGTAAAGTAACAGTGACAGCTTTTAAATTTGGGCTTAGTTAAAACTCAAGATTCAGTTCGTTTTGGTCGCTGGCAAACTGGTGGTTGCAATTTTTATTTAATAATTTAATTTAAGCCAATTTTGGGGGCTAACAGTGTACTTCAGTGAAAATAACAGGAAATAAATGTTTGAATTGACCTAAAACCATAGCTAAGGAGGTTAAATTACAATTTTGAAGTTGACTGTATATTTTGTTTTTAAATGATAAGTAATGACGTTGAAGTAATTGATGAAGTAATTAATGAAGTAATCATGCTCTTAGGTCGTTTTTCACCATGCTCAGGTACAACTACCTTGGTGTGTTCAACTGATATAATAAGATTGCCACAGTTCTGAGTGCTAGCTAGTTATTAACTGTAGAGGATATATTATGTCATGAGCTAGAATAATGACCCATTCATCATAATATAGATGGCCCTAGAGTAGTGTTCTCAAGTCTGTTCGCAGTGACCTAGATAATTATCTTATTTTCACCTTTTTTCCACAGTGTAGCAAATGCCCCCAATTTTTAAGCTGATCGTGTTGTTATTTTTGTTTAAAGAATGAGGCTTTGCTATAGCGTGCGCTTTGTTTCAGAGAGGTAAGACTTTATTGCTGTTCCTAAAAACCTAAATTAGGATAGCTGGCATCTACATTTTCTGAAAAAAATAAGTGCTTGCATTGGCAATATAACTACAAGATAATGATTTCAAGTAATTATTAAATACATAGTGATATTTATATGTAGATTAACATTCAAACGGTTTAAACTGCGAGTTGAGGTTTTGTTCTGTTTTGCTATGTCAGCTGCAACTTTAGCTTCTTATAGCTGGTCCTTCTCACAGACGTGGGACTTCCCTGAGCTTGATGGTTTATCATCAGTCTGCACCGATGAAAAAAATTGAACCCAGACTAAGGCAAGACCACAGTAATTCCTAATAAACCCGTAGCAACTGGAGCTGAAAGTTTGTAGCTTGAGTTAAAAGTTGTGTTAAAGTCTCTCTTGACAGCCACTCATGTTTTGAGACCGGTACTCATGGGACTCCTTGCTACTTTTAAGTTGTGATTGTATTCCTCCATATGTAAACCTCATTATTATTTCTCGCTGTCTTTCCTAGGGAGAGATTTGCTGTGCAGGCAGCAGCTGTGAGTGCGTTGGTCAGCCTGAGGAAAAAGAATCAAAAGGCAGTTCAGAGGAAGCTCAGGAAGGGGTAGGGGAGGCTCTGCAGTTACCTCCCCGGAAGGGGAGATTAGCATAGGTTGATGGCATGGTGCATTTAATGAAGATGAGACTGCTTTCACCACTTTATTTTGTTCTTTACCCCCTTGTAAACATGTTCTATGTTTGTGGATTCACATAACTCCATCTGAAGTTTGTGAGACAGACCACCCAGGTGTTCATTTGTGTGCTTTATTAGCTGTTCCTTGCCCTAGGTGTTGCAGAGAGTACAGGGCACATTTGCTTGTTAATCCCTTGAGAGTTTAAAACTTGGTGTCCCAAATACAATCGTTACCTCGGCTTACAAGGCAGTTGCCTGGAGGTTAGGCGGCTGTTCTAAAAGCAGGTAATGAAATGGGCAACTTTCTCCACAGCGTGAGCATTTGGATGACTTCAGTTTTCATTTAAATATTTGATAAGTGATTGAAAACAGAGCATGCCTTTTGAGGTCACACTTCTCAAGCTGGATCAAGTATTTTTATTTATCAAAGCTCATGAAAAATTTTGAGGAGCCTGGAGATACGGAATGCGTATGTGCTGATTGGCATTGCGCTTCTTGAGGACCTGTTTTTAGGAAGGATAGTCTCCGACTTTTGTGATCCAGGAAAATGATGTGTTGATCACTGTATTGCTAAATGAGGTGTTTCAGCTGAGTGCCTTACTACTTGCATGATGTGGGCATGTACTACAGGATTGTGCCCAAGTGTAGCTGTGAAATCTGCCTCTTCTCCCTCTGTGGAAGGTGATCAGCTTTGCGTAGGTCACTTGCATCCATTTTAGGGTGGTAGCTTTTGCCGTAGAGAGATGACTGGGGTTTTGTGTGACAGCACCGTTAACCATGCTTGAATTTTCCATGCCTTGTGATTGAGAGAGCTTGTGCTCTCTGAGCTCAGTTTTCTGTGCCTGCCATTCATCAGCGTTAGGGACTGTAAAAGCTGCCACTTCAATGCTGCTCTTTTGGTACCCAGCCTTGTCTGTGCAAATGTTGTGGTGGAGTTGTGGAAACAAGGTCTTGGAGGTCTCATGGGGTCCTGCAGCAGCCAGAACACGCAGAAAGCAGGAAAGGGAAGAAAGGTGATTATCAGAGCTTGCGGGCGAGATGTGGATATGAGGAATGTAAGGGTGCTCTGGTGCCAAAATTCGGAGTTACAGCACCGAGCACTTAGCGCTTCAAAGCGTAGCCCAAGCGTTTTATCCTCCTAGCTTCTTCGTGAGGTAGGTAAGTCAAGCTGGCAGGATGCAAGAGGTCACAAAGCTGGTGTTTTAGAACTATGTAAGCAAGATTATTCTTCTTAAAAACATTTTCAAAGAATGTTGTATAGAGTGGAAACTGTGCTTGTAAAAAAGGAAAATAAGTTTAACTTGTTTACAGAGGTATTTAAAGCTATGTGCATGTCTAAAATATTGTGCAATGCTGTGAACTCCTAGAGTAATGTAAAGCAGTATCTAGTGCTTTGTATATAGGCTTTGTAGCATAGTTCTATGTGGTTGCATTTATTTTCTTTATTCCAGTAACTTACCAGGTTGCTGCTTTTACTTTTAAAGCTTCCTCATTCTTTTTTCCCCATCCTTTAAGTCTTTTTCCTCCAATCTTTTACATATTCCCAAGAAAACCCTCAAATAAAAATCCAAATAAGGAGAGGAAAATAACTGAGTTTTAAAACATGAAATAACTTTCATTTCAGCCTTTCCATACACCTTTTTAATAGCAAAGGATGGAGAATACTCTTTGAGAAAAAGGAGCTGCCCTTCAAGATCCCTGGCATTTTTTCCCCCCGTCTTTGAATGTTTTCTGATAGTGTTCAGTGCTTTGTCAATATATTTCATTTTTGTCCTTGGTTTTGTCTCCTTTTCCCAACCAGTGGCTATGTGATGACTTCTGGCAGGGAGTTTTTTGTAGGAAAAGCAATGTTGGAAAAGATTCATCTTGCATTTAGTTTTGAGCTTTATGGATCCGAAGTACTTACATGTTTCCATTTTAACAACTTTCTTTTAGTATTCTGTTTGTTAGAAAGTGGGATTTAATTTGTTTTATGTTCAGTGCAAATATGGATTTAGTTTTTTCGTTCCCTCTGGTCTAAATGGTAAAGATTTTTAGCTTTTTTAATAAATTGTGCACCCGTATGGTACTTTATGCTGAAGTTTTCTATTTAACAGCTATAGCTTTCTCTGTGACATTCTTCTGTCATCGTGTTTAGCAGAGAATGGAGACATTTTAATCTTCGGTTCAGATTTCCAACAAAAGAATGAACTCAAAAGTGGTCTCTCTCTTTCTCCAAATGAATAGAACCATTCAAGGAATAAGCAGAATCAATGACACCAATGAAAGGAACACTGAATTCTTCATTGACATACTGAACTATTTAAAGTTATTTCATCAGGTTTGCATTTAGGAATGAATGGCTTTTTTTATTTCCTAAGAAAGAGTATTGACTAGAACAGTGAATAATGCACTCAATTACAGTCGTTACTATAAATGCTGAAATGAGATATCACTGTAGAATTGACAAATATGGCATGTACCAAAATGAAAAGGTTTCTGGTGGGGTTTATGAGCAATAAATTACAAAAAGTTTTTGAAGCTTACTCTGTCCTGTGAACTGCATTTTTAATTCTGATGATTCCCCTGCTAGATCATCCACTTTTTGAAGACAAAAACTAATTTATTGCTAGAAGCATGGTAGAATTTGATGTGAATACGTTGGAGGATATCTTAAAGCAGACTGCTTGGAGATGGCCCAGTAAAATGCTTTCTTGTACATAGTTGGGAGTATTCCAGTTGTTTGATTTATATTCAGCCAAAAAGCAAGTGTGTGCTGTATCTTATAAACCAGTAATTTTCTTGTGGTAGTGTACGTTACTGCACTCACAGCTGAAGCTTAGGCATCCCTCTTTAAAAAGAATGCAACGAGGTGAAGAATTTTGCTAAGTGAAGTTGATGGTTATTGGGTATTTATAAATCTGACCTTTCTCTATCTGAGTAAGAGAACACTTAGCTAGCAAGATAAGTTGTTCTGAATTGTAATTGAGACTGAGAAAGCAACGCTCAGTGTTTGTTTCTTTTACAACTTCTAATGTGTTTTAGCATTCTCTGATCTTTGAGTGTTTTGCAGTACACACGAGAAGTAACTACTTCTTGCTCTGGAAGAACACTCTGTATAGCTCTCTCTACTTTTACAATAAAAACTTGCTTTAGCATAATGTATTTCTGTTAACAGTTTGTTATGTGACTGAAGTATGGCTTGTGTGTGTACGTGTTTATTTTTTCCTGGAAGTTTCATAAATATATAGTATTTAATGCTTTTCTGTTGATATTAATTTTTTTAATACAGGAACCTTCTTTTAAATTTACCCAGTGCTAAGTAATTTTGTGTATGTTTTAAAACTGTTAACAGGTCGAACCTTTTGAAGTATCTCTTAAAAAATGCCAATTAGCAATTGTCATTTATTGTAGGTGCTACAAAATATATTAGAAACAGAAAACGAATACGCTAAGGAGCTACAGACAATGCTTTCAAACTACCTGCGACCATTGCAAGCTAGTGAAAAGTATGTGAGTTTGTTTTGGCTTTTAAAATAAGGCTGAAGATCGCTTGGGTACTGGGGAGGGTTTATATGGTTGAAACTTCAGTTTTAGTGATAATGTATGTTTTCTTGTGTGGACTGTGAGGTCCTTGAAGCAGGGATTCCTGTTTCAGGTTCCTTTTATTCAGCTTGATTACTGACTGGGACAGCCTGATCTTGATCAAAGAAACTTTTTAAGGTTGTAGATTTTATTAAAGCACATTTAGTCAATAACTGCAAACCTAAACACCTTTTATTTACCTTGGCTCCAGGTTAAACTCGGCAAACAATTCATACTTAATGGGAAACCTGGAAGAAATAAGTTCTTTCCAACAAATGCTTGTACAGTCTTTAGAAGAATGCACCAAGTAAGTACAATGCGTACCAGATACTGAAAAGTTCTAACAAGCAAACATATTACTTCTCTTGGTGCGTATGTTAACGTTTAAGATGAAACTTTGTTCCTCTCATTGTAACAATAGCTGCTACAGCAAAAAAGTGATGGATGTCTGGATAATCACTGCTTGCTCGCACAGATAGCTATTGGCCCTAGAATGCAATTGCAGAGGTAGTGATTTTCGAAATAGTTTGGAAACAATTTATAGATACCTATGAATTGCATACCAGTGGGAAGGTGGTAAAAAAAAAAAAAAAAGTGTTTAGAGGCTGGAATTTCTAGCTGAATGAGAGAATGAAGGGAACTTAAGCTGTGATGGAATGATGGAGGCTGGGGGAAGGGACTTGGATGAAGGACTCAAAGATTTTGCGTAATATTTTTTGGTCTTCAACAATGGTAGCCACCAACATGTGCCGGGACAGGCATGTAGGATAGGCAGAAAGAACAATCTAAATAAAAAATCAGTCATGATGTCTGTACCATATAAGAAGCATGAAGCAGAGAGAGAGCAAGGAGGAAAAGAAGATTGAGAGAACCTGTTTTCCTTCCATAGGTTAGGTGAGTGGTAGTTGGATATTGTTTTAGCTTGTTCCTCTGCACTCTGGGTGTGCAAGAAAGAAGGTCAGCATCACATTTGATTGTCCTAACAGTTTTCTACTGTTGAAACTCCATTGGAAGTGTAGTTCCTGTTCTTAACCTCGGTTGTATCCTTTTCACAGAATCACAGAATGATTTGGGTTAGAAGGAACCTTAAAGCCCACCCAGGTCCACCCCCGTGCCATGGGCAGGGTCACCTCCCACCAGACCAGGTCGCCCAAAGCCCCATCCAGCCTGGCCTTGAAAACCTCCAGGGATGGGGCATCCACAGCTTCTCTGGACAGCCTGTGCCAGGGCCTCACCACCCTCTTGGTGAACAATTTCTTCCAAATATCTAATCTAAACCTAGCCTCTTTCAGTTTAAAGCCACTTCCCTTTTCCTGTCCCTACGCTCCCTGACAAGTCCCTCCCCAGCTTTCCTGTAGGCCCCCTTTAGGTACAGGAAGGTTGCTGTAAGGTCTCTGTGGAGCCTTCTCTTCTCCAGGCTGAATAACCCCAGCTCCCTCAGCATGTCTTCACAGGAGAGGTGCTCCAGCCCTCTGATCATCTCTGTGGCCCTCTTCTGGACCTGCTCTAATACATCCCTGTTCTTATACTGGGGGCCCCAGAGAGACCCCCTCCAGGTGGAATCTCACAAGAGCAGAGCAGTGGGGCAGGATCACCTCCCTTAACCTGCTGCCCACGCTTCTTTGGATGCAGTGGCTTTCTGGGCTGCAAGCACACGTTGACAGCTCATGTTGAGCTTCTCATCAACCAGCACCCCCAGGTCCTTCTCAGAGCTGATCTCAATCCATTCTTCGTCCAACCAGAATTTGAGCTTGGGATTGCCCCAGCCCAGGTGCAGGGCCTTGCACTTGGCCTTGCTGAACTGCACGAGGTTCTCACAGGCCTGCCAAGGTCCCTCTGGATGGCATCCCTTCCCTCCAGCGTGCTGACTGCACCACATATTGGTGTCAACGGTGAACTTGCTGGGGGTGCGCTCAATCCCACTGTCCATGTCACCAACAAAGATGTTAAACAGCGCCAGTCCCTATACCAGCCCCTGAGGAACACCACTCACTACTGATCCCCACTCAGACATTGAGCTGTTGACCGCAACTCTTGCAACCATCCAGCCAATTCCTTACCCGCCGAGTCGTCCATCAAGTTCATGTCTCTCCAATTTAAAGACAGGGATATCACGGGGAACAATATCAAATGCTTTGCACGAGTCCAGCTGGATGATGTCAGTTTTTTTTCCTTGCTTGTGTTCTGCTTTTGTCTGACCACGTGGTGACCTAATGTGGCCGCTAATCTAAATTTGCTTGTTTTCTGCCAAATTAATCATTTGAATTGCTACTGAGGGTTGAGACAAGCTCCTGCCTGTGCAGGGGAACTAACTACTGGGAGTACTTGGCTGTGAGTAGGAGAGAATGTGTTGGATGGAGGAGAAAACACCTATTTTGGCAGTGGTGATCTAGATGAGCTCTGTGTTTTGACTTCTCCTTCCTCTGTTCCTCTGAGCTGCTCCATGTTAAGAGGAAGCTTTTGTGATGACAAAGTGTAAGCCGTGTCTCCTCTAGACACTAATTTATGCCTGGGTTTGTTGCTGACTTTGGATCTTATGTCCCCCTGCCATCTGGCTTCTCTCCTTCTTCAGTCTCTAGACAGCATAGACTGGAGAGAAGGGAAAGGATGGTGTAGCAAAGATAACTTTTATCAGTGGAATAGAGACCATCTTGAAATGACCTTTCTCCATGCTGTGTTTGAGTGAGAAGGGTATTCTTTTTCGCAAGTTTAAACTTAAGACTTGACTAGCTAAGTGGTATCTGAATCCCTGAGAGTGACAGTATGTCCTTGTACTTAAACGCTGTGTCGTCTTTCCTCTTCTCTTGTCACTTCACTTTCTATTGCATTTTTTTATCTATTTCTTTCTGTGATTTAAACTATAAATATATACACCCTTTCCTAATGGCCTTTGTTTTTTCTTCGTGGGAAGTGAAATATTACTGTGTAACAAATTCGGAAACATAATGGCTCATAGTAGGTGGGCAAAGGAAGTGATACCTCAGGATTACTGAAGGGTTACTACAAATGTTTTGTATTATTTCCTTTCTGTAAATACGCTGGCCATGCCAAGTTGTGTTTTCAGTTTAATTTTCATTGTAGCATATCGACTTGAGCATCCAGCTTCCTCCTGTTTTGAATCTAATCCACGATAATTCCCATCATGCAGAAGAACGCCTGCCCTGCCGTCTTGTTTTTTGTCGTTTTGCCATGTTTTTCTGGCTGCCGAACCTGTTCTATAAACTCAGAGCAGCTCCCAGGCTGAAAATAGATTTATCATTTTATTTTATTTTTGGCAGAGCTTGCAGTTCCATCATTCAGGCACTTCAAGTTGCAGCATCCGGTGTGGTGTTTTTTTTCTCTTGACATGTCACAATGACCAAGCGCAGATGTTCTGCCAGTTGTAGCGCTGCCAGCCTACATAGCTTGACAAACTCCTGCTCTTGTACCTGGGAGTTCAATATTGGTCGAGTTCCACACCCCACTCGAGTCACTTTGTCATTTCAGTTCTCTTAATAAATCCTTGAACACGAAACATTCTGATGCTTTTTCTCTTGTCTACGCTGACTTGCCTTATTTAATCCTTGTTTTGTTAAACACTGGTTGATTTCAAAGCACATAATGCTGTAGTGATTTTTTTTGTGTGTGTGTGTATTCTGAGGGACGGGGTTGTTAGGATGTTGCTTGGTTTTAACGTGCCACGCTTCTCTCCTCCTGCCCTGGCCGTGTTCCCAAACCCGAGAGCTCCTCTGGTGCACTGCTGTAGGTTTGTCCTCTTTGAGCTTGTCCAGGTTGGCCTCTACCATGGTATAACCGTGGTGCTCCTGCAGGCTGCTCCATCTGTCGCAGTCCTGGGAACACTTCTTGTCTGGCTGCCTGGGTGCTGGGGACCGCCAGACAGATGCTTAGGTGTTACATCTGCTTTCGTAGTTTCTTTTTGTCATTTAGCAAACAAAAAAGGTGAAACGAGTCTAACAAGCACCGAGTGAAAATCTTCTCACTGATCTGCTTCAAAAGAACATTTTATCACCGATCAGCTTCGAGTGCACTTAGTTGTGGTGGATGGAAAAGAGCAGTAAGAGGCAAGGCAGGGAAACGCTGCTGGAGTCTTGAGTTACAAAAAAGAGGATTTCTGATTGTAAAACAGAGCAAGAGAGGTCCAGTCTCTTGAAGGCAGAAAGCGATCGGGTGCTCTAGAGCTCTTTCCAGATCTGTGATCCAGTGCCAGCTCTCCGTTCTGCTGTGGCTCACAGCACGGGAGGGTCTGAATGGATGAGCTCAGTCATCTCTCTCCGCTTATCTAAGTGATCTCTAGTTTTGAAGTGTTCCTCTATAGATATCTTTGTAGCAGGAGATTGAACAGATGTCTTCCGCTCTAAAAAAAATTCTTCTGTTCACCTGGGAGTAGAAGCTGTCAGTCTGTGGCTGTAATTCTCAATAAGGGAAGGCAGGTTGTCTGGTGGACTGTGAATAAATTGCATAGCGCCCCAGTTTGTGAAAATAATAACTCAGCTGTGAAGCTTCTTCCTTATTTCAGCAGCTCTGTTAACTGTGAAGCCTTGGGAGATGGCATAATCTTGTATTGCTTTCGCAAACTGCATCCTTTGAAGTCGTCAGCCCCAGAGGTCCTGTAACCATTTTTGCAGACCTTTAGTTGTTCTTGAAGTTCTCTGCTACCAGCTTGAAGTTCAAAACGTTCCCTGTATTGAATTCTTGCAAATGTACCAAGCTTTACCATTGATGCTCAAGGGCCTTGAGAGGGGCAGAAAATTCTGCCTTTTTTTTTTTTTTTTCTGGAAATGGAGAAGAACAGAAAATGCTGCCCAGATGTCTGAAAGTTTCCAGTTTTTGATGGGCTCTGCAGGTGAATGTGTGGGGACCAGGGACATAGGTGACACCACAATGCTTTTCTGGTAACCGCAGTCACGTGAGATTTAGGGACAGCTGAATTCAACCTGGCAAAAAGAAAGCACACATACAGCATGCAGCACTGATTACACTGTTATCTACGTTTGCTGACTTTGTTAGTCTGTTAGAACTTGCCAGATTGGTCAGAGTTTCCACAGCCTTTACCAGAATGTTGTGAAGGTCGGTAACATGAAACTAAGGTAAATTTCTTCAGAGTACACAGGATGTAATTAATCATTCTGTAACGTCACTATTTCTTTGGCTGCCACTGTAGCTTTCTTTAGTCCCGTTATGCTCACTGGTCTTGAGCAGGTTCTTTCAGCGTGACTGAGCCACAAGGTCATTTCTTGCTTACTGTTCTCAGACGATCTTGTGATGGGAACCCATTCGAAGCCTGAGGAAACAAAGCTGGTCGCCGTCAGACACAACTCCACCAAACTGCTGATGTTAGCGAATGTAGGTGCAGCTGTATGACGATGGTGCCTGTACCGTGTGTGCGACAGCGGAGACTTTATCGTTCTCTATTTCTGTAAAAGAAATTAAAACACATCTTTGGCCTTTTTATAGCTGAAGCTATCACCACTCTTTAAATATCTCTCTAAGAATATACATAATACGTGTGTGTGTGTATATATACTTGTGATTCCTTTTTAATTAAGGTATCAAATACGAGAATATTACTGGGATGTCAGCTTCAGAATACACTATAAAACTATGCTCTTTATTGAATTTGAAGGCATTAATTACCGGAAGGTTTATGTGATGTGGTGACAGGCATTAAATGGTTGTTTTTCAGGCAGTTAAAGGAGATGCACATAACTTATTAATTACTCCTGAAATCAGTAGAATACTCTCAACTAATGTGCATAGTTAAGTCAAAGGGGATGAGTCGCCACCCCCTCATAAAATCTGTTAATTATCTCAATTCCGCAAAGAATCTGTGGCATAAAGTTACAATGCGTGTGTAACATTTGAGAGAGAACAATGTCAATCTTTCATTCTCCTAAAAGGACGGCGGGCTGAGGAGACACAGATGTCTCCTTGGTGCAAGCAGCCATAACTCACTTCTTTTCCCCAGGCGCCACGCTATGAAGAGACAACTTAACTGTTCGCAGCGATTGTTTACTGGGGCCTCTGACTATTTAATACTGAGCTGTATGCCCCGAGTACGTCTTCAGTCTGAGACTTGTGCTGTCTCTGTTGCTTGAAGAATGTGGTGGTAGATCACGCTTAGATTTATTAAAGGAGGAGAGCTGCTAGACGGGAAATCCTGCTGGGGTGGCCCTATGAATAGTGTTCCCTCTGTGCTGGGGAATGCCCCACTGTTCCCTAATGCCTGCAGGAGAGGAATTGTGTCAGATTTTTTTTTTTTTTTCAAGGCATATACTTACAGAGGATAAAGTACAGGCCCTAGCTTTTAATGTAAGGAGTGCTGGCAGTGTGGTCAGTGCATCTGGCATGGCGTGCCAACTGGGTTTTCAGTTGTTGGTTTTGGGATACCTGCAGTGATGGCGTTCTCACATTAGGAAATGTCTTTCCCTTGCCTCTCAGTTTGAACATCTCTACAGTCAGTTTTGATTTCACAGAGGTTAGGCCTTCCCACACCATACAGAGAGGGAATAGCTTAGTAGGACTTAATGTTTTGCAGTTTGGAGCCTGTTTTGGGGGGATGAACTTCTGAAGTTTAACTACTGTGAATGAAGTGGAAGAGTGGGACAAGACAAGTGTATTTCAGCAGGATCGGTGCATTGCCTGCTTAGAGGAGCGGCTGTCCTGAGAGCCTGAGCGGTTCTTTTGGACTAGAGTTCGCCAGAGCATCTATTGCAGTTTGAGGCAATGTACTATGTACTGATACTTAGAAATGTTATGAACATGTTCAGGATGATGAGAAAATCTTTTTTTAACATAAAACCAATATTTTATCTGAGAGAATTGTTGGAACTAAAGTCAGCATGAAACCACCTGCCTCTGCCAACAGTGTCTATTGGGTATTTACCAAGGACTCGCTTAGCTTCAGAGCAGTGTGAAGTACTGGATTCAAGAGGAGTTAAATGGAAAACAACAGCAGCAAAAACTCTGCTGTTTGCTTTAGCCTGTTTGCGAGATGAGACAAAGACTTGGCATATTAATGTTAGGAAACACAGTATTTGTACAAGAAATGGAAATGTCTGAAGGAAGTTAAACATTTTGCCTCCTTGCATATGTTGTACACGGGTTTTAGGTGAAGTATTGTGGACAAACACGGTCTAGGACTGCTGAAAACTTTACCCTGTCTTCTGGGTAAGTTCAGTGTGGGTTTTGCAATCAGCAACTGGTTGTATAACCTGCTCTTGAAGAGGCTTAAGCTTTCAAGTGGGAGTCAATAGGAAATAGGGTTTCACCTGTTCCAGCAGCCTTACGTGCTCTTGTTAGTCCAATTTATTCTTTTGCACATAGAAAATCTAGTATGGATATTTTGATGAGTAGCTCTAAAAATGATGTGGTAGTAGTAAAAAAGCATGGCTACTTCCCATCAGTTTGTGTGCAACTTGAAGAATAATTCAGATTTCTAAAAAGTGAGAGTTTTTCTTCTATGTACAAAGTATGCACCTTAAGGAGATACTAAATAAGTTATTATGACAGCTCTCATAATCTTACTCTTAATTTTGCTGTTGATACAGATGCAAAATCAAAATTCAGGCTTTCTGCTGCTTGTACAGGTTCTCAGCTGGTGTCACACAGCCGTTGTCAGATATTTATAATCCTGATATTTTCGTACTGCAATTACATGAGTCTGCTAAAATCTTTTGAAAACCATGCTGTGTATTCATATTATTTTTCTTTCTGCTCCCATCACTTATGTGGAAAAAAACTCGTACATAGCCTTCAGACAAACTTGGTCGAAACGGATTCTGTTCCCAAGACTGTGTGAAAATAACTTTTTCTTCTAAATGCTGCTTCACTTGTTGAGTCATCTTGTGTTTTTGTTTTTGGCCAGAGTAACTGAGGCCACTGTTACTTACTTGGCAAAAAAAAAAAAAAAAACAACCGAAAACAAACCACAAACCTCTTATGCACAGAATTGTTTTTTAAAGACCTAAAGTGAAAATTTCCTTCACTGTTTAGCAGATGTGGTTCATTCTAGCATGGAAGATGAAAAAAACACAAGTTACAGAAATTATTTCTCTATCAGTGGTTGTAAAGCAGCATTTTTGCTTTGGTTGCAAGTGAATGTAAATGTGCTTTATGGTCCTTGAAAAGCAAGATGAATGATTGTGTAAAAACTACCTGTAATTGCACTATAACTGTTTGTGCTATCAGAACTTAATTATGGTACTTTCGTGAATGTTTTAAGCATGTTGTCTCTATTGGTGGAGGGTAGATGGAGGGAATGCTATTGCTTACTCTATCTTGTTTTGCCAAAGTGTTGAAATACTGATTTTAAGACTTGGCATAGTATAGGTATGTGGGTAGTAACCAATAGGTACATTCGCGAAAAATCAGGCTCCTAAACAATGTGTTAGTTCTTGAAAAAGGCTGACCAAATGAATGTCTTAGGAATATATACCGTGTTATGCCTATGCTGTGATGGTATAAGCAGGCCTGACAGTTACAGGGCTGAAGCTGTAAAGAAGGAAGAGAATGCTGCTGTTTGCTGGTCAGTGACCACAGAAATCTACCTGTTTGTTTATATAATTCATGTTATGTATATTATTTTTTATATTACATTTTTATATTTTTTTAAAAAAGTTACTCATTAAGAATATACACTGCCCTGCCAGGCTTTAATTCATTTCTTTGGTTTGTATTACTGTAATTTCATCTTTATTGCTCTATTTTTAGGTTGCCTGATGCTCAGCAGAGGGTTGGAGGATGTTTTCTAAATTTGATGCCACAAATGAAAAGCTTATACCTTGCATACTGTGCCAATCATCCGTCAGCAGTAAATGTTCTCACAGAACACAGGTATGTTTAACTTGTAGTCTGTAGATTTTTTTTTTTTTTCATTTATATTTTTTGAAACAAAAACCGCAGCACAAAGCTGTTTGTTGCAGTCACGGCCAGCCTGTCACTTTTGACGGCTTCTTATCAACTGAGATAACTTTATCATTTATGGAGCACATGCTGGACTTGGGATATGTAAAACAAACTGTAGTTATTGTCATCTTCATTTTACGAATGTCAGGATAAAAAAGTCTGCTGAAGTATGGCATAATTGCCATGTTTACTAGTAGGCTTTTTATACAGTTGGCTGATTGTAACTTAGCCCTGTAAAAGTCTGTGCGTTTGTTAGTCTGTACTGAATTTTGTAATGGTATAACCTTAGGTCAATTTTGAGCGATAGAGAGGAGCGTGAGCTTTTCAAGTTTACAAAATTGATATTTCCTGCATAGACGATGTAGGATTCTGAGTTAACATTGCAGAGGTTGCACAGCTTTGGGACTGACCTCGAATTTGTATAGGAGCTACCCGGCATCACATTGAGGAGAGAGCATCGAGGCCAGAATTTGATTTTAAATCTGCTTGCATAAAATTTCCCTATAAATTCTCCTGATGAGCACATTCTGCAGCAGCTGTTAGCTTGGTGCTGTTTGTCTGCCTATGGTGCAGGATGGAATCAGGACCTTCTCTTTAAGGTTAAACATAGGACAAATTCTAGCACGATATCTGTTTTTTGCTTTTTCCAGACTTTCTTGATGTTACGGACCAAAGACAAGATTCTTTGAATATTCTTAACTCTGCCTCAACGAAGAGGAGCGTAATTGGCTTGTTTTCTGTAATGTTAAGTTCTTCCAACTGGCATTTTATTTTAACAGCAACAGTTTGTGGCATATTTAGGACTCTCACAACAGGATAAATCAAAAAGCTTCCAGCTACTAAAACTTATGACCTATAGTTCAGGGACTGAAACTAGATGGTCTTTAAGGTCCCTTCCAACCTGAGCTGTTCTATGAAGTATCGCTTATGTTAGTAAATCTTTTGTTCCCTTTGGAAAATAGAGCCACAAATTCACATTGCAATTTAGGCTGGAAGAAGGTGTTTTTAGTCAGGCACAGTAACAAATTGAAGTTAAACAAGACCAAAAGAAAAATAAAATCAAATTCCTTAGTGTTTTCTTTCAAATTGCCTGCTTCCAGGAACGTTATCTGTAAATGCTAAAACACTTAGGTGATTTAAGCCTATGGGTTTGTAATGCTCTCAGGTTTAGAATTTGTTGTTGTTTGTGCCTTTGTGCTCTTCCTGTACAGAGGTCTGGGATTTAATCTGTAGATGGGAGATGGTAAGTGATAGCAAAGTAAACACCCACGTTTAGGATTTTGAGATATTTGTGAAGAATTATGTGGATTTTCAGAACTCCAGGAAAACAGAGGGAACAGGTATGTCTGAGAAACGGTGATTAAGAATACGAGAGAGGAAAGTGAATTGTTTTGCAAATTGGGAAGAGAAGTATTTCATTTCTCCTGTGTTGCTTTGGGCATTGTTTGTCCTAAGCAAAAATCAGCTTCTGGTCTGTAAAGTCAGCCTGCTGTCAAGCCCTGGCGGAGTCAATATAAGCATCATAGAGCGATTAAGTAATTCAGATGTGGGAGTAGGTTCAAAGCAATTGCATTGTTCATAAGAGATAGCTCAAGGGGGAGAGAAGTTCTGATAAACAGCTTTCTGTTTGATGCTATTGTCTTGTAAGGCATGAGTCAACAGAAGTGAATCCTGTTTTTTTAAATTACCCCTATTTTATTATTCTAAGCCCTTCAGTTTTGCTGAATGCCATTGCTGTAGGTAGCAAGTGGCTCAACTGAGAATTCTGCTTCAGGCAGCTGCCGTGAAGAAATGGGAAAGTGGCTTTGCGCAGTTCTAAACCTTTTTTTCTCAGAATACAAGAAACCTTTTAATTACAGTATTTTACATGTAGAGAGAAAAAGCCCCTTTTGCTTGGAATACGCTGATTAAGGATGTGGAGAAAAGGAAAACACTCAGAGCTCCCTCCTAGTTTAATTAGTTGAAATGGGTTTATTATGTAAAAGCATCTCTCATAAACTTTAATGTAAAAATTACCGTGAGGTTTGAGGATTGCCATGACTGCAATAGTAACGAGCAACCACATTGCAGTTAATACCAGATCAGTATTGAAATGAGATATCTTCAGAGATCTCAATGATTGGTTTAGACTTCCAAGGAATTACGATGATTTGTTGGCTGTTTCTGTGGTATAGGTTTGTGCTTTAATACCAACAGATATATGGCAGAGAAACAGACATTTGATTTCTTAGATCTGAGCATCAAGTTTCTAACAGCTGCACTTTGCAGTAGTGTTTTAGAGTGAGGGCAATGGAACAGTCTAGAGTGGTTTGGTTTAAAACATAAATTCGTACTGTGTGCATCAGATTATTTCTTGCCATGAACTCTGTGCGCTTCATAAACGGACAATATGCCCTGACTGTGCTTCTGAAATGTGTTGTACAAGAAGAACTAGCAGGTAATTAAGTCAGGTTCTTACATCATAAAATTAGTAATTTCTGCAGTTTATTAAGTTTGCTTGCTTTAGCAAACTCAGAGGGAATTGGCTATCGTTTTGAAGCATTAACTGTGCTGTTTCTTTAGCCAGTTGGATCACTGTAACATCAAATTACTTTAAGCAGTCATCTGGCTTGATGGAATACTACATACACAAAGGTTTTATGTCATGTTGTGAAACATCAGGCATGCTGTTTGAGCAGTGTTGTAGTACCTGCAAAGAGGTCCTTGCTACACGGTAAAGAGTCTGTATGTATACTTAAAAACCGATGACCCTAACCTATTCATAATTATTTTGGACTTGTATTGAAAAGCCTTTTTTGAAAAAGGATTTTGTAAAATCGATTTTTGTACACTGGTATTTGGGATAGGGCTGGAGATTTAAAAGGGGCATTCAGTGGGAATGTGACTTTTCCCCTATGCCACTCAGTGTGAATGCCAGCATGATGTTTCCTGTTTCTGTTCTGTCATTTGCTTCTTGGTTATGTGTCTTTCGAGGTTGTGTTTGACAATAAGGACAACAAAAATCTTGTGCTGTGTTACGTCTTTTAAGTTTGGAGCATTGTGAGCAGATTGTCTTACTTGATTCCAGTTGTGTCACTCTAAGTTTTATCTAGGTGTTAGGGTTGCTACTCAGCGTAATTTCTCCAGTTTTGTATGATTTGAAATTTTGTAGGCTCTTGTTGTTTGAGGAATTGGGTCAGAGCTGTTGCATGTTTTCTCTTTTTTTTTTTTTTTTTCTCCCAGAACTAAAATTCTTCCAATTTGAAAGACTCAAGGAAAAATGACAATTATTTAACATACTTAGGTCTGTCACCTTGTCTTGTATTCGTGTCTTAAGCCACTGGCTAGAGCTTAAGAGACGGAGCTCACCAGGTGTAGCTGGCTGGTGACTCTTGCTGAGATCAGTGTTTTGTTTGTTTCCATCACTGTCTCTTGGCACATTCTTGATGGTCCCTTCTCCAGTAGTGCCTGTAGTGCCCCTGTATGTGACCCCTATTTTCTTTACTTCATTCCCTAACAGTCACACCTCTTTGGCAGTGTTGTATGACATTTCAGTCCCATAATTCTGCTTGAAGATCCCAGTTCAAGTCCAAGGGTAGATGATCCAATGCAATAATCCTGTATGATTTTTGGAGAGAATTGTGCAGTACTGTCTCAAGGGCATAGTGTTTAGTTGAAGCAGCACTGTTTGCCATTTGAGCTTCTGATCCTAGAAGTATGCTTGCCTTCCAGTGAGAGAATAAACAGGATGAACGACCCAAGGCATGAAAGAAAGAATTTCCTTCAAACCAGTTTAAAACAAAAAACAAAACACAACCAGTTGGATACAAAGGACAGATATGGATAACGGCAAAGGAGTAAGGAGTTCCAGGAACTTGAGATGTTACTACCCCTGGCAGACATCAGAAGCCATAAAGTTCAGTGCAAAGGGAAAGTCTAGCAAAGAGAAAGAGGAGACAACAGCTAGGACTGGGAATGTATGTAGGCTATATCCAAAATGACAAGGGAAAAAATATTTAAGTATAGAGCTACCTGAAAGGTGGATAACAATGACGGGGTGGTGGTCTAAAAGTCAGTGGGGTGTTGGGTCTATACTCCACATTTTTTAAGAAGAGCTCAATGTAATCAGTATTAAATATGTAATTACTGGGGGGAGAGAGGCTTTTAAGCTTTTTGACTTTTATTTAAAATAAACATGGCTTTGTTTAAACAAAATGTAAGAAAAATGTTTCTGAAAGAAAAAACTAATTTCTTCAAAAAGAAGCCAAAAATCAGTAATGTTGGTTGCTTTTATTTTGCAAAACAAGTGTTGAGCCAGTTTTCAGCTGGAAGAATAGCTGGAAGCTATTTGCAAAACTTCACTTGTTCAAATATTACTTTTGCTAGATCCTTCAGCTTTCTTAGATAACATATCCCAAGCATGTTCTACATTTGCATCACTGACCTAGCAGTCTGGATAAAGTTTCTGGAGCTGAAACATTACAATTACTCTGAGTAACTGGAGCGTGGAATACAGATCAGCTTGAGTCAGAAAACCCTTTGTGCCTCCCCCACTTTTGTGCATCCCTGAGCCTGCAAGTGTGCAGGCTGATGTCATACGCGGAGCAGCAGTCCCCGAGTGAGCAGCTCGACTGGGAAGGTTAGCACTGGGAAACTGAAAGCTGCAGTCAAGGGGTTGCTGAGCCAAGCTGTGCCACGACGCTCTCAAAATGCGGTGCCTGTGTGCAGTCCTCAGACCCCTCAGCAATGATAGCTCCTGCTCCATCTATTACAAACAGAGACCTACTTCAGAAGTGTAAGTTGTGATTTCAGATGTATATTTTAGTTCCTGAATGTGTTTTCCTCAAGTTTTAATGACTTTTTTTTTCTGCTGTCTGTTACTGTAGGCACATCTGAACTTTTCTTCCCTCTCCCCAGTTTGACTTGCAGCTTTTAGAGGCAGCTGTGCTAAGACAGATTTGAATATTAATATGGCTTAAAGACACTTTTTGTAGTGACTTCTAAAATAACTTTTGCTGTGAACTAACTTTAGTTTGAAGAAGAGGGAGAACTTTTCAGCTAGAGCTTTTGTGGGTAAATGAAGCACAGCGCTTTTGTATGCTTCTTTGCTTTTTAGTCTGTAAAATGACGCAAGTAGTGAATTGAAATCTCATCCGCTTCTTTCTGAAAAGGTACTCACATAGGCAGTTGTGACTGAGTTGATGATTTAACTGTTCAAAGGCTTTTCAATTTCAGACAAATCAATATATATTTTATTTTTCTATTTTTTAAAGACAATATCCAGTTCAGTTCTGGGCCAGAGCTTTATTTTAGCTTATACTGACCAGGAAAGTGGCACTTGTAAGCACTGGTTGGAATTGTGACATGAAAGAGCCATTGTTTCTGTCAAAGCAGCTGTGCTCTTAAGCTAACAACCGTGATTTTTTTAAAGCTGCTATTAATTAAGAAACAGTTGTGAAGTGTTGTCATATTCAAGCACTGTTCTAACCCACCCATATTGTATTGAAAGTAAACCTTTCCATTATGTTCATGTTGTATTTGTCCTTTATGAATAAATGAAGGACATTCACTTCGGGCTTTAAGCTAAAGTAATGTCCTTTTTGCCAAATACTTTTTGTTCTCGAAGCTGTGGAGGTAGCAGGTTGGTTTAGCTTGAGCAGTCTGGTAGCAGGGTCCGCACCATGACGCTGCTTGAACAATATTTTTGCTCCTATTGTGTTAAGAGTGTGTGTGCCTGTGTTCATTCTGGAGTTTGAACAAGCTAGCGTGTCGAAACTTGTCAGGGCGACGTATAGAAGTGTATGAAAGAAAACATTGTCCTCCTGGGAATGTTGGGAGGAAAATACGTAATTCAGTTTTAATTACACCTATTAACACTGTGGTGTTTAAAGGGCTTCCTGATGATGCCATTGTTAAGCGTGTTTCTCAGGACGTTGTGTACACTTCAAGAGAGCCGAGGTTTCAACTTGCTCTGTGGGTTCTCACACTGTGATTAAGTGAAACCCAGGAGATAAACAACAAAGTGTCCTATGTTGGAGAGCAGCGACTAGCGTGGCAACCGCTGTAGCCTTGCGTAAGGATAGAGTGTTTTCAGTTAAAGACAGGAATTGCAGAGTAGACAGAGGAGAAAAGATAGCATTAGTTTCTTTTTTTTTTTTTTTTTTTGTCAGGTTGCAAAGTAATCGATTCTTTGCAGTCAGCTTTTCCCTGTTTTCTGACACATCTGTTTCACAATGCCGGGCTTGGGAAGAAAACGAACGGTGGTGATGAAAATCAGCAGCGTGAATGTGGGTGAAATGGATTTGGTAACCACAATGTTCCTCCTATTGTGTAGGCATTAAATAATAAAATAACTAAAAGAAGAAAACAAATGCATTGTGTTAGGGGACAGCTCAGCAAATGCCATTTATGTAATGCGTTCGTATGCACACAGCAGCATGGAGATGGCCAAAGTAATTAGGTATGGGGAATTTTTGTGTCTTCGCAATCTAAAGCTGAAAATCAGCATTGCTGAGAACAATGTTGAATTGAATGGTCTGCGGTATTCATGGTTGGCATGTACTGTAAAACATACTGGCATTTCGGAGAAGAAAAGTTTTGTGTGGACGTGTATGGATTGTGCTGCCTGAAATGGGAATGGATAGTGGATAAGAAAGGAAATAGTTTGTACAGTGAAGCTGGAGGGGCTGCGTATCTGGCTGAAGCAAACAATGCAAAGAATGAATGTTTCCTTCCTGTTAGTTCTTGTAACACTACCTTGTAGTGTCTATCACTGAAAAAAGTGTAGGTGAAGGTTCTTGTCAAGTACCATATGTACCCTATGGTGCTGACGTGCATTTGGGGTGCTTACAGGGAGAATTAATTAACAACAACAACAAAAAGCAGTGGTATATGTGTGATCAATGCCATATACAGAGTGAATTGAAATCTTAAGCCATTGAGTGTTTTGTGACAGAAGGGCCTTCACGTGTGAGCTTTGCTAAAGCTTTGTGTGGAAGTTGGCTGCTGTGTCCCCATTTGTCCATTCCATCACTGTACTGGAAACAGCTGCAACCCCTTAGTGGATCCCCTTAGCCGCATTCCCCCTCTGGCGCAACTTGAGGCCATTTCCTCTAGTCCTATCACTAGTTACCTGTGAGAAGAGACCAACCCCCAGTACCCCACAGCTTCCTTTTAGGTAGCTGTAGAGAGTAATGAGGTCTCCCCTGAGCCTCCTCTTCTCTAGATCAAACATCCCCAGCTCCCTCAGCTGCTCCTCACAGGACTTGTGCTCCAGGCCCTTCACCAGCTTTGTAGCCCTTCTCTGGACATGTTTCAGGGCCTCGATGTCCTTCTTGCAGTGAGGGGCACAAATTAGTCTAAATCCTGAAAGACCAAGTAGCTGTGTAACACTGTAAACCAACGTGAGTGCGAGTAGAAAGCCTCAGTTTGTGAAGGTGCCGCCAGAGTCCGTCATCATGTTGTGAAATTGATGCAATTTTTTATGCAGACAGAGTAAGGGCTGTTCATGAGAAAGCTTAAGGCAAATAAGTCTTGAGGATCTAGATATTCAGTGGGCAGCTTTTCTTCTTAAATCTAAACCGAAGCCAGGAAAGTACTCAGGCTTATCTGTGTTGCTTTATAATAATTTTCCACACAATTTACTATAGGAGATTCTCAATGAGTTTCAATTTTGGCTAAAAGCTGACCATGCCACGGGCTGACTTTGGGAGGCCTGGAGTTGCTGATACAGGCTGATTGAGAGGGGCGAGGAAGGGAGGTCTGCCTCCTGGAGCTGTGGTGGTCTCAAGTGTGCTGAACCCTTCTCTCTGTGTCTTCGTGATGCAAAGCAGGTGTTGGGAAACTCCTTCCCATCTGCTTTCTTGACTGTGCTGGTCCGGAACAGCAGAAGCACGTGTGCGCTGAGAAGGGCCTGGGCCTAGCGTGAAATGCTTTGAAAGAGGTGGTGTTAAGGTTATGCCCCCCACCGGCAATACAGAAGCAGTACTGAGCGTAATTAAACAAGGTAGTGTATAAGTAAATACCACCTAACTAATGTGAAGATAAGTTAAAAATGGAGTTATCTGCATGGAGAAGTGCCTTCGTTCTGTGAACCTGGTGAAACCAGGAGGAGAGAGCTGGGTGGGCCAATGGGTAGAGCGCTTGCATGAGGTGGGAAAGACTCAATTCATGTTCTTGGCTTGCTTTCTTCATCTATTTGGACAAATGGCACTAATAAAGTGTAAGCTGCCCTGAAATCAGAAGGGATAGAGGGGATGGACAGGCAGGGTCTCTTTTGTCTTAATTTGTGATTTTATATAGCACATCTCACTGCTATTTCAACAAATTTGTTTTGGTGTGTTATGGCAGTGTCCTATCAGTGCTCTTCTTATAGGGAAACTGAACAGATCAAACTTGCTTTCACTTCTACATGTAAAATATGACACCATTTCCAAAGTTTGGAGGTACTTGCCCATTCCAAAATGTTATCTAGGTTTAGATTTTTGTTAATGGTGCCATAATGTACAAGTAAGTATTCCTCCTTTCTTGATTTTGGATGTTTTACTGTTTCTGAAAATACCAAATCTAGTGGCTGGCAGAAGCTTCCTCTGAAAAACAAGACTATGTCAACAACCAGGGAAGCAAAAAATACTGTAAGTCATGACATATGGGGACATACTGCATAATAACCTGAAAGTAAAGATTTTTGGCATAACTTAAAATGGAATTAGTGTGTCACATGAGAATGTAACAATTGCTCAAAACATGAATAACCTCATCTACAGATGTCTAGGATGGCATAGGTTGAATGCAAACAGATTATTTTACTAAGTGGCTTTCTGAGTTTTCTTTATTTAGATTTTGTCTTTAGGATCACATGTACTTCTGCAGCACGTGTGTTTTAAAGCCTGGAAATAAGCCCAGGTACTGCTGGGCTTCCTTTCCCTAAAGAGAAGGCTGACTTTATTCCTGGCCATTTAAACTCTTGAAAAATCTCATCCTGGACCCTGCTTTTCTGAAATCTTTGCTTTTTAAGGAAACTGAGAATGTAGATATTGTAAGCTTCCTTGATAGTGAAGTCAGCATAAATTCCCGCGATGTTCTGCTGCCTTTTAATGGAGTTAGTGTGGCAAGCTGAAGGGCTGTGCTGCAAATGGGCTCTTGGCCATGATCCAGGTATGAAAAGCTGTGGGTAAGGGATGTAGCAGTTCATGACACTTGGAGTGTGTGGGTTTCTTAAACCAACCTTGTTGTCAAAACAAGTGTGTTGTATAATTATACCCTCTGTGAAACCCTGGCTCCTATGAGGATAGACTGCACACCAATTACTTCTGCTGTGGTCTACCATTTGTGTGGCTGCTGGTTAGCTGGTCAGTAGCCCCTGGGATGCATGATACGAGGTCATTAAGTGCCTAAGTGTGGGAGGAAGAAGGTTCTAAAACATTCTGTGCCTTTGCATTAGTGCTTGCCACCTTAAAAACAGCAATGCCCATCAAGCTGTTTGATTCAACAGATTGACTGAATGTGGAGCTGTTCTCTAGTTTACTCCTGGGAATTACCTTTTAAAACCACCTCTAAGGTCAGATGTCTTTTTACTAGAATCAGGAGGTAAGTAATAAAATATTGTGCAAAGGCTTTATTCTGGAACTTTTGCTTGAATTGGGGTCTGTCTCTGATCATCAGTTACCTAGAGTGGTGGGTACAGTTCCATTTCTGCTCCCTGGATTAATGGTGGACCTCAGAGTGACAAATGTCCTTCTGCATTAATCAAAATACAGGAACAAACTGATGTCGGCACTTACGTTATTCTTAATTTTGATTTATTTGGTCTTTTGTTTTACTTGCAGAATTCATTGCAGGTGAAAGCCTGAAGTGAAGAATCTAACGCAATTCTAATTGTCTTGGTAATTTGATTTTAATTTGCTTAAATATCTTGTGCACAGTGAGGAGCTAGGAGAATTCATGGAGATGAAAGGTGCCAACAGCCCTGGGATCCTCGTACTGACCACAGGCCTCAGCAAACCTTTTATGCGTCTGGATAAATACCCTACGTTACTCAAAGAACTTGAAAGGCACATGGAGGTATATCTTATCAGCATTTATGTTCCAGCTTAATGATGATTTGACAACAATTATTTTAAAGGTACATGTCAAACATGATGGGACCCAAAATTACCTTTGTTTCCTCTTCTTCAGCCTTCTGAAATATGGGCTGCAATAGTTTAAAAGAGTGCAGTAAAACTTCCTGCAAAAGCTAAATGTTTACAGTAAAGCTAGCCAGAGAGGCTAACCTTCACTCCTAGAACAGTCTTGAATGGACTTTGGTTGACTTGATGTTGAGTTCATCTCCTGCACACAACTTGAGGCTACTTTATCTTGTAGGAGTGCTGCTTCTCATCTTAGGACCTCAGCCTGTTGGACACTTCACCTTGACTTCTACTGAACACTGTCCCAAAATGATCCTTCCAATGGGGGAAGGTGTTTGAGGAGCTACTGTTTCTGCATTTGCATTTTATAGGTTAGATCTGTGGGGTGTGAAGGAGGGAGAGAAATAGAAGGCATACGGGTCTTCGTTGTGTCACATGGCTTGTCAGTCAGTGACAAGAAGACATTACTAATCTGTAAGGAGTGTGTTTTTTGTGACAAAGAAAGGTAACATGCTGAATAAAACCCTTTAAAATGAACACTTTCCTATTAGGATTTCAAGCTGGAAAGCAATTCTCTTTGTCCAGTAGTTCCTGTAAAATTTCCTTGGTTCTATTTTAGGCATTAGTAGCAAAGTTGTAAATGGCATTTTACTTCTTCTACAAGAAAGATGACCAGTTTTTGATATAAGAGTAAGGAGGCTGTGAAAAGAGAGTAGATAGATTTAAAAGCTTTTATTTTATAGGATTATTTGTATTTAGTTAAGCCTCTAAACACTTTATTATTTTTACTAGAACTAAATCTTTTATTCTGTGCTTTTCTCCTTGCTTTTAGGATTATCATCCGGATCGTCCAGATATTCAAAAATCCATGACTGCCTTCAAAAATCTTTCTGTAAGAGTGATGAAAAATAGATATGTATATTTTTCAGTATGGTATTTTATAATTTCATCTCCCTCCATTGCTTTTAAAATGTGAAGCTTTTTTGTACACTTTTGTATAAGAATTTTTTGTGAAACTTCTTTTGAGCCCTGGAAATTAATGCAGTTTATGGGCAGAGCTAAGGACTGCAAGCTGTGTGGGAGTTACAGCAAATAGACTATTGACAGAAGAGCCATGCAAGCACTCTGCAATTCTCAGTCTGCCCTCTCATTTGTGCTTTATTTTCCTTTCTATGAGTCCAGGCATGACTAAAGACCTAAAGAAGGGCCACTACGCTCTACGCTTGAGTACATTTTAAAAAAAATTCTCAAGTGCATTCATTTTAGTGGAATAGTGATAGAGTTGAGGAAGAATGTATCTGGATGCCTACCTGGGCAGCCTGCTCTGAGGAACCTGCTTTGGCAGGGGGGCTGGACCCGGTGATGTTTCGAGGTCCCTTCCAACCCCTACAATTTGTAATTCTGTGAAGAAAGGAAGAAAAGGAAAACAGGAGAGAAACTCTGAAGATAGGAACTTTCAGCAGTAATCAAGGGATAACAACAAATGTGCTATTTTTTTTCACTAAAAAAAAAGAGTGCAACTGCAGCAGGCATATGTTTAATGTATTCTAAGTTACAACAAACTTCTGTGTTTCCTGCTAGAAGTGCATGCTGCTGGTCACCTGGCATTTTTTACATTGTAAAGCAGAAATTTATTGTTACCTGTGTTCAGAAAGAGGTTTGGGGTTTCCCCATTCTGTTGAGTACTTCAAATGAGATGACAGTTCTGAAAAACTGAAGTGAGATGAGTACAACTAGTAGAGCAGGTTGGCAAGAAATGTAATAAAAATCGGAGCACATGGTTACACACAGTGTTTGCACAATTGACATGGCTCTTTTTACTGAGTAAGAGTATACTTTGCATGTAGTGATTTGTACTTAGGACAGCTGCGATGCTGTTTTCTGCTCTAGCCAAGCTGTTTTTCTAAGACAAACAAAAATATGAGACGTAAAGAAAAGGGAAATTTGAGAAATGGGGTTTCTCTCAACTGTAGTTTTCTCAAACTATAAATTTGTAATTGAAGTCAGTGTATTGAAATGAAAAGTAATAGGGAAGATAGCAAAACTAATTTTATAAGAAATACTGGTAATGGTAATCTAAATGAAAATGTTTCAAATTAGCTACTGTCTTCTGTGTGCTACAGTGAAAACAATAAATTCAACTGTAGTGGTATTTCTAGCCTTAACCATATTGATGGAGTTGATGAGACAATATTTTTGCCTATGTTTGCTAGGCACAATGTCAAGAAGTACGGAAACGGAAAGAACTTGAACTACAAATACTAACAGAAGCAATCCGCTGTTGGGAGGGAGAAGATATTAAAACGCTTGGCAATGTCATTTACATGTCCCAGGTCATGATTCAGTGTGCTGGAAGTGAGGTAATGTAGTTCTCATCTTTACTGTCAGTCTGTCTTTCCCTATTATAATTATATATATATATATATATTTATATTTATATATTTAATATACATAAAATAATGTAGCACAACATTATATATATAAATTATGTAGCAGAAATAAACAGAATGTTTTGAGATACTAATCTAGAATATAATCTTTTTTCACTGTTTTAAGGCTTTTATTATAAAATAGGAAAAAAAACACACTTGAAGATGGATGGTCTCATCTGTAAAACTTACTGAAATGTGGCCAATATAGCACTTGAAAAATCATCTTACGTTGTTTTTTAGGTCTGTTTTTAAAGTGCATAATTAAACAAAGTTTTCCATATGTAGATACATTACAGGATCATTTCACAAACAATTATAACATATTTAAATAACAGGAGGCATACTGTAAGGTGACTGAGGCCCATTTTGCCCTCACTGTTTTGGATCTTTGCTAAGGTAGTACATTTATGAAATACAGGTTTGAAAAACAAATGGTTTTGGAGAAATGAACTAAGAGGAGACATGGAAAAAGTCAAAGGCGACATTGCAGAGTATGGGTGATTCTTAAAACCTACCAGAGATAACACTCTAAAAGATTTTTAAAGCAAGTGCTAACAGAAGAGAAAGGTATACAGATTACTGACATGCTTTTACTGTAGGCTGTTCTCCTGTATAATCAATCATGCTTTGAACTTTTGGGGGGTTTTTGAATTGCAGCCTCATTCAATTTCTTCCCATAGAACAAAGATTTTGGTGCATATGAGGAAAGACAAAAATGTTTTGCAACTAAATACTTTAAAATTCACCACCTGTTAATTTTCTATCAGATATTTTGTTATGTGTTTAAATAAACTTATTTAAGTAAGATTCAGTAGAAAGTTAGAGGCACCTTCTGCAGTTGCCTCTTGTCTTAAAAAGAAAATAAAAAGCCACCACAGTTTCTCATTCTGATTAAAATGACAAATGTAGTAGACTTCTAGTAGTTTCCACATATATTACAACATTGCTTTTTGACTAGGTTTCATATGTTTTATAGCTTTATATGTTAATGCTGCTTTCTTTAAGTGTTCATCTATACCAGTTGATTTGAGTAATTTTTCTCCTCTTTCCGTAGAAGTACTTCTCAAAAAAACTAAGGACAACCTCATAAGTGAAACCAGAATATTAAAAACAGAACGAAGCAATGAATATTTTCATTATGAATATGAGCATTATTACTTTCATAATCTTCTTCTAATTTGGAACTTAATCTGACGTTATAGAAAAATCTGATCTCTCCAATTTAAGAGGCACCAAGTCTTGACATTACAGTAATAGCAAACATACCATATATATTTGGATATATATTGGATATATAACAAATATATCCAATATGTAATTTTGACTTTGCTAAAGTCAGTGAAACTGTGCCTATCAAATTAAACACTGTCTGGGTCAAATACTGGCCTTAAAATTTCTTTTTAAAAAATTGTAAGGCTCTACTCTCCAGCAAGGGGTTATAAGCATGTGTTACTAGAAATTTTGAAATAGAAAACTAAATAATCCTAACTCTTTTTACATTTGTGGAGGCTTAATTTTGCTAGAGATGAATGCTTGGGGAATAACTATAGAGTTGTAACATTGTTGATAGTTTTTAATAATATAAAATAAAAAGTGGGGAGGGAGCTTGTGATGTTGTATTTACTTTTTCATTTTTTTTTTTTTTTATTAAGGAAAAGAATGAAAGGTATCTTCTCCTCTTCCCTAACATATTGCTAATGTTGTCTGCCAGCCCGAGAATGAGTGGGTTTATCTATCAGGTAAAGTAATGTATGTACATATGTGTGTAAATGTTGAGAGTGTTTTTTTCCCAATAGCTTTGTAGAAAACTTGGAAGGATTATTAAAATTCTTTGTTTACAAAGAGAAAAGGTAATTTCTGCAGTGAGAACTGTTCTTCTGTGTTTATGAAGTCTAGAAGCTTGGATTTGACTCTTTTGCAGCTGACAACTTCTGTGACCATCAGCACGACATTTTTTTTTTCCACCTCTATGCTTCTTGGTATTAGCTAATGAGAGGAAGCATTAATACCTTTTTAGAGCTACGTAAGAAAAGGATTTTGTTGTGCAGGCTCATTAGTGATCTTTTGACTGCTGCTTCAATTTTACCAAAATTGCACAGGACTCTAAGCTCTCAGTGGTGCGAGTTAGGCTGGGTTACCATCTAGTTCTTTAGGTGTGTCTACAAATCAGCAGAGCACTTCTTAAGTGAGTCTTCTAGTTTTTCCTGTTTACTGACTCTTGAGTCACAGTGTAGGAGTGATCTCGGGTGGATTTCCTCTGGATGAAGCTGAACTGGGAGGCATGCTCCAAAAGTGCACTTGATCTGCTTCAAGTACTGATTGGCATTCAGTCTATGGTACCAACCTAGAGCTAGCCCAACGTGCTACCACATGAAATACATGCAGTGTAGCCTTTGGGCCCTTAGCACTGCCAGATATTTCACTTCACAGATCCACTATTCGCTCCTGGTAGGTGGCCGTTAAGCACTCTAGCAAGTTTCCTAGCTGAGTACTTGCTCTTGCATTCTGACTGTAGTTCCAAAGACCTCCTAGGAGGTGAAGTTAGAGCCAGTGCTTACTCCACAAGTTTCTTAAATTTTTGTAAACATTCTTCAAGTTTGGCTGAGTGATTCCAATAGCACAGTAAAACACCAAAAGCAAGGGAAAATGAAACAGAAGTTCTAAAAGGCGGCCCAAGATCCCACCTGCTTTAAGTATTTTTGTAAATCATTCTTTCAAGCATTCCGTTCCTTTCTCCCAAGTAGTGAGTCATCTGCCACAAAGGAATGCTGAAGGTTTGTAGTTCAGGGTTCTTATGCAGTTGGCTACCTCCAGTCACAAACTGTGTGACTCAGTTCATATTTGGATTAATGATAGTAGCCAGATTTATCTAATACATGTAGTTCAAATACATAGTCAAGCTTCTGTCATCTTTGTGCTTCTCTTAACTTTTAGCTGGTGCTTTATCCTGACATGGATGGAAAAAGATACTAGAAAAGGCAGGTGAATGCTAGATCCCAAGTGGCACAGCCATAATTCCTGATGATGGAAGGTGCTTCTATTACAAAGGCAACTGAGTGGAAATTTAGTGAGTTAACAAACAATACAAAATTAAGCAATGAATCTGTCAGGCTTAATTCTGCTCTCCTACTTCTAAATTGCATATACTTTCTTCCTTCTCCCTCCCATCTTGTCCCTCAGGTGGACATCATTGTTCAATAAATAAGCAATTTTCTGTGCACTTGTCTTCAGGTTCTGCTCAGGATGTTCACAGCCCTTTCTTAGTGTTTTCTGTCCAACCCTCTGTTGAATACAAAATTATTGATTTCTTTGTAAGTTTGTAATGTGATTTTCCTGACGCTATGAACTTCTCAAGTCCTAAAGTCTGCATTTTCACAGCAAGGCAAAATTGTTTCATTACTTCTTATTCCCGAGACTGGCTTAGAGCTGTGTTGGGAATACATAGCATGTAAATCTGGATTTTTGTTTTGAGGTTTTTGCCTCAGAAGTGAGATATGGGCAGATGGTGATGCAGCTCCCTCAGTCATTCCAAGAGGATCATTGTCCTTGCAAGCAGCATCTTTACATGCTGCTTTTCCTGATTTGTGCATGTCTACAAACAGGGAGAAAGCATTTCCTTACATCCTTACAGTTCAGGTGTAAGCTGCAGCTTCTTCAGCTTACAGTACACTTTCCACATATTTCTGAATATTCTAGTTATCAGCAGGTTTTAGGCATTCTGGTTCCTAGTGCCTCGTATTACCACATACTCCCCACCTAGTCCGTTACAGTACATTTATCCATGGTTGTGAGGAGTACAAACTATGTTTTACAAGAGAGCTTCACAATTGTTCCTTGAAAGAAGGGGAATGTAAGTTGTTCATGAGTTTGTTTCAATTTTCTGTGTTTTGCTGACTATGTACTTTCTGTCTCCATGTGGCTCAGGTGATCTTTGTTCTCCATCACCAGTCTTTTGCCTGGTGTGTCCCCATATTCCCTTTGCACCTATGACAGCATTTCTTGCACCTCACTTACAGAGTGGCTGTACACTCTGTTATTTATGAACCAGAAGAACCTGAAAAAACAGAATTTTAGGCTGCGTTGTAAGGCACAATGCTACCATGTTCCCTTCATTGGAGAAGCTATTGCAAGGAAACTTTATTTTTGGCATCTTGGGCTTCAGCATGCTCTGTGCATACAGAATGCTAAGTGGTTTTAGTTCAGCTTATAAGAAGCCTTTGTCCATCCGGTAGTCATTTAAATAAAATAAAATCAAATCCCCTCCATTGGAGCCAAAATTCCTGAGTACATAGGATTTGCACTTTTGCCAGCATGTGCTGAATAGTGTTTCTGTGCAGAAGAATACAGGATCTGTCTTAAAAGAACTTTAATAAAAGTTGCATTTTTGGTAAAGCCTTTCATCCTGACAATATTACATCTTATCTGTTCTTCTGTGTTTCTAAATGGACAAAAAATTATCCTAAACTGATTTTTTTTTTTTTTTCCTGGACTGGTCGGTCTTAAAATGAGAATAGGTTATCTTCTGCAAAATTAATGTGTTCTTCTGAAACTTTAGAAACTTTGAAGGTGTTTTTACCGCTTTTGTTCTTTTCCCCCAAATATTTGAGCGAATTTAGTAGTGGTAGGGATATCAGATGTAAGTTTTCATTAAACAAATCCTTCAATTATACTGAAGTCTTCCTTTCTAAATGTACCACAAACCTTGTTTTGAGAGCTAATCAATTGGTTTGCAAATAAATGTGATTTAAGATCAGTCACCATTGCCTCTAATCATGTAACATGGATGACCCTGAACATCTCAGTTCCTAGAACCTGAGGCTATCATGAATAACCATGGTTATGTTTGTATGGGTTCATAGCTTGAATGGATATCAGATACACTCATTAAAGTCACAGGTCTCATTTGTAGAAGTTGGGCATAAAAACTTCCATTGCAAGGTGTCTGTGTGGATTTCAAAATATTTTAAACCCATCAGTGTGTGTATGCATGTTTAACAATATATTTTATGTGCATGAGTTCATTCAGAGTTTGAAATTACACGTTCTTTACTTGGTAATGGTTTTGTGTGTTTTGGATTTAATTTCAGTGTTTCTTTTTCTCAGGGAAAACTGCCAATGACCGGAATGACTATCACAAAGCTAGAAGACAGTGAAAACCATAAAAATGCATTTGAAATATCCGGTATTGTCTGGAAATATTTTTATTTGCTGTTTAATGTTTCAATATCAGATGTTCTGTCTAAACATAGGGGAAAACTTTCTGATTCTGAGGGTGACTGAACACAGGTTTCCCAGAGCTTGTGGAATTTCCATGCTTGAAGATACTTAAGAGCTTTCTTGATTTGATGTGGTCTTGGGCAACCAGCTCTAGGTGGCCCTGCTTCAGCAGGGGTGTTGGACAAGGTGACCTCTAGAGGTCCCTTCCAGTCTCCTCAGCCATTTTGTGGTTATACAAATTTGGTAAGGCATCTACCCAGAGCCTCACTTGAAAATTGTTTTTTAATGCTAGCGTTAAGCAGTTAACAAACTCCCTTTGTATGGGGTTCATCCCTAGACTTGTGTCTTAATTAAGGCAGTAGCCTTGGAAAAGGTCCTTTATTGGTGAAGCAGTTCAGATTATGCTACTCTCTGGAAGAAAGGAAATTTCAGACAGTGCAGAAGAGCTTTAATCAATAACTTTGCTTTAGAAATAAATGGTCAGTCTCTTTACTGAGAGCCTGTTAGTAACTCTGCTAATCATGGTTGCAGTTGTGCTTTCTTCGGGTATTTTCTGGCCGGTAAGTAGTTTGTTTCAGCATGTGATTTAATCTTGAAGAACAGTTCCTGAAGTCAGAATCCTAGGAAGACACAATGGGAGAAGGATCTACACAATGGAGATTTATACCTTTATTTGTTTTCTGGATCCATTCTGCCCCCAAACAGGTTGCATTTCAATAAAGTAATTTTGAGGCTCTCAGGTGGCAGGTGGTATAGCACCTCAGTGCTGTGAGGTGAAGGGGAAAAAGCTGTTGATGTTGCTTGTTCTTCTGAGATAATAGTTCCGAAGCTCACCTCAGATAAGGAATGTGATGGGTTAAAATGGAATTGACTGTAGAAATTAAAGTAATCCTGGGTTAATCATCCTGCTGCTTTCCCAAGTGACTTTTGCCTCAGTTTTAATATTAGATTCAGATTGACTTTCTACCTTTTCTGAATGGTATTTTGTCACTTGTCCAATACTGTAGCTTGGAGACTGAAGAATGACATTGTAGGCTCTGTGTTGGCTTTCCTGGGGAACACAGAGAAGAATAAGGCTGCTAGATTGTACCTCTGGACCTCAGGATGAACCTGTCTCCTACATCTATTTCTTACCATAAATGTTGTGTTTAATTATCAAAAGTGGGGGAAAAGGGTAGAATTCCTTTGCTTTGTGGAGGAACAAACGCATAGAGGAAATGGAATAACATGGAACAGTGAGATGCTGCTCTTCTGAAAATCCTGGGTAAAATTTTTTCTTGGTACTTAGGGGTTATAATGTTTTAATAAATGTATATCTTTATTATCAGGTCAGATGGACTAAGTTGTTCTTCTTTGGTTTCTTACGTCTTATTTTTTCTGTCACCTAGGAAATATGATTGAAAGGATACTAGTGTCATGTAACAACCAACAAGACTTGCATGAGTGGGTGGATCATCTGCAGAAGCAAACCAAAGTCACAACTGTTGGGAATCCCACCATTAAACCTCATTCTGTGCCATCTCACACAGTAAGAAATAACACATAAAGTGAATAAGCAGTGTAGATAGAATTAGAATAGATAGAATTTGCCAGATAGAATTATCTGGCAAATATACTACCTTGTAAAGCATCTTCTTTAACATTTGGTTGTAGTTACTAATGATTATAACTATAGTTTGAGGGGTCAAAATCTTAAGTTTTTAATTGCACGAACAGAATAAATGCTTAGTTTTTGGTGTAACAGTTTAATAGGGTAAAAGAAGATTCATTGTAGTTAGTTTTTGTATAATGACCAAGTAATAACATCATATCTTAAGTGTCCTTAGAAGAGTGGGTTTTAACTGGCAATGTGTGTGGGTCTGTGGAAAAATAATTTCCTGAAGTACTTTTTTCAGATTCTGAATTTGAGTTGTTTTATATGAATAGATCTAAATTTATCTATTAGTTGTGAAAGAAGTGGGAGCAGAACTGCTTGTAGCTGTTCTTTCTGTAGCGCATGCCTGATCTACAGTAGACAATAAAAATTTCTTTAAGTGCAATTTTTCCAAGCAATAATTCAGTGCTAAAATTTTGAAAGCACAGCTGTAATAAACAGAAGCACTAGACAGGTGAGATTATTTCACCAGTCCTTTGTGGTACTTTGCCTTTATGATGATGATGTTCTTTCTCTCCCTTCCCATAACTGTTATTGTCTTTGACAGCTTCCTTCCCATCCAGTAACACCTTCCAGCAAGCATTCAGACAGCAAGCCGATACCACTGACTCCTGCATACCACACTCTCCCTCATCCGTCGCATCATGGGACTCCACATACCACGATAAACTGGGGACCTCTGGAACCTCCGAAAACTCCCAAGCCTTGGAGTCTGAGCTGTTTACGGCCTGCACCTCCATTAAGGCCTTCAGCAGCACTTTGTTATAAAGAGGTGAGATACAGCAGCCAAGAAGTATTACTCTGTAAAAGGCCTGCGATGAGAAGTTTAACTTTTTTTTTTTTTTTACATACCAGCACTTTAAAATTTTGTGCGTGTTTTTATATAAAGATGTGCTAACAGATAGTGCTGAATCAGTGGTAATGGACTAATGAACACAGTTTATTTCAAACAGGCATTTAGTCTTGCAGCTCAGAAAATACAAAGGCTTGTTAGGAGACAATATCATCCCCCCCACTGCGTTTCCGCTTACTTTCATCCTTTGTCTATTCACTAAACAAGATTTAAAAACAACAACAAAAAAACCATAAACCCCCCACAATTAGCAATTCTTAAAAAAAAATAAAAAATAAAGGGGGGGGTGGGCAGTTCTTTTTGTTATATTGATCATCCAGGCTTATTGCAAAGTAAGTTGTTTGCTAAGCATGCTGAGAAGCATCTAGGATAAGGGATTCTGTGCTGCTTCAAAATGCTGTATCAAATCACTTCAAACAGCTCTGGTGGTGTAATTGACTCTCGATTCCTCAGTATTTACTACCAGTGCTAGATAACAGTAACCCATTTAGAAAAGAACTCAAAATATATATTAAAAAGAAACTGTCAAAATATACATATTTTTTTTATTCTTAAGTGAATCTTAAGGTTAGTGTCACCATTTAGCAAAAAAAGATAACCAAACAAAAAACCACCACCCAAAACAACAAACCTACCACCAAACAAAATAAACTTAGATTTTAAGATGCTGTTGTAATTTTCAATTAACATATAGTATGAAATAGGAATCTGTTCCAAGAGAAATACGGTGGTGGTAGGTTGATTTGGTCTTGCCACTATATTTTGCATGGCCTTATAAATACTAAGAAAATAGTAGGTTGATGTTGGAAGTCTGTGTTTGTGTAAGGAGGATCATACTGAATGCTTTGTGGCATGGTAATATCTTCTGTTTTGGTATCTTTTCTGTCATGGATTCTTATTGTGCAAATTTAATGCAAAGCAACAGGACCTAAAAAGGGTAACAGAATCATGGAATGGCTTGGGTTGGAAGGGACCTTAAAGATCATCTGGTTCTAAACCCCCTGCCATGAACAAGGACACCCTCTAGATCTATTTGAGCAAAGTTATGCCTATGATTTTTTTTTTTTTGTAAGCATGTGATGTTAACAGAATAATGTTACTTTGTGGGCATGTGAATTGCAGTTTTAGAAACTGTAGTCTAAACACTATGCCTCAATGTGGTGTGGTTGGTTTTGATTGTGGTGGGTGTGTAACTTGCTTTTTCTTTCGAAGTCCCTTAAGCAACAGGGGAAAAAGTGATAGGTTGTCTTCAATCGGAAGGTTAATATTTGGGCTTAGTTGTTATAAGATGTTCTCTTGTTTAGCTGTAGTACATTCTCATCTCTTTGTAAGTTAAATTCCTTTCATGCCTTTTGTGTGTGGCGCTAAATTCTCCGGAATGTTAAAGTTTCATCTTTATAGTGTTCAGCATGGTGATAGTATTCAGTCTATCTTCTTTGTCTCTGGTCTGTCCTGCTCATTCACTCTTTTACTTTCTTGTTCTGTACTTTTATAGAGGATGTCTTGTACCCTTAAGGTAAGGGGTAGACCAGTATATTCCTTTTGTTCCTGTAAAATTAGCATTGCTCCTGTAAACTAGCATCTTTTTTCTGTAGGTCTGTTTTGAGAAAGCTCTAAACATTTAAAAATTCTGGCTTTAAAGAATATAGGTATACTACTTTCCAAGCTTCCTTTTTAGGTCCTCTTTTTAAACCTGCTTTTAAGTAGAGAAGTCAAATGGGTTGTCCCTTCAAAGGTTAAGGGGAAAAAATGTATTGATATATGCCTGCCTGTTTTCTTCGCTCTAGCTCCCAAGCAGCCTGCATGGTTTTGCAGCAGCTTCTCTGTATGTATCTGTTGACAGAATAGATTAAAAATATCCAACTTTGTGTATAGTTGGAGGATAGGTAGAGAAGAAATCAGCCAGTTCAGGCAAATCTGAAGTGCCAAAAATATTAGTAAACTGAATGTTGGTGCTGTTAGCAGATTTTTAGTTATGAACTCCTCTAAGCGTCTTAGAAGCTAGTATTTGAAATATTGTAGAGAAGCTCTACTTTCTCTTATATTTTTGCTCTCCCCTCACAGGATCTCAGTAAAAGCCCTAAAACCATGAAAAAGCTGCTTCCCAAACGCAAGCCAGAACGGAAGCCATCAGATGAAGAGTTTGCACTGAGAAAAAGTAAGAAAGACTTGAACAAACATCTGCATAGTACAAAGGGTGGAAATAACATCCGTTTAAATTTTGTGGGAGTTAAATGTTCAGTCTGAGCAAGTCATCTGCTTTCCTCTCCCGGCAGGAGAAAGGCAAGAGAGGATGGTTTATTTTACTCATTTTCGGTATTTATATCACAATGGGATTAATTGCTTGCTAGAGTCTTAGTATTGACTACAGAATGAAGAAAATTTATCCAAGGCTAAGTAAGAGAGATCCTGCTTTCCAGTGTGTGTATATAAGATTTAAAAAAAAAAAAAAGTGTGCATGGAGGTGAAGGTGGAAGTTACAGGATGATGCATAGAGATGTATTCTGATCAAAATTTCTAATCTGTGGTCTGTCACTATATTCCTTTTTCTAGGAATTTCTACAATTTTAGCAATTGTAGCTTGCAACTTTGAAGTCAGTATGTTTAGAAACTTATTTAACTTTTGCCACTTAGATAATATTATTCCTTCTGCAAATAAGTAGATATTCTTGGTACCTTCACTTCTGGTGGCACTCATATCCTCTGTTCAGTTATGTTTCTGCTCAAGCTAGTCATTTCAGGCTCCTTTGTAGTTGGTGGAGAGGTGCCTTTACAATGTAATTCATGTCCTGAAGTGAACAACCAAACTAGGTCAGGTGAGGTAGGCTGTTGAAGTGCCTTGTAAATTTGTGTGAATGAACGATTCAATTAGTTGTGCCAGTAAAAGGTAAAGTGCTTAAAATAGCTTTTTTTGACTGTGTTCACATCTGAAAGCCAGATTCCTTTACAGCAACTTCTGCTTCTCTGTCTGTCCTTTGCTCATGAGCTTCTTAAGTTAGCGTCTGTGTGCCATGAGTGATGAATACATGAAGTATGTTACTGTAAACATGAGTGATGAATACATGAAGTATGTTACTGTAAACAT
>CM021765.1:144888079-144893079 GCA_011076525.1 Nettapus auritus
ACTGTAAACATGAGTGATGAATACATGAAGTATGTTACTGTAAACATTGTCTCTCACCAACTTCTGCAGGGTTTGAAAGAAAAAGCTTGTCCTCAGGGCTGGTTCTCTTAAGGTGGAAGTGCTTCTGAGTGTGCTGTGACTTTCCAACAGCAAAGAGTTAGGTAGTGGACAGAATGATCCTGTCTTTGCGGATGTACAGATGGAGGCTTTAGTTCAGGATAAGCTTTATTTTTATGATGCATGAAGAGGGTTCTCATGAGGAAGGATGAAAGACCCATACCTGCATAGTAGCAGAGACCCTTCTATAAAGACAGCTTTTCAGGATTTCCCTCTTACTTTTTTTCCCTCTTGTTACTGGCTTGAGGAAGAAAATCAGACAACTTGAAAACAATTGAAAATAGGTTGTCTGTTGTTGTGCATTGTATTAATTCCATTCTAGCCGTGTCCTTAATACACACTACGTGGTATTTTAGGCCTACCTCATTGTGTTCTGTGTGCATCATGTGTGTAGTTGTTAAGTAGCAAATATGTGTCGTAGCACATTCAGAATTGTTTTGTAGCATATCTGGAATATAGAAACCAAAATATCTGGAATATAAAAACCAAAGTTACTGAGATTTAAAAACACCAGTGAGAGCTGAAATAGTAACAAGCACTACATGGACACTATTTGTGTATTTGTAAATGGGTCATGGCCCTCATTTACATGATGAGTTTCAGGGTATGTTGTTTTTCTTAGTGAAAAAGTTTTATGGTCTACAAGAGGCTTCTTAAATATTTGTGATTGTCATCTGGCTGATACTGTTTAAAAACTTGGTTCTCTACCATGTCTTCAGAAGATCTATTGTGAACCGACCATATCAGAAGCATTCTCATTTAAATCTAACCAGTCTCTTATAAACTGTTGTAGCTAAGTGCAGTTATGGTTCTCTATAATATGAAAGAAGACATTTTTTTTCTAGTCCATTCAAGTTAACATTTGGAGAAGACTTTTCATCAGTCTCCTGCATAATAGAAGTTTTATCTTTAAATTGACACTTTTTTCACTTTGGGGAAAAGCCAGCAGTGACTTTTTACCTAAGGAAATTGTTTTGACTTTTTAAACATAATTTTGGAAAAGCTATATACAGTATTACAGACTTTCTTGACTCTTCTAATTATGAATTTTATACTTCTGTGGTGGTGGTATGTTTTTTTTTTTTAATTTTTAAGGAGCAGGGAACTGAAATACCACTAGGTGGTTAATAAACACCCCAGTATTAACATGTTTTTAATAACTGTTTTCTGTAGTTAGATGTGATATTTTAAATTATGTTTACATTATCTGAAATTTGTTGAATGTGTGATATATCAGTTTTAGGCGGACTTCTGGGAAAGTGGACCTTTGATCTAAATACAATTTTTTATTTCTAATGTTAAGCAATTCAAGAAGTTAGACTGTAGATCGTGTTTCATTATTTGAATATGAGAAACATAAGGAGAAAAAAAGCTCTCAACTGGGAAAGTAACAGTCTTAGTTTTCCAGTTTAATTTCCATCACTAGAAACCCTTATGATGTAGCCCTACTAGTTCCTTTCACTTCCCTAATATTACTGATTGTACTATTGGAAAACAATATCAAATCATAGAATCTTAGAATGGTTTGGGTTGGAAGGGACTTTAAAGATCACTCAGTTCCAACCCCCTTGCCATGGGCAGGGATGCCACCCACTAGACCAGGTTGCTCAGGGCCTCGGTCCAACCTGGCCTTGAACACCTCCAAGGATGGGGCATCCACAGCTTCTCTGGGCAGCCTGTGCCAGTGCCTCACCACCCTCTGAGTGAAGAACTTCCTCCTAATGTCTAGCCTAAATTTACCCTCTTTTAGTTTAAGGCCATTATCCCTTGTCTTATCATTATCTACCCAAGTAAAGTGTCCCTCTCTATCCTTTTTATAAGACCCCTTTAAGTATTGAAATGAGGTCTCCCCAGCGCTCTCCCCATGCCGAACGTCCCCAGGTCTCTAAGACTTTCTTCACAGGAGAGGTGCCCCAGCCCTCTGATCATTTTTGTGGCCCTCCCATGGACTTGTTCTAACGGGTCCACATCTTTCTTGTGCTGACCCCAGACCTGGATACAGCACTCCAAGTGGGGCCTCACAAGGGCAGAGCAGAGGGAGACAACTACCTCTCTCCACCTGCAGGCCACTCCTCTGTTGATGCAGCCCAGGATGCAGTTGGCCTTCTGGGCTGCAAGCACACACTGCTGGCTCATGTTGAGCCTTTTGTCCACTAGAACCCTGAAGTCTCTCTCTACAGGGCTGCTCTCAATGAGTTCTTCTCCCAGTCTGTACTCCTGTTTGGGATTGCCCTGACCCACGTGCAGCACCTTGCTCTTGGACTTGTTGAATCTCATTAGGTTCACATGGGCCCACTTCACTGGCCTGTCCAGGTCCCTTTGAATGGCATCTCTTCCTTCTTTGTGTCAACTGTACCACTCAGATTGGTGTCATCTTCCCTCCTTACCGGGAGTCGTCTGTTAATAAAGTGTTATATCAGATGTTGGAAGCTGGAGATTGTATAGTTATAATGTGTAGTAGATGTGTGTAGATTTAGCAATGATTACAGCACATTTACTGAGAAGCAATGTGAGCCCTTTTGGGACTGCGGGGGCTTATAGCTGTACTTCAGTGTATTTGAAAACACATTTTTTTTTCACTCCAGATTAAATTAACACCCATTTTGTATGTAGGAGAACTTTCCATAAAAGGGATATTTGGTGGTTTTAAGGCAAAGGGTGTTATTTGCAGAAATACTTTATTGGTTCTGGCTCTTAGAGTTAATCTTCCCACCCCCATGCCCCCACCTTGTGTCAGTGATGAGAAGCTTCCATCCTTCGGCCTTTTCCAGTTCATGGAGCTTCTCCAGATTCCCAAGGATTTGTGGGCTGTGTTGAAAACTGCTATGTTAAATTAGCTTTGTATCAGGCAAATAAAACTAAATAAGGCATTTCAGCTGAGTGCCCTTACAATACTGATTACAGAAGTGAAATACTTGTTTTGCTATGGTAATATAGTGCTGCATTCTAACCACAACAAAATTATTTTTCCTGCCTTGAAAGAGGCAGGAAAAAAACCTGCATTTGGGAATATCTGCCTCTCTTAAACTGTGGGGTAGCTATGCCTAGTCAAGATGATTTCTTCAACAGTTAGCTCATCAGTCAATCCTGCCAAATCTTTTGACAGTTAGCTTTGTGGTGGTGATAATAAATCACAAAAAATAAACATGAATGCGTTGCCTCACAGGAGTGCTATATCCTGATGTTGAAGGCGGTTCAGATTGATGCAGCAGAGAACCTGCAAGACTACGTTTATTTATTTATTTATTTTTTCGGAATGAGGAACACAGGAAAACGGTTTTAAAACAAAAAATCATCTTGATTTGCCCATAAAATCCTGTTTCCATCTAAACTAGCAGTACTTCTAGATTAGTTGGACTGAAATTTTCCTCTTTCTTTCAAGTGAACAATTGGACAACATTTTCTATTGATTTTTTTTTCCAGGAATGTGTTTGCTGTGGACCTATATTTTTACAAAATTGCTATGTTAAGTTTGAATGGTTGGATTTATTTATTTTCTTTAGTAATGCTGTTAACTTCTTAATGCCTGGGAAGTTAAATGTACTTCACTTTTCATAGATACAGTTAAGTGGTAGTGACACATTACTGCACACTGGGCTGAAATTGTGCCAATGTATATTTTTTGTTTAATTTTCAGTAGAAAGCAGATTTACCTTTCAGGGTAAATCTGATTCATTTGCGAAAGCCGTCAAGATTTCTTTTCTTTGAATTATATTTGGTTCCTTCATTTCTTGGATAATATGAAAGAATAACTGCAGTACACTATTTTTCAGTTTAACAGCTGTTTGGTTTGAAATCAGAGATATGTCCTATGCAAATTTACGTACTCAGAAAATTTCTTTGATGTATGGGGAACTTCTGTGACTTGTATTTTGTCTTTTGTTGTTTTAAACATCTTGTAATAGTATTTTCATTTTTTTAAAGTTCTTGTTACTTTTGGTCATTGACACTTGATTTTTGAAACGATTAAGAGAATTTTAAAAGGTTGATTAGGCTGAACTTTGGTCCCAATTGAAACATTGTAGTATTCAGCTTTGAACAAACAGGATTTACCAAGTCTTGTCTGTATTAAGAAACATATATCCATGTTTAAAATTTTATTTTTCCCATTGATTCCAGGTACAGCTGCTTTAGAAGAAGATGCTCAAATTCTTAAAGTCATTGAAGCATATTGCACAAGTGCCAAAACACGTCAAACACTAAATTCAAGTAAGTTAGAAAATACTGAAATGACTTACTAAACCATAAATCAGATAGTTTTGCAAAGAAGACAAGTGTAGTGTCAGTGGTCTCAGAACTTTTCAAATTGCAAGCTGGACCTGGAAGAAGTAATAATCTGATTTTGGCTTAATAAGTATTGGAAGCCAAGGTCCGTGGTTAGAGATCATAGTTCTTTAAGTGTTTATTTAAAACAAAGAAAAAGTGACTAGTTGCCATGGTTTAAAATTGCATAAAACCTTCACCAATGAATGAGGGGTTTTGAGGCATCTGTCAAAAGTTGCTTGGTATGTTTTTTGATAAATCTCAAGAAGCTGGTAAATAGTGAGGAGGAATGAAAAATAAGTGAATTTTTGGAGGAGTATATTTTTGTCTTGATCTGTTCAACAAAGACTTATGGTACAGAAAAATAACATAGGCCTGTGAAGAATTATTTTATTGCCACCAGTTGTTTTTAGTATTAATTGCAAATTTTAATCCCATCTCATAATTTCAGGAGAAACTGTTCTCAGATCTGTGTGTTGCTTAAAGCCATGTGTAGTTTCTCAGATCAATACCTAGCTTATTGAAAACCTGTAATGTGCCTCTGGGGTCCTACTTCATTTAATCCAAATCAAGGTTGCCATGTGGAGTTCCTCTGTGTTGTAAGTAAAACATTGCATAAA
>CM021765.1:144898079-144975246 GCA_011076525.1 Nettapus auritus
TGGAACTTTAGTCATGGTAATAATAGTACCTTCTGTTTATGCAATTCTGTAAAATATATGTGTACAGTTACTGATATACTGGAAGGATGGAGAATCTGAGTTAGAAGGTAGGTTCAAGCCATTGTCAGCCCCTCCTCACACAGCTTACACAGTGTTCCCATAAATTAGTATTTGCTATAAATTGAAGCCAACCAACATGAATTGGGTGTTTTGCATAATCTTGCCAAAACACAGTAATGTGTACATAGTGACGTAAAACATAGAAAAAAAAATTATATATGGTGCACTTCATTTGTGAATGGGAGAAGCCATCTTCAGTAGGTGACTGCCTTTTGGAAATACAAAATGGATGTATATCTGAATGTTGCATTGTACTGTACAGTATGCATATTGTTTGTGGTTGCATATATCAATTAAGTGTTTTGTTTTATATAAAAAAGGACATCTGTTATGTACAGTTGAAATAAATTTTGCATTTGCTAGACTGTGACTTTAATATTTAATTATTGCACAGGGGGAAAGGACAGCATAACATGTAACTTAACATGTTGCTCCCTATTCTCCCCATGCCTCCTTTCTCTTCCTCCCCTATCCTTAGAGGAATCAAATGCTGAAGTGAAAAAGCTTTTTGACATAAGTGTATAATCTTTATTTTAATGTAATTGACAGCTGCAGGAAATTCCGTGTAACGGGAAGTATGTATCCTCTTTATTTTTAAATGAAATGGCAAAAATGAATGAAGTGGCAAAATTTCTGAAGAGTTAAAATGTTTGTTTTTGTTGCCTCCTCCCTCCCCCCCAACTGATTTTTTTTTTTTTTGAATTGGTGTATCTTCAGTAAAAGCACAGTTGAATTTTGTGAACAATTTAAAACATACTACTGCAGGTCCTGTTACCACAGCTAAAATACATAAATTTGATATTTATTTCTAAAACCTTACACATTTTCATGATTTAATATTGCAACGTTTTTCTCTTTAAGGCAAGTCTCCTTGTGTTCCTACTTAAGGTATTTATATTTGAGTGATTTAAAATGAAATAATAACCTAATACACATACTAAAATATCTGTAATGGAACAAAAATATAATCTAGTTTTTTTGAATGTAATATTTTTTTTGCTATGACTTCAGCAACTCTAATTTTTGTCCTACAGCCCTCTGTTTTTTTTATTGCTTAGTGAAATGTAGGAAATCTTGAGGGATGGTCTGCCACTTCAGCTGATGTATCTGTCTTTCAAAGTCTTCATTTTGTTCTTAAGTGACTCAGGTTTGCACATGGAATTGTATGTTTGTTTCAGTCTATTTTCGTTTTAATCATCAAAACATTTTGCTGCAAATTGCCTAGATCTGTCATCTGAGTCACGTGGGGTTCTTTCCTATTTGTGTACCGCTACTAGTGAAAAAGAAATAAATGAGCTTCATGCCAAACCTTTTTTTTGCTCCCCCCATTGGTTAAAAAAAAAAAAAAAAAAAAAGGTGTATTTTGTACAGCGTGCTTAAGTTTGGCCTGATGTTTGGTTTTTATTTTCTTGCTATCTGCACAAGATATTAAAGGGCTCCCTTTTGACTTTTGACAGTTCTATAGCATGAAGGATTTCTTTTTTACAATACTTCAGTCTCAACATACACAGAGTTTGGGAGCACCATTTTTAGAGTTCTTCACATTAGGACTTCATCAAAGAGTCACTGAGAAAGAGAAGGTTAACCTGGAAGGTCTGCTCATCCACTTTAACATCTTGAATCTAACTAATACAATGAAGAACTGAGGGTTTTAAATAACAAGTAATGCTTATTTTTTTTTCATCACTTGCTTCCACAGGAAAATGACATGTCTTTTGTATATAACAGTGGCTAACTTATATTTAAAAAAAAAAAAAAAATGTAGTGCAAATACTTGTCTTTCAGAGGCAAGTCAGACTTCTGCCTTTGAAACTCCAGGAAGTAATTTTGAAGTTTCCTGGCTTGTGAAGAGCCTATTAAAGTTGGTAGAAAAAGGGCTGTGTAGTTAAAAATACCGTTTCTCCTTTTTTTACATTTATTGTGCCTTTATAGTGAAGAAAACTCCAGTTCTTACAAGTTGTGCAGAAGAAACATTGCTGATGGCCTGAAACTATGCCGTGTTTTTTTTTTTTTTTTGTAAAGTTAACCACTGTCACTGTGGGTTTAGTTTCAGTAGCTTAAATTAGGAACCTCACAATTGCAGGAACAAGGCAAACCTTCAGGAATATCACAGAAAGTACCTTGGTTGAGCCTTCTTCTCAAAATGGCTAGCTGGAGGAAGGAGCCCAGTTCTTGTCTGACTGAGGCGAACAGGGTTTTAAATGAGGCCCTGAAGTTAGCAGCTTGAAGTAGGTGAAGCAGATACCCACCTCCATTTTACTATTGGCTTAATTGGTTCCTAGGCAGACAAGGGTCTCTGAACATAGGCAAAGATTTGATGCTTAGTTAAAGTGAAAAGGTATCTGAATTATCTGAATTTCATCCCCCTTTTCCTTCCCTCCTGCCTGCTACACTAAGGTCTGTGCAAAGCTTCCAGCCTCTCTTCACATGTCTGCTAAAAGATTGAGACTGCCAGCACAACTTCTGCTGAAGCCTGACGTGTGTCAGGAACCAGTGCGGTACCACATAAACTTTTTTTTTTTTGAGATGGCACACTCCCTTTGCAGGAGGGTGAATAAAGAGTTGCAGTTACCCAGTTATGCTTGCAACCAGATGTGCTGAGAACCCCTTTGGCATTCAGTCTGTGCTCTAGCTTCTTTTTGTTGGGTGTTGAGACTGACTTCCAGGGCTAGGAGTTATGTTTTTACTAGTTTCGGATGGAGATGATCTGAATTTCCAATATGAAGACTTTCAGATGCATTAATATCCAAACAGATTTCAGCTTTCCTTTTTTCCAGATGTGCTCAGAACTGCTTGGCAGTGTGGCTCCTGAGGCTCAGACACTGAAAACTAAAAGCAGCGGTCTGCTACTGACAGGCCTGCTCTGTAGGTCCCTTGTTGTACCACGTTACAGTGGATGCTGCTAAGGTCTCTAGCCCTAGTGGGCTACGGTGCCAGGTGGGCTCTACTGTTATTTGCTGTACTCTATAGGTTTAGCAAACAGCCTCAATTTAGTGCTGGTAAAAAGCATTGAGACTCTTTGTTCTCCCCCCCTAGGACTGTGAAATATTAATACTGAGCAGATACCTTTACTTGGCTGATGGTATTTAATTGACAGAAACTTAGCTGAACCATGTCCATAATGGTTCCAAGTTTTGCCTTTGTCTTTATTATGCAACAGATCCCTAATGGGGGTATCTCGGTCTCCCACGACCCCAGATTTGAGTTTCCCCATTGGAAAGTTAGGGTGAATTCCTCAGTTTTTATGCTCCACATCCTTTCTCATTTCCTTCCCCCAACAGCTTCCCCCAAGAAGTAGAACCAAGCCAAACCCACATGGTAACGCTCGGGATGTTTGGCTTTTTTTTCTTTCCCCTTCATCATTATTTTTATACTACTACTTATGGTTGGTTTGTCTTGAGGTGTTTTAGGGGCAGAGTTTTTGGAGGTCAGCTTGAACATTCTCTTTTTGCCTCTCTGACTTGTAGTAACACTACTCGGTTTCACTACAAGTCAAACAGTTAATACCATTCAGCACAAAACTTGCAAATTTGAGATTGACAAAGGGTGGATATGGCAACCTGAAGCAGCTCTGGAGTCTTCTGCATTACTTTGTGAAAATGTGGCATACATCTTGAGGAGGCACCTAGGATTATGTAACTTGCAACAACTTATTGAACTGTCCTTTTAGTTTAGCTCTCTGCACAGGCTCCACGGTGCTGTGATGCAGCCCTGTCGTCATGTCCTAAAGCTGTAGCTTGCAAACCTCTTTGGAGAGAGATGGCCACACGGAGTATAGTCACAGAGAAACTGGGTGAGGCAAAGGGTGTAGTTTAGGCAATATTGCTGAGTGCTAGTCATGAGGTGACACTACCTGAAGTTCATTCTATACGTGTATTTACCAGAAAATGCATCTTTAGACAAAACAAATGAAACAAAAAGTATCAAATTACCGTGCATGTACTAATTTGATGACAGGATATCCTTTGTTGCAGGATATGTAAACCTTTAATAGTTAGCAACTGCTTGTGAGGTTTAAAAAGAAACTTTCCATTTGTGTCAGAGCAGTGAAGGTGAGGGTAGGACCTGCGATGTCCTGAATTCCTCAGTAGTTGATATCTGAGGCACAGAAAGGTCAATGTTCACATCAGCAGTTTGCATCATGTAAGTGTGTACGTGTACTGTGTGGTGGTCTCCTTGTGTGTATAATGTTGGTGAACATTTTGTTTTTATGAAGCTGTATGTGCTGTGTCTCGGTAGTATTAAGTGTTTACTGTGCTATGCTGCACATGCATCAGGATATGCTAGCGTAGACATCTGTTTCACATGGGTGTGTGTATATAACCTTACAGTTAGGACACACTGTTTTTTTAAAGCTGCCTTCTCCATGCTATTTCTGTGTTTGGCAAGGACCCGTGTTACTCTGACCAGGCAAAGACAATTGGATGCATCTCTGTAGAGAGATAAACGTAATGCGTTGCTCCATCTTTGGTTGAAGGGAGTCGTGGGTGAGAAACACATGGCACTTCTCTCTCTTTGGTTGGAGGCTCCCTGAGCACACACTAGGCTGAAGTGGTCAAAATTGGTACAGAGACCTGAAATTTAGTGATGTGGTAGCAGCTGGTACCAACCAACTTCCGAAAATACCATTTAGCTCAATATTGTGTTACATCTCGGGTAAATAAAGCCAAGCAGTAACCAGTTAACTGAAATAAACAGAAGGCAACCTTTTTACAACTGAAGATTGATAGTGCAAACAAGGAAACGTCCATGAGCCCCATTTGCTGAGCTTACTTTGTAGCTTGCTCCTTCCCAGCAAAATGAGGGGGATTATTTATTTGGAAAGGATTTGTTGTTTACTTGGCAAGATCAAGAACTTATGCCTTTCAAGGACGAGATTCTGTTCTCAAATATGCAGTTATCTTTATTCCACAAAATTTGACTGTCATATACTGATATGTTTGATCTTTGCTGTTACCTTAAGGAAACTTTTCTTTGTTAAAGGATGTTTGCCATTGCTAAAAGTCAGCTAAACAAGTACTGCAGAACTGTGTTCCCTACAAGCTTGTTGTTCAGAACTCAAGACTGCAGCTGTTAAGGAAGTTAGGATTTTTCAGTGAACTCAATTTCCTTAACTTTCTATGTGTTTAGATTTTTTTTATATATACATAATATATATATATAAATGTTTTATATATTTATTATTATGAATAGTAAAAGAGAAGCACTGTTATCACAAACAACTGTTCAGCAGGGGCTATCTCCTGACACATGTAATCCTGTAGCACCTATCGACACTTTCAAACTGTGCTAGAATAAAGACATTGTTAGTGAGAACTTGTTACCATTAGTAGGCAGACACCTTGCTTGTAAATACTCATATCTTGGTTAAAATAGACAGGAATTTCAATGCTTTATCTGCTGTATTTGAATTCTGAACAAATGCTTAGGTAGCAATTTACAGCCCTCTTAAAAATGCTTGTAAATTATTGCAGCCTAACTAAGTAATGTTTCTAGAGTGCATGCTTTATGTATGAATGGACACGCATCTCTGAGCAGCAGATTTTCTATTTAGAGCTACACTACTAGAATCTGTGTGAATTATGTTAATGTTAAAAATTGTAATTGTAGAAAATGTTCTGAAGATGTTAGAATGTTTTGAGTTTTTGTTGTTAAACCATGAAGTGCATTATTAACGTTTTAAATACAATCTATGTATTTCCTTTATTATAGGACTAGAAGACGGTCTTAAAGTGTACGTGCATATGTGTGTCTATGCAGCCATACAATTGTGGTGTTTACGGTGTTCTGGGGAAAGGGTTTTTAACTTTCTTCTGTCGCTGTATCATTTTTATATCGCTATTCTGCTCCTTACTGGTAGAATAATTGGTTTAGGATGGCATTATGTTTTGGATTTGTATTGTGTGAGATCAGAATCTGTCCTTGAGGTTTAAATTGCTACTTCTTGAATGCATCTATCTTTCTCTGTCTCAGCTATGGTAGATTTGTATGGATTTTACTGATAGTTGACCAGTGCACTGTTCATTGAACTGTGTAGCATCCCTATCAATAACACAGAAGTTGTCATCACCAGGATAGAAATCTCAGTCAGTGCTTATTTTTGTTATAAGGCTGTGGATTCAAATGTAGAAAAAGGTTTCAGTAATCTGTGTATGTACAGGGAAGGGGAGAAATTGAAAGTGATGTACCTTGGTCATGCCAGTGCATCATGCAATGAATGAAATAATAACCTTTAAAACTTCCCTGATGCTGTCTGCAAGTTTCTCATTCTGTAACTTATTTTTACAACAGGTTCCCGCAAAGAATCAGCTCCTCAAGTCCTGCTTCCAGAGGAAGAAAAAATTATTGTAGAAGAAACTAAAAGTAATGGTCAGACTGTTATAGAAGAGAAGTAAGAGAACATTTAATGAATGATGGGTTAAAACAGTAAACTTTGCACTTTTTCTTCCTCCTTCCATCTCCTTTTGCAGTAGTGTATGTATGGTACATTAGTAGTAAAGGACAGAGTTGTCTGGAGTGTGCTGCCAGTCCTTCGAAGTGCAGTTGGCCCTTATTTAAATGCTTGTTGCCCATCTTCTGTGTATGGTACTCAGTTTATTTCTTCTGTGCCAAGAAGTGGTATGCTTCACCTGTAAATAGTTTTCACTTGTAAGTAGCCCTATAGCACTAAATCGTTGTAGGGTTTCACTATTAAATTGGCGTTGTCTTTTTAGTTTGTGTATGGTGTAATTCTGTTTTCTTTTGTTAAGGCATATGTCAGAAATGAAAAATGATTCTGTTTCAGAAAGCAATAATATAGGAACAACTTCAGATCCCTAAGTGTTTGAGAGCTGTATCCTGTCACAGAAGCTGGTAGCATGTCCTTGCTGCTTCCTTGCTGCCAGGAAGGATTAATGAATGTAAATCAAGATAAGAGATAATTTTAATGCAAATTTGAAATTAGCTCTTAATCTCTTAATTGTTTTTTTTAATGCTCTTCGTTTAACAGTTGTTTAATAATAGATTTAGATGTTCTCCTGAAAACCATTGTAACAGATCATCTTTTTTTTTTAATTTTAGAAGTCTTGTTGACACAGTATATGCGTTAAAGGATGAAGTTCAGGAGCTAAGACAGGTTGGTAACTTGTTACTTTAGAGCAACATGGAGAATGGAAAGATGGCATGTTAAAAAACAAACAAACAAAAAAAAATACGGCTTGTAAATTGATTCAATTCTATTAACTTGTGTTTTGAGCTAGATTAGAAACTCTGAGATTCACTTTTAAAAGTAAAATGTAGCAATTTGACAAAAATACCTTCTTTTGTGGTTGTCATCAAAAGGTTGGAGCATCAACCTATGAGAGAAGCATGACGTACGCCCTCTCTGAGGGGACTTACTAAGCTCTGTCTTGTTTATTTTTGGATGTTACAAGTTTTTAAACATTTAAAGTATTAAATAAATCCAATTCTGGTGTATCACGAGCAAAATAAGTGTATAGAGACTGTGAAATAGCATTCTTAGTACTATACTACTACAATACATAATTGTAGTAGTATATATGTCTGGATTTACTTAGGTCTTTATTTACAGTCTTCCAGTAACCTGAACACCTCCTTCAAATCAGTTTCTAAAACCTCTCCTTTCTGGAGATGGAGTTCTTTTCACTAACTATCATGTGCTCCTTAATGAGGGATAACCCTAGCTTAGATTGCTTGTTTTTCTCATCGGAGATTTCACTAGATCACACCTGACTTGCTGGTATGGTAGTTCTGGCTTATGTTTTAAGCATGTTTTAAATATCCAAATGAGTTGTTCTAATTTTTATTCTTGACAGGACAGAGCCTGTTTAAATCATATTTGTGCTAGGACAGAGCCTGTTTAAATCATATTTGTGCTACATATTCATTGTTTAATGTGTAGTCAAAATAGATTAATTATCCTCGTTCTCCAATGTGTAAATTTGCCAACTGATGTTAATTGACCTATTGCTTAAGATCATCTTTGACTCATAAAATCTTCTGTGTTAAAGTAAAAAGCATTTGTATTCAAATTACTTCACTTTTGGGGCTGTAAATGTGCATCTGAATTCTTTGCCCATCTATAACCATGCCCAGTATTTCTAAGGATGTCATGCCTGTTCCTTGAAATAGGACAGTTGATGTATTAAGTACTTATTTCTTGCTGTTTTCAGTGTATGTTGAAACATGTGTATCTTAGGTTTGATGTGATTTTGGCAGTACTTCTAGAAACGCAATTCACTTAATACAGCCAGAAATAATAACCCACTAATTCTTCTGTGGCATGGCTGCTTCTGTACAAAGGGTAAAAGTGCTGTCTCACTGAGGCCCTGCAGGTCCCTTTGTGACTCTAAAGAAAACGTCACTTTCTCTTGAAGTTCATACAACAGCTTACTTCCCTTGAGCCTCTCCAAATACGCTCTTCATGATCTGGTATCTTCTAAAGCCAAGACCTTATACAGCCTGGCTTCATTTTCTTGTATTGGGAATCTTAGAAGCATTTATTGACCTGCTGCTTTTTTGTTTCTGACTGGAGAAGTGGCAAAAATAATCTCTGAGCTGGGAAGGTCCCAGGTGACCCAGGAGTTCATGGATAAAAGCTGTTTGGGAATATATGGTGCACTCGCTGGTGTAAATCCCAAACTGGCTGTTGGTAAGGGTTGGCAACAAAGTGAGATCCCTCCTGTAGCAGCTACCATCAGTTATTCATCACTGTTGTTCAGCACTTTAACAGTACAGTCCTGAATTGGCAATAAATAAGTGAAAAGGAAATTGTCTGTACCTACAAGAAAAGATTGATGTTTCTGAGTTTCTCTTGAGGAGAGAATGGAGTTGAGGAGTCCCATTCTGTTTCTAGACATTTCGGTAAATGACAGCTGATGGGAGTCCAGTGGGACCCCTGGATTGCAGACCTGTTTTGAGTTAAACACCCCTAGACTCTTTTTGGGAGCCTTGTCTCATCTTCTGGTTGCTTCCCCACCGTTTCCAGCATCACCTTGGCCTCTACTGGATTAAGGAATGTAAACATGTCTGTGGTTTGGTCAGTAGCATCCTTACAGTCCTGTTGTTTGTTCCTGGTGTTTCAATATTATCTGATGATATAAAACACTGAGATCTGACTCAGTGAACAGTGCTGGTGCTTCTTGCAGTTCAGATTCCTCTTAGATTGTCTGGCGTAAAGCTTAGTTACAAAGCACTTCTCAGAGAACACAGTGGTTTTCAAGGTATTGCTTTCAAACTGTTTGCTTTCTCAATGAAACAAGTTAATTTGCATTAAGTTTTCAGATGCTTTTCTAAGATTGTGAAAGTAATTATATTCCCAGGAGGCTCTTAAATACTCTTCTATTTCTTCTCTGTTTCCCTTCTCCATTAACGACAGATACTCCACTGTTCATTGATCAGCTTTGAGCAGAAGAATTCAAGAGTATTGGCTGTCTGTTACTAGCAGTAGCATTCGGAAGGACCCCTAAGTAAAAATACAAAATAGCTCAGTCTCCATTTGATGGTTTTTGTTTTATTGTGAGAAGTAACTGTGTAACTTGTAAAATTTTAATAGAAGGCTATCTTTTGAGCAGCTAATAACAGGCTTACTGAGAAGAGCCTTCAGAATTTGTAATTGAAAGTATATGTCTGGTCAGAAAAGATCTCTTTTTAAAACAAAACAATCAAAAACCCAAACTAATAGTTTTGTCTCCGTTAAACAGGATAACAAAAAGATGAAGAAGTCATTAGAAGAAGAACAAAGAGCTCGCAAGGACTTGGAGAAGCTTGTTAGAAAAGTACTAAAGAACATGAACGATCCTTCTTGGGATGAAACCAATTTATAAATATTTTTTTCTCTTTTCTTTCTATTGAAAGACCAGTTGTAAAACTGAACTGGGAAGCCTTCTGACATTAGTCAGTGTTGCATCAAGAGCACTACAAAACAGGATTTAACTGGATCTAGTGATTTCTTGCTCTGAACATATAGAAACAGCCAAGCCATTTACTGAAGCAATCTGTACTTTAAGTGTGGAGACTCTGGATCCTGAACTCTACTAAACTTAATTTGTTTGCATCTAAATTACCTCATTTTGCAGAAGGTGCAGCACCTGACTAAAAGTCCATGTTTTTCAGTGGCTTTTTAATTAAATATATATTTTTTCTTGTAAATACCTGTAATTTTGAATGCATATGTGGTTGGTATATCAGGGCTGATATGTTATTTTTTTCTCTTGTTCTTACAATGCTCACAAGTGTTAGAAATGATGGCAGTACTGTCTTACCTAAGAAGGGTCAGAGTTCTTTGTGGATAATTATGGATTTGCTCCAAATTACCTGCTCATCACACATGCAAATTTTGAAAGTTTTTTCCTATTGACCAGTGTATTTAAATCCTTTACTGTTATTTATGTCTGCACATACATTCTAAAACAGTTTACAATTGTTTAAAAACAGTATTAAACTACAGAAAATTGACAGTAGAAACAGTTTTTAACAGTACTAATGCCCATGACTTACATTCATGTACACTTATTTGGCAGACTAATCTATTGTGCTTTGGCCACCAGAAGACTGATGTACTTGCCTGCTTTTTATGACTGTGATTTTTAGGTGTTTATGTACTACATTTTCTATTGTTGTGCTTAAACATACAGCTGGCTGATAATTTAATGGATCATGCAGTTTGTTAAAGCAAAAAGATCAATCTAATCCAGAATTTTGTGAATAAATTGTTGCTATTTATTTTTGTCACAACAATTAAATTCTAGCTTTTTTTTTTTTTTTGCATAAGATGCATGGGCTAGGCCAAATTCATTCAGAGCTTTGTTTTTATACCACTATGTAAGACTTTGTTTGGAATTCCCAGACTGTGGAAGCAGAGTCATTCCTTTCCCATCCTGTTTTCTCAGCATACTACTGGTTTCTGTCCTACTTGGATTTAAATGGAAACAAATCTGGAAATAAGAATTTTTAATCATGCTGTAATTCATAATTTGCATCGCTGGCAAATTTGGAAAATATGTATCATGAACGTGGTTGAAAACTTTTATTCCCTAGTCTGAAAGGTTCAATTACTGCAATCCTTTCCTGTATTTAAAATAGGAGACGCTACGTTACTGCAAATGCTGGGCTTTGGTTGGAGCACTTGAAATACTAAGCCCATTCAAGCTCATTTGTAAGAGTCCCTTGATTTCATCAAACTTTGGATCAAACTATATAGGTGGTGCAGTTTTCCAAGGGGTTTTTCTTCACTTGACAGTCAGAAGTGTAGGTATAGCAGCAGACCCAGGTCACGCCTTTTGCCCTTCTTGATTTTCTAGTGTCCTTTAACTCTTTTTAAATATAATGTTTGGAACTAAGCAAATGTTTATATAAACTTTAATGAGTTAGTGCAAGAATGATTAGGGTGGTAAGAATTGTTGTGCACATTTGAATCTAATGAAGAATATTTTTAAAGCTGTTCTTAGCTGAGAAATGTGGATAGCTTTTTTTTAATAGGAAAGAACATAAATGATTACATTACATACTTGAGAAGCAATTCTGTGAGAATAGGTACTTAATCTGAATAGACAATTAATTGTCTGATTTTACAAGGTGAATATATTTGTAGGTATTTTAATTTGTGTTCCTGCAATTTAAAAATGTCTTCCTTTAATTTTAAAGGAGCAGACTGGGTAAGAAAACTCAAGAATGTCTACAGTATCTAGCTACGTACACTCAGAGAACTTTAAGTTTATGACAATTCTTGATACCAAAATCTCTTCCTTTTGTTTGCAGTTGCACAAAAATGTTGACTGACATCTGTAAATCTTCATATTTAAAAAAAATGTTCTTGCTAAAAGCTAAGTGATACTAAGCCGTGCAAATTCATGGCACATTGGCTAAATTTAGAATTGAAAATGCCAATGTAATTAAAGTTTCTCTGACACTAAGGCTATTCTTAGAGTGAATTTTAGCTGTCAGCTGAGCGTATGTAAAAGGACATTCCAGAGGAAGTAGTATAAAAGAAAAACATGAATCTTAGCAGTATTTAGCAAATTTTAACTCAGGAACAACTTCCATCATAACATGGCTTTGTTTTACATTATATTGTAAAGAGTAGCATTGCTGTGTAAATTTGCTGACACTTAGTACCTGTGATTATAATCATTTCTGACAGTACCCCTATACCGATATCTAATGAACATGCCTTAAACACTGGGATCAAGCAGTTGTTAAATATGACCAGGACTTAGGGACTGATTTTATTCGAGGTGGATTTGGATGATGAATTTTTTACAAAAAAAAAAAAAAAGGAAAAAAATCAAACATTATATGTAGCTCTTGTCCTTAGCTCTAGTGCAGAGAGCAAGATTCAGGCTTTTGGGAACCAAGGAATATCTGAACTTTTTTCTTTTACAATTTGTTACACTGTATATAGAGTGTAAATTTCACCATGGACCTTCTGAATTGTTGGAAACTTTATATAAGCATGGATAAATGGGGCACTGTTTATTTAACCTATTAAAGGGTTATTTCTTTGCTCTCATCATTTAGGGATGAGGAGATGAAGCCATTTCTTATCCTGTAGATGTGAAGCACTTTCAGTTCTAAACTGTTCAAAATGTAGCATAACATTTCTCTGTACTTATTGATGTGTGCGTGTTTGTCTCACCATGTCATGTCATCTTAAATATTAAACAACTGACTGCCTTTGTATAAATTTTTCTTAATGCTGATCATTTAGGGAAATTAGGGTGTCTGTTTACAGTATCTGTGGAGAAGTCAAGTTTAGTTTAGACATCAAAAATCCTGATATCGACTACTAAAGTGTTTATGCTACATTATTGTAATTAAACCATGATTTTTCCCCTATCTAACGAAGTGTTGCATTTCATCTAATATGTGGGTTATGAGAATGAGAAGGAATACTTGATTTCTTTTTTTTTTTTTTTTTTTCTTTCAATATAAATAACCTCTGCTATTTAATAGCTGGAGTAGTATCTTCAAAGGGCCTTTTTGTGGTCTTTTATAATAAATTGATGCCTATGAAACAAATCAAGGGTTGATTAGAGGGATGCAAAATAGGATTTTAACTGTCTCGCACACAGGAATTTTCGCTTTTTTTGGCAACCTGACCGAGGGCAATGTAAGATACAGGAGATCAAAACAGTAGCTAGTGAAAGGGAGAAAAGTAGGAAATGGTAGAAAATCAAATTACCGCATAAATGAAGTAAAATACTTGTCTATGTGTATGATCACTCAGAATATATGAGAAATTTCTGGTAAGTGTGCATCGTAGGGATGCTACTTGGTTGGTGCCACGTGAAATAGGTGGGGTTGGGATGATGGTAGGAGCATCACCTTTATTGCTTCACGCAGGATGATGGGATGGGTAATGGAAGGTGTAGGGAGCCATATGCGTGAAAAGATGGTATCAGTCTTTTGACAAGACATTTGAACGAGTTGATAACTGAGGTTAGATTGAAATAAAACATCTATTCCAGCTCAGTTTATCAAGTAGGGATACTTAGAAAAGAACAGAGGACTTGATGTGTAGAACTGTATAGCTTTAGTCAGAAGCAATTCTTATTTTTCAACTCTTCTCTTGGCTCTTCATTGTAAAGACTTTTTTCCCCCCTCAATTTGAAATCTTCCTTTACTTTTTATATTGTGTTTTTTCTTCTTTTTGGATGTCTTATTGTGGTGGGTTGACCTTGGCTGGTTGTCTGACCCCCACCCATCCCATCCACTCTTTCTTAATGGGAGGGGGGGGGTGGGGGGAGTAAGATGGAAAAGCTTGTAGATTGAGATAAAGACGGGAATATCACTTACCAGTTTTACCAGTTACCATCATGGGCAAAACACATTTGACTGGGTGGGGGAGGGGGGGGGGAGCAATTTATTGCCCACTGAAAATAGAGGTGGGTGGTGAGGGAGCATAGTCAAAAACTAAACACCTTCCCCCAACCTACCTCTTCTTCCCAGGGTCAACTTCACTCCATCGTGCTTGAGTCTTCTGCCTTACCCCTACCCTCTCCAAGAGGTACAGGGTGGGTGGGGAGTGCATGTTATAGTTAACCCATAACAGTTCCTCTCACTCCTTCCTCCTTGTGCTTTCCCCTGCTCCAGCATGGGTCCTCCAGGGGCTGCAGGGCCTGCCAGGGGCCAGCTGCTGCCTGGGCTCTCCATGAGCTGCAGTCTCCTTTAGGCCACCACCTCCTGCTTCGGTGTGAGTTCCTGCACAGGCTGCAGTGTGGAGACCTGCTGTGATGTGGTCTTCCACGGGCTGCAGGGGGGGCAGCCTACTTCACCGTGGTGGTCTGCATGGCCTGACGAATGATCAATCTGACACTCTGGAGCAACTCCTCCCCTTCTTCCTCTGATCTGCATCTTTGCAGGGCTGTTTCCACACACGTTTCATTACTGCTGCACTCTTCAGGTCCCGTATATAATACACTGAAACTACCAGCAGCTTAGGTAGGTAGATGCTTGCTATGGCGGATGTGCGAGAGATGAATGATGCTAGTCTATTGGGAACAGAAAATCTTTCCTACCTCATCTCATCCTGTCAGTTTATAGGCTTCCGCTTCCTTGCTCTCTCTCCCATTACCTGCCTGTTTTTCTCAATTGTCTACAGGATTTCCCTCCAAATCACAACGTAAGTTGCGATCTGACAGGTGAAATGCACATGTATTTCATAGGTGTATAAAGAAATGGTAAAAAATACTTCTAGATATACTACAACTACAATCTATTTTATAACTATTGCCAAGTAGTTGTCACTTTGCCTGTCCAAAAGCACTGGGAATGTTTTCCAAGGTTGTGGTATGCTTTGACAGCCAGAGGAATATGTGGTCAGTGGAAAGTCTTCAGCGTTTGAGAGGGTGGGGGGATTGATAGATCAGAGCTGTCAATGGTGGTGGAGAGCTACAGAAGTGTTTTGAAACTCAGAATGAGAGGGAAACGCATTGGCCGTGCTGGCCTTTCTTCCTTCAGGCAGTGCTGAAGGTGGACCCAAAGACTGCAGTATTACAGTTTGCGCTGGTAGAAGCAGCAGATTAAAGATGTGGCAGATTAAAGATATCCTGCTGCCAGCACAGCACAGAGCTGTTTCTGTTCATACAGAGATGGATTTTTGAGGAAAGTAAAAAGATCTTAAGATGCTTTTCACCACAAATGACTGCAGCCACCACTTAAGGTTAGGCATCCCTGAGCTGCTGCTGCTTGTCCAAGGAGTCTTTAATTTATATTCTGCCAGATCTGCTACACCTACTAGGCTTAGAAATTTAGATGCAAAGCCTGGTGTTAACCTGTTTGCTTTGGACTTCTTTGCTTGCTCTGATAGGGCAGGAATGGGAAAGGAGGAATCATGATACTATTAATTATGAGAGAGAGAGGGCTAAAATCATCAGGAGAGATGCTGGTGAAATGTGTATCTGGATGTACACGCTGCTGATGCTGAGGGATCACAGGATTGCAGAGTCTGCACATTGGAGAAATGCTGAGATGAAATTTGAGATGAATTTGCTCTGTAAGGCGTGCTTCACAGCGTGGAAAAGGGATGCAGGCTTGCTGTATTTCACCTTGTGTGCTCTCTGCTTAAGCTTTCTCTTTGCTTGGCATGAACCAAGTATCATCTTGGAAGGGAGCTGCACCTTGGAACCAAGTCAGCCTTCTGAGCTTTTCATTAATTCAAGTGGCTGCGAGCCCAAATCTAATCATTGTGTTAGAAGAAAATGAGAGCTACCGTTGAATTACTGTGAACAATTAAAATTTAGTTCCTATTTAAACAGTGAAAATCTTGGCAGTCCAAAGATGGCCCAGATGGTCACATCAGTTCCTTGATGTTCGTTCTGATTTCTTCCCCTTCCTCTCTTGAACACCCACAGGATGTCTCTATGTGTGGCAGAGCTTAGAGGGTGCTTTACCCCAGTAACAGCCTTGGGTAGCTTTGAGTTGGATGTGTCCTCCACCTGCCTGGCCGCATACACGGGTGGATCTGCTGGCTTTCTAGTTCACGCAGCAGTGCTAACAGGGTTGGGCAGGTAAGTCCCTGTGCACATCTCTGCGTGCAAGGAGTGAGTCTGACATGAGCATGGGTTTAGGCTGACAGTTTAAAGGCAGTGGAGGCTGGTACAGTGAGAAATTTCACCTATTGGCTACATGCCAATGCCAGGAACTGGATGTGCCATCCGTGGCACCCAGGTTATGATGTTATAGATAGTCCTGGAGAGATTCCCCAAACTTTTGTTTTTAAGCTAATATATCACTCAGTTTTTGTTAGATATCCGTTGCCTGTCAAACAGACTATGACAGCTCTGTTTTCATTATAGACAGGAGACGAGCAATAGAGAAAGAGCATGTTTTAACAGTGTTTTCCCAGCAGGGGACTGTGTTAGCTTTGCTTTGTCAGAATCTACTCACAGTTTCCCTGAATTTGTCAATACTGTCCTTCTGTATGCTTTTGGAGCTGACTGGAGTTAGCCTTTTTAATATTTTGGAGCTGCTTTTCAAGCCCCAGGCAATATAGTCTATTAACATTTTATCCTGTTGGACAAAAATTATCAGTCACACGGCCTGAAGTTGTTCCTGTAGCATGACCTAGCCGTGACTACGGGATTTGTATGGTTTTTATCACTTCCCTATGGCACACATGATTTATCATAGCATCCGTACATTCAGTATCACAAGGGTCCTCTCAACACAATGCAGTGTGGAATTAACATGAGATCAGGTTTCATTGCATGGAAAAACTAAGCAAGGGATTTGGCTGTGACCACTAGCTCGTTTAATCTCAGGCCTTATTCTAAGGCAGGCAGAGGAACTGAGAAATATCTACTGCTAGAGCACAGATCTCATCAGTTCCCACGGGAACTCTGTTGCATTGCCTACTCCATCCACTGTGTCCTGTTATTGCTATCTACTTTGTCAAGTGATATTTCTGCTGGAATTTGAAGACACTGAACTATTTCCCCTGTGCTGGGAAGAGGAGAGAGCTTTGTGGTCTTTGCTAGAAGCAGATAGGGACTTTGGTGTCTGCCATGAACTTTGAAGTTCAGTATTTGGAAATACAGGTTCAGAAAACTGAAGCTAGCCTACTGAAACACCAGATCTTCAGAAGGATTTGTGCCTCAGCATTCAGACCTGGTTCCACAGATCTGCTGGCTGTCTCACCAAGCATCCTCATTGGTGATGTGGACAGGGGGGTCAAGTGCACCCTCAGCAAGTTTATGCATGACACCAAACTGAGTGGCACAGTTGATACTCAAGAGGGAAGGGATACCATCCAGAGGGCCCTGGATAGGCTTGGGAGCTGGGCCTGTATGAGCTTCATCAAGAACAAAGACAAGTGCAAGGTCCTGTACCTGGGTCAGGGTAATCCCGAACATGAATGCAGGCTTGGGGATGATTGGATAGAGAATAGCCCTAGGGAGAAAAAAAAACCATAGAATTGTAGAAAGGCTTGAATTGGAAGGGACCTCAAAGTCTATCCAGTTCCAATCTCCTGCCATGGGCAGGGACACCTCCTATCAGACCAGGTTGCCCAAAGCCCATCCAGCCTGGCCTTGAACACCTTCAGGTGCATCCACAGCTTCTTTGGGCAGCCTGTGCCAGTGCCTCTGAGTGAAGTTTTATAGTATCTATTGTAAGTCTACCCTCTTCCAGTTTTAAGCCATTATTCCTATTGTCCTTGTCCTATTACTACACTCCTGACAAGGAGTCCCTCTCCAGCTTTCCTGTAGCCCCCTTTAGGCACTGGAAGGCTGCTGTAAGGTCTCCTTGGAGCTTTCTTCAGGCTGAACAACCCCAGCTCCCTCAGCTTCTCTTCCTAGGAGAGGTGCTCCTGGCCTATGATCAACCTCCCATTACTTCTTTCCAATTCCTTGCCTGTGTCTTATAAAGATTTCTGTCAAAGGATTTTTATCTTCTCCCTTTGTATCCTTTATGCTGAATGGGAATTATGATGCCTTCATATCCCTTATGCTAGATGGGAATTACATTGCTTTAGTCCAATGCAGTCCCTAGAGCTCATTGAGATGGTTTGGTATCTGACAAAACAAAACCTTTCTCCTGCACAATCATTTTTCACTTATAAGAAGCCTGCCCGGGCAGTCAGGATATCTCCCACTGCTGCAACACATCCTGACACCTGGGATGCATGTTAGGATGTGCTCATGTGCTTCCTCTCCAGATTCACATCCTGAGTGCTGTGACACCACTGCTTCAGATCCCAGTGAGATGTGCTGGGCTTGCTGCTGAGGGGCTCAGGTCCTGCCCAGTGCATTCCCTGCCTTGTTTGTTTCCAGGAGTCCTGCTGGACACACGGCCAGTGTAGTCATGGTGCCGATCTCCTGTCTATCAATGGAGAGATGTTATCCTCTTTTATGAGCTATGAATAAAGATTTTCAGAGCCCTGTGCTATCTCAATCCTGCTGCATGCAGTTTCTTGACTTCAATGATGGATGGATTTTGTTGTGAGAGTATACTTGCTTCTTGTCCATTACATTATTAACAACAGAACTGATTCTGAGCAAGGCTCCTCCTAAATGGACCAGTTGGTCAGCCTGGTGGTCTGTTACATATCTGTCCCTAAGTACAGCCCTTAGCCTTAGTGACCTTAAACTATTTGCTGGAAGCAAAACCAATTATTTACTGCCATTACTGATAGATTATATTTTCACATCTAACTGTCCTCAAGCTCCTTAAAGGATTCATTTAATGAGTTCTATTTGTAAAGAGCCCTGTCCCTTGGCTGGGCAAGGATGTGCTATAAGTGACTCCTTGAACATATTTTTCCTGGTAAGTGAAAGCAAGCGAGATTTGAGTTTTTATTATTAATCCTCACTATGTAGCCTCATTTTCTGATCATTTCTTCTGATGCTGTTTCCTGGGTTTGTTTGAACAAGGCAATTTGGTAATTTATTCAGTAACTTCTCTTCCTAGGGCTGAAATATCCTTCTGTGCTTGAAATAGCAAGGGAACGTGTTTTGTTTTGTTTTGTTTTTTTCTTAATCTTTGAGGTCTGATCCCCTCAGTTTATCTGACTTGGCTCTAAGGCCAGAAGATTAAAAGCCTTGGCAGCTTCTGCACTGAAATTGTCCAGCTGGGTGAGGGATTTTATCACCGTGAGTTACGAAATAGCTATGGTGCAACCTCCCTTTGCAGCTGGAGCCTGACAGCAGAGCTTCCAGCTGCATCAGCGGGCCTGTGAAGGGATCTGTCCATTTTTTGTCCAGTTTTAAGTAGTTGGCTGTGTGTGCACAGATAACACATCTTGTTACTGAAAGTAATTTTTCCTGCTTGTGGAAAAGAAGAAAAAGACAGGTGACTATATAATAAGCAGATCTACGTGTTGTTACTTTGGGAGAGTAACAAAGAAATGGATTCAAGAATCTCAGCTTGTTCTCATTTAACAGATTTGATTTCTGGTTAAATGGAGAACTTTGATTTTTAGGGCTTGATGTATAGAAATATTGCCATGCCTTGTTTGGGGGCTGTAAAACACATTTATAAATGATCAAATTTATGAGTACAGCATACTCGAGTGTCTGCTATGGATAGCTGCACAAATCAACACTGCATAATTTGCTTGCTGCAGATTGTGAAACAGGAAGGCTGTCCTGTAAGGATGTCGGAAGCACACACCACCACTGTAGAAAATATAGTGGAAATTCAGTCTGAAATGGTCCCCTGAAATGGTTTATCTTCTAGGTGTCTGCCTGTCATTCTGAATACAATGGAGAGTCTCAGCATTAAAATTTGTATTCCAATTATTTTCTCTTCTGTCAGTTTGTGGTCTATTGGAATTCTTTCAGAAGCACCTTTAAAACAATTCAGATTAACTGGGTTTTATTAGGAAGCAAATTGAAATAACACTTCAGTGCAAGAAGTGACTACTGGGGAAGCATTTGATCAAAAGAAAAAGCATACCGTTCTCCAGCTATCCCAAACGGCTTCCTGCTCATTAAGAGTGTCACATTTTATCAGCATCTACCATGGGATATTTATGGTGAACAGTTAAGTCTTCTGCAAGGCTGAGGATGCTCAGAAGCATCTGTGTAACATAAGAAGCACTGCTGTAGGGCAGGAGGAAAAGTCATTTCTACCCAAATAGTTGTGTGGGCGTGCAAGGCTGGATTAATCTGCACAGGCAGGCTTGACCCAAGATGGTATGTTGACAATGTGCCAGAAGGATTCTTCTTGGCAATCCCAAAAAATCAAAGGCAGGTTCAACATGCCCGTAGAACCACAGTGTAGTCATCCTTTGTATTCAACTCCAGATCAAAAGAATGGCCATCAGCTGGTTTGCACGCAGGTAAGTTAGGTGGCCTCATGCAACAGTGCACTGTGGGGAGAAATGGTGAAGGAAACTGGGAGCTACGACACAGAACCGAACTCTATGGTGAGACAAATACAGTAATAATGCACTTTTCTCTTTATCCTGATAGGCAAAGTACTGGCATGATCCTTCAGCACAGCAGCACGTCCTGTGTTGTATGTATGCTGTGAAGAGGAGGAGTGTGAAAACTTGCCTGGGAAGTGGCAGACGAGGATGAGCTTGGAGATGCTCAAAGCTTGGGCTACTGGAAGAGGTTTGAGGCAAAGGGGAGAACAGGGCTAAAAATACTGCACAACCCACAGGGACGATCCCGACCAAACTTGGAAATTGTGGAGTGGGATTTTGTTCACGGAGCACTGAGCTCCTTGTCCTGGTGTTCTTCACTGTTTCTCCTCTGAGTTATGCCTCCCATGTCTGGCAGTGACTATGACTCCATCCAGAACATTGCGTGACCTGACCCAGCACTGAGACAAAAAGATGGGGAAGCAGGTCCTGAGCAGCTGGAAAAGCTGCTGCCAAATGCTCTGCTTTTCCCTCTTGCATATGTGCCTTAGATTCTTCTTCTCACCTCTGTCCCTAGAAAGTTGTTGGAACAGCTTGTTCTGGATGCCATCTCCAAGCAATTGGAAGAGAAGAATATTATGAGGAGTAGTCAGCATGGATTCACCAAGGGGAAGTCGTGCTCGACCAACCTCGTTGCCTTCTGTGATGGCATCACCAGCTGGGTAGATAGGGGGAGAGCAGTGGATATCATCTACCTTAGCAAGGCTTTCAATACTGTCTCCCATGACATCCTGCTAGCAAAGCTGAGAAAGTGTGGGATAGAGGAGTGGACAGTAAGGTGAGTTGAGAACTGGCTGACTGGCCGACCTCAGAGGGTGGTGATTGGTGGTGCAGAGTCCGGTTGGAGACCTGTGACTAGCGGTGTTCCCCAGGGGTCGGCGCTGGGTCCAGTCTTGTTCCACATCTTCATTGATGACCTCGATGAGGGAATAGTGGCTGCCCTCAGCAAGTACGCCGATGACAATAGGCTGGGAGGAGTGGCTGACACGCCAGAAGGCTGTGCTGCCATTCAGCGAGACCTGGACTGGCTAGAGAGATGGGCAGGAAGAAAGCAGATGTGGTTTAATAAGAGCAAGTGTAGAGTCCTGCACCTGGGAAGGAACAACTGGAAGTATCACTACAGGTTGGGGGATGACCTGCTGGAGAAGAGCTCTGTGGAGAAGGACCTGGGGGTCCTGGTGGATGACAGGTTGAGCCAGCAGCGTGCCCTGGTGGCCAAGAGGGCTAAAGAGTTCCTGGCGTGCATTAAAGGAGTGTGGCCAGCAGGTCAAGGGAGGTGATCCTCCCCCTCTACTCTGCCCTGGTCAGGCCTCACCTGGAGTACTGTGTCCAGTTCTGGGCTCCCCAGTACAAGAAAGACAGGGATCTCCTGGAAAGAGTGCAGTGGAGGGCCACAAAGATGATACGGGGCCTGGAGCATCTTTCCTATGAAGAAAGGCTGAGAGACCTGGGTCTCTTCAGCCTGGAGAAGAGAAGACTGAGAGGGGATCTCATCAATGTGTATAAATACCTGAGGGGTGGGAGACAGAAGGATGTAGCCAACCTCTTCTCAGTGGTTTGTGGGGTAGGAAAAGGGGCAATGGCCACAAGATAGAGCACAGGAAGTTTCGTACAGACATGCGTAAGAACTTCTTCACGGTGAGAATGACGGAGCACTGGAACAGGCTCCCTAGGGAGGTTGTGGAGTCTCCTTCTCTGGAGATATTCAAGGCCCGTCTGGACGCCTACCTGGGCAGCCTGCTCTGAGGAACCTGCTTTGGCAGGGGGGTTGGACCTGATGATCTTTTGAGGTCCCTTCCAACCCCTACAGTTCTGTGATTCTGTGATTCTTCTGCTTTTTCCCCTTTGTTTCCAGGTGGCTTTCCAGAAACTTGTGTTCTTAGTGTTGCTGAGAGAAAGCAAGCAGGGTGCCCACCATGAAGAAGCATTTAATTTTAGTGTGTTTCCTTACAGCTTGCTTTCTTGCAGTCAGGTATGTGAGGTACTCTTCTAAATCAGGCAACGACATGGAGACTAAATACTCTATTAGTGTTCAAATGAGGACATCTTCAGGCTGTCCACAGGGAAGCTTTCCAGGTAGGGTTAGAAAGCATTGAATAAGTTTACTCTGCACATACACCCATTTTACAGGTGGAGACTGTGCACATTGTGATATATTAAACTACTCTGTGAGCTATTACTGGCTTTCTAGGCAAAAACATGCTGGTGTGAGGCTGTTCTGCCTGTTGCCTCAACTGCTGAAGTATTTAGAAGAGGTCCATGATCGATCAGTGAGGTGGCATTTGTACTTGGCTTGACTTAAGGAGGATCCTTAGTCAAGGAGCTCTTCAGGTCTAACCAGCATTGGCTTGTTTGGAATTCAAGAACCTTTGTCAGATGTGGTGAAAGTTCAAAGGAGGTTCAAAAATTGTTCAGGTTGGGAGGGAGTATGGAAAGCAGATGAGCTGGCCAACTGATTTTGTGGTTCCTGGTACCTTAGAAAAGTGAAGTTGAAACAGTGTATGCAAACCTGGAATGAAACAGATAATTGCTCATCACGCTTGAAACAACTGCAAGCAATATGACAGATCTGGGCTGCATCAGACACAGTTGTTTTATGGGGCAAAAGGCAACTGTATGTGTGCAAGAGATGCCATTTTTTTGCCATTTCATATGTTATTGAAAATGCCATTTTCATTGGCATTTCATTCTGAAGCACCACTTTCCCCCGGAGGGATGATACAGGATTTGTGCAGTGCTTACCACAGTGGTGATGAGCAGGGTGCTGTTGATCTGGGATATCCGGGAGCAGAAATGACCCTTAACTGCACACACTACTTGGGACGTGGTGCCTGCATGTTCACATCTGCTGTCCACCATGGATGAAACCTGCTGGAGGCTGAGCAGCTGTAAGGTCATATGGATGTTTGCAGTTTAGCTAAAAATCCCTTTATAAAGTTGATAATGCTTTGCTAGTTTAATTGCCAAATTCTACTTTAAGAACATCTGCCCAACAATTTTGGAATTGTACTGTTGGGCTTTTGTCCCTCTGTTTGTCACCTTTCTGTGTCACTGTCCCTCCCCACAATAACTGAACTTAATTAGGTAAAGCTAGCTGGGGAACTAGTAAGATATTTGAATTTTTTATTTATATATTATATACTTACATACATATTAAAAAAAAAAAAAAAGAGGAATGCTGAGTTACAGATACTCTCTGCACCTTGAGCGAAGCAGACAAGAGCAAAATTGAACTTGCTCACCAAAACCCAGCTCCATCAGTTTATCATGAACACACACACAGTTGTCTCTTCAGTGCTTTCTCTCTCCTGCTCAAGGTACAATGTCTGTCACCATTCCCAAAACCTTTCTCCTTTTGATGTCCATGTTACTGGCTCTCGACTGCACAGATATCATGCTTCATGCTGGCTGGTCTGCTCCTGGGCAATTTTTTTCTTCAGCTTTAATGGCTCTGCAAAGTCGATTCCTCAGGCAGCCCTGATCAGATCTGAAATTCTTGGACTCTGCTTTTTTCCACATTTCCATGAAAGGACCCTACTCTGAACCAAGCACTCCCTCCCACTGCCTGCTTAGATGCTGTCCTTGAGCATGGCCACAGCCCAGTGTGCTAGGGGATTGTTTGGATGTGCTACACCAGTAGGTGAAAGAAAGGCACGTATTTTAAATGAGGTTGGCTATATGAATATGAAACCAACATGGCTGTGCCCATATCAATATTAAGCTGAGATAGAAATGAAAACTTGTATGAAGAAGAAAAAAACAACAAACACTTGGCTGACAGAGATCTTCCTCAGCGCCTGGCTTGTGTGGGATTGATTTCTGGAAGTGCTGCCTGTACAGGTGAAAATTGCAAAAAGGACATACTTCAGGGACAAAACCTGTTAGGATGAACAGAGCGATTTGCTGCAGCTGAGACTGTCAAGCAGGTAAACATTCACCTCTCCTCTGCCAAAATTGGGCTGGCAAGGCTGAGGGAAATGTATGAGAATGTAATGGGAACACAGTGACTGACGGCCCCATCAACTGTATTTTCTGTGGAGGATGACTCAGGATAAGTTATTTTAGAAAATTCACTTTGAAGTGGTGATAGATGGGGCAAGTTATCATTGTATAAACTGTCATGAGGAAAACAATGAGCTTCAGGTGAAAATATTTGCTTTGGATTTATGTACCTAGAGTACGAAGAGAAGAAGATATACTTGCATTATGTGGGGTCACAGGGGAGTAAACAAACTGTCTTCAGGGTTAGAAAAAAAAATTGTTTGATTAGAGATAATTCTGCAATGTTAACAAGCAAAGTACTGTAGTGTTTCACCACAAAATTTTATATATTATAAATGAGTCATGTCACTGATTTGTACTGGGTAAACGAACAAACAAGGTTCAGAATTGTAATAGTACAGTTCACTACTGTACTTGTCAGAAAAATATACAGTGGGTAAAGAGTTCTAGCAAAAGCTGAGTGCTTCCAAAATCTGGTGCAATTTACTAGATTTTGAAACATGATATACAAATAAGGCTCACAGGATTCCTCACTAAGCTCTAATTTATCTCAGTTCATTATTTGAGGCTTTGTGTTGTAAGGAAGTTGTGTGGTTTGATGGATAGTCATACACAATACATTTCCTAGTACAGGCAAATTTGCAGAAAAATAACAATAGATCCAGAGGAGCTTGCCATAAATTATGAAATGTCTTATGCCTGGAACGAGCACAATCCTGATAAAAGCTGCGTATAACCGTGATGTAGGAGTACTGGCTGGGGGAGCCAGAGGTCTGTTAGCCCCTTCTCGTCTCATTTGTGTTTACCATGATGTTGCGCTCTTTGTATCCAAATCAGACAGTGAAACCCAGGTTTGGTACTGACACCCGAGGGCACCGTGCCTGGATGAACTCTAAACTGGTCTTGGATACCCACGTCCTTCAATACGTAATTTACCTCTGGGTCTGTGAACAGCTGCAGTTAACCAGGGAAGTTCACCAGCCATTGCAAAATTAATGCCTTTCACTACAGCACGTGTCGGAGCAGTGGCCGGTAGGAGGAATAGTGGGAAGAGAAACGATAAAAAAGGCACAAATTCAGGGTAGCTTACACAGAGAAAGTAAAATAAAGAAATGTCTCAAGAAACTTTCATTTAAATCCCAAGGGACGTTGTCAGGATTTTCTGTAGTTGATGTGAAGGATGGGGGTACTCAGAGCGATCAAAATGTCATTCAGCAGTGAAGCATCGCTTGAGGGAAACACCCAGTGGTGCCTTCCAGTGAAATGGCACTAGGAAGCTGAACTCCAGGCAGCCTCGCTTCCACATTCTTCCCCCAAATCTGGTAAAATCCCAAGTGCCGGGTGAGGGAGCATCTTTAACATGGCTGGCCAAAGAAATTCTGCTTTTATTGTGGCTTCCTATGGCTTTTTACCCCTTTGGAAAAGAGCAAAGCCTGCAGTGTGCAACGGAACTTTCACGTCGTGGCTTTAATTTAATTTATTTTTATTTTTAATTTTCTTTTCAGCTGGGTGCGTTGTGCCGGGGAGCTGCAGGGCCGCTATCAGCGGTAGCAGAGCTCCTCCTGCTGGCTCCTCGGCAGCCCGAGCAGCAGCTTGCTCTGCTTCTCGCTGGCATTTCGGTATGCACCTTGTGGCTGTTGCTTTTTCCTTTTTTTTTTTTTTTTTTTTTTTTTAAATTTTATTTTTTTTTTTAATTTTTTTTTTCTCCTTTTTTATTTATGTATTTTTCCCCCCCACCCCCAAGTAAATTATAGGAAACTACCGAGGTAGGGAAAAACTGTACGTTCATATGAGACTGAGTCTCATGAGCCGGGATGCGTGGCTGGCTGTTGTAGTGCTCCCATCCATGCCTGCATTCAGCACAGCGGGGTGTGTGTGATATATTTCAGGTGGAAAGGCGATGTATCTAGGCAGATCCTGGCTCCAGTGCATTGGCAGATGAATACATCTATGTGCTCCTTGAGTAGCTACCCTGGGATGCTAGTTATGTATCCACAAGTACATACATTGACTTTTTCTTAATCTCACTGAATCCAATAGGGATCAAGGAAAAGAAGGATTTAAACAGATTTTTGCCTAAATCCTCCCAAACAGTCGTCTCTCAGGACCTTTCCTGTTGCTGTGGCTTTTTCTTCTTTTCCCTCTGTCTTCTTCCATCTACTTCACAGACTTGCAGATGCTGAGCTTGCCAGACCCAGCCTCCTGAATGTCCACAGCCAGATGTCAGTGGAAACTTTTTTCCTTCCTCAGCTCTTGGCAGCTTTGTGTGTGGTGTTGTGTGCTGGCTTCTGTCACAATAGCTGTTGTTTTCCCCAGAAAGTGGACCATAAGCACTTCCTGCATGTAGCATCAGTCCAGGACAGCCACAGAGCAACAACTGGAGTGGGAAACTGCTGGGAAGTTTTATTTAGAGTTGGCACTGGGACTTGAGGCAACCTTCCAATGATAGAAGTGAGGGACAGGAAACCGGGATCTGTATTAAAAATTCTTTCCAGGTTTTGTTTCTGCTCAAGGAGGTTTAAGTTTCTGAATACTGATGGACCTACAGAAAATTTCCCCACTGGCATTGAGAAAGACTGCAGTTGTAGAATTATAGGATCACTTAGGTTGCAAAAGACCTATAAGATCATCAACAATAACCTTGACGTCCTTCTTGTAGTGAGGGGCCCAAAGCTGAACACAGTACTCGAGGTGCGGCCTCACCAGAGCTGAGTACAGGGGGACGATCACCTCCCTGGTCCTGCTGGCCACACTATTCCTGATACAAGCCAGGATGCTGCTGGCTTATATTCAGATGGCTATCAAAGATAGCCAATGAAGTAGGATGATCTTTTCTGGGAAGGCAAGATGGTTGTTTTTTTATTTTATTTTGTTGTTGTTCATTGTGTTTTTGGATTACCTTATCATCTCAGCCGGAACACTGGTGGAAGTGATTATCTAAAGCAGTATGGATTTGATATGGACTAGCTACGCGATAAACACCTTTCAGTCTGGAGGGGACTTCGGGATGTCTTCAGTCCAACCTCCTGCTGTGAGGAGGGTCAGCTCTGAGTTCTGATCGAGTTGCTCAGGGCTTTGTCCAGCAGGGTCTTAAAAATCCCCGAGGATGCCAGAGAACCCAGAGTCCAGAGAAGAGCGACGAAGCTGGTGAGGGGTCTGGAGAACAAGTCCTACGAGGAGCGGCTGAGGGAGCTGGGATTGTTCAGCCTGGAGAAAAGGAGGCTCAGGGGTGACCTTATCGCTCTCTACAGGTACCTCAAAGGAGGTTGTAGCGAGGTGGGGGTTGGTCTGTTCTCCCACGTGCCTGGTGACAGGACGAGGGGGAATGGGCTTAAGTTGCGCCAGGGGAATTTTAGGTTGGATCTTAGGAAGAACTTCTTTACCGAAAGGGTTGTTAGACATTGGAACGGGCTGCCCAGGGAAGTGGTGGAGTCACCATCCCTGGAGGTCTTTAAAAGTCGTTTAGATGTAGAGCTTAGGGATATGGTTTAGTGGGGACTGTTAGTGTTAGGTCAGAGGTTGGACTTGATGATCTTGAGGTCTCTTCCAACCTAGAAATTCTGTATAAAAAAAAAACAACCAGTGGGCTTGACCTGCTGCTAAAGGCACTTCACTCTAAAGAGCTGGATTAAAGGTAGGCTGGGCAGGTCTCCAAGGCTACAGTGCAGCTGGTGCAGGTCCTGGCTGGTAGACTGCTGTGCAGTCAGCTGCTGGCGTGTTTCATGTGCTCCATGCTGAGCAGCACAGTGTGTGCCAGTGCCACCGTCTCCTTGTGTACTGCAGCATAAAAGTACTCCAAGAAAGCGGTGCATGACAGTGCCTGCACTTCTGTAACATATTTACCTTTTTTTACACGCTGTGTGAGATGGGGTTAATGGGAGGAGTTGACAAAGAGCCCTTCTGAAGTTCTTTGAAAATAGCTGTGCCACTGACTGCTGAGGTGGGGTTTCCCTTTCTTTGCAGCCAGTAAGGGTGGGGGGCAGGTATGCAGCTCATGCCTATGGCTCTGCACCACAGACGCTTCCCAAGGAGCAGCTGCCTAAGGGTTTCTGCTGAGAAACAGGCTCTTTTAATTTTGACTTATTAATGTTTATGCTCCATTAATATTAGCTCTGCATCTGGGAAGCATCCTACTGTGAGTTCAGCATCTTCTTTTCTGCCACAGGCAGTGCGCGTTTTTTGAGCTACTTCTCCATGTGCCTGCATATAGCTTTCAATTTTTATTTTATTTTATTTTTTTCTAGTTGCAATCATTTTGCATTTGCATTTCCACTTTACATTATAAAAATCCTTCCTGATGAAAATGTTGAACTTACTTATTGTAAGCATATTGAAAATGGTCAGTCATAGAATTGGTACTTTTTAATCTTCTTCTGTAGTACATGTTCATTATCTTTCTCCCTTCCTGTCAAACTGGGAGTAACAATTTCTATTCCATTACACAGACTTGAAATCCTAAAGTTCTCTGATGTGGATAATTTAAACTTATAATACATTTAAATATGAAATAATTATATGTTATTATTACATATTATTATATATTACAAATTGAATCTCAAAATTTCTATTGTATTCGATCTGTCCTAGACTCTTCAGGCTAGCATCAGCAACAGTCTTCCACTGAAGTGTGTTATGATTTAAAATCTGTGTTCCTATGAATAGTCAATTCTACTTTATTTTGTTTGCTTCCAACTTTAATTTATTCTAGATATGCATTACAGATTTCACTTTCAGTGATTATGAAGATAATGCAACAGCATTCAATGGAATTAAATGGAAAGCGAATGATAAATTCACTGTTTGATTTTTTTTTTTTTCTTTCTCTTTTGTAGCTTGTGAACTTCATCCTTACAAAATACATCAAGAAATGCCAGGATGGGTACACATAACCATAGACCGCACTTTCTATTAGCAAACTTGTCATCCAAAACCTGTGCTACATTATTATTTAAAAAACATAAGGTAGCATTGCTCAGATCTGAGATGTTGTTCCTAATTTTGGAGTTAACATCTGTTTGTGGGCTGTTTATGGTGCTCCTGTCTCAGGCAGGAAGCCGTGGGCCTGTGCCTCCTGCCACAGTCTCTCTGTGGGCATTTGGAGTTCATTAATGCCCTTGTGCCCCTGTGCCCTCCTCTGCTGACTGGCATCTCGTAGTTGATACTAAATGAACCAAGAGAGCTGTCTTTAACTGGGTGGTTAATGTGGGAGGAGGGTTTGCAGGAATAATACCTGGACTCCAAAAATTTACTTGAAAGCTTATTATAAACATGTTTGAAAGCTTATTATAAACATTTTCAGGAGAGGCTATGTATGTTGATCTTTGAGAAAGTAGCTTATTTGGAGACAGCTAAAGACTGACTGGTGTTTCAGATCTCTCCAGTACTCAAGCAAGTGTTCATAAGTTGACTTACACTTGCATTTCAGAGGATTTTTTTTCAGCTTCCCTTCACAGAGCCACAGGACAAGAAGGAGGAGATGTTTGAAAATAGTGTCTTTAAGAATAATGGTGCAGAAATAAATGTAGTCAGAAAAATTATGGAGGAGGTCTGTATAAATGTTGGGTGAGCACTTCTTTCATAGGGGAGAGGGAAATCAGTGAAAGTGCTTTTAGAGAGAAGTGAGATGGACAATTTTCCTTTTGCTTTTTCTGCATAGGTTATACTATGTAATTTAGATCTGTATTGATGCATTTCTGTGATATTTGAAATGCTGTCCTCTTAAAAATGTTATATGTGAAAACACGTTTTTCATATAAAAAGGTGTGATAGACTGAACAGGAGAAAATTAAACCAGATCATTGTCAAGTTTTGATAAATAATAACAAATAATAATAATAATAAAATGTTGTAAAGCTTTATATAGGGAAAGGATTAAAAAAATGAAGATAGAATGTGTGGGGGAGTGGGAAGGTAATGGGAAAAAATGAAACTCAAAAAGGGGGTAATTACTGACCTACACCTCTACAGCCTGAAGAGCTACTCAAGTGAGGAACTCATCTTCATCATCATCATCAAAGCAGTTGCTTTGGCAGGGGGTTTGGACCCAATGATCTCGAGGTCCCTTCCAACCCCTACAATTCTGTGATTCTGTGATCTTTGCTCAACATATTTCCAGATGGAGAAAAATCATAGAGTAAATCATAGAATCATTGAATGGTTTTGGTTGGAAGGGACCTTAAAGATCACCCAGTTCCAAACTCCTGCCATGGGCCTGGACACCTCCCACCAGACCAGATTGCTCAAAGCCCGTCCAGCCTGGCCTTGAACGCCTCCAGGGATGGGGCATCCACAACTTTTCTGGGCAACTTGTGCCAATGCCTCACCACCCTAAGCAGCGAAGAATTTCTTAAGAATATCTAGTGTAAGTCCACCCTCTTTCAGTTTAAAGCCATTCCCCCTTGTCCTATAACTACACTACCTCCCCAGCTTTCCTGTAGCCCCCCTTAGGTACTGGAAGGCTGCTATAAGATCTCCCTGGAGCCTTCTCTTCTCCAGGCTGAACAACCCCAAATCCCTCAGCCTGTCTTCATAAGAGAGGTGCTCTACCCCCTGATCATCTTTGTGGCCCTCCTCTGGACTTGCTCTAATAGGTCCTTGTCCTTGCACTGGGGGTCCCAGAGCTGAACACAATGCTCCAGGAGGGGCCTCATGAGAGCAGAGCAGAGGGGGAGAATCACCACCCTTGACCTGTTGGCCACATTGCTTTTAATGCAGCCCTGAATATGATTGGCTTTCTGGGCTGCAAGTGCACATTGCTGGCTGATGTTGAGCTTCTCATCAGCCAACACCCCCAGGTCCTTCTCCTCAGGGCTGCTCTCAATCTGTTCTCCATCCAGTCTGTTATATTGGGTTTATGTGGCAAGGTTTTGGTAGTGGTGGGACTGCAGGGATGGCCTCTGTGAGCAAAGCCCAGCAGCTGCCCCATGTCAGATCAGAGCCAGCTCCAGCTGGTTGGGCCTCTGGGAGAGCAGATTTAAGAAAGGGAGAATAAAAATAAAGCCTGCTGCACAACAGCAGCTGGGAGAGAGGAGTTAAAAACCAGCCCTGCAGACCCCAGGGTCAGTGCAGAAGGAGGGCAGGAGGTGCTCCAGGCACGCTGTAGCAGTTCCCCTTTGGCCTGTGGGAGGAGCAGGCTGTCTGCCTGCAGCCCATGGGTCCCACATGGAGCAGATCTTCTTGATGCAGCCCGTGGAGGAGCCCCCGCTGGAGCAGGTGGATGTGGCCTGGAGGAGGCTGCGGCCCATGGAGAGCCCCCGCAGGAGCAGGCCCCGGGCCGGAGCTGCAGCCCATGGAGAGGAGCCCACGCAGGAGCAGGGGGTCTGGGGGGAGCTGCCGCCCGTGGGGGACCCGTGCTGGAGCAGTTTGCTCCTGAGGGATGGACCCCGTGGTACGGAGCCGTGTGGGAGCAGTTCTTGAAGAGCTGCTGCCTGTGGGCAGCTCCCACAGGCTCAGTTCTGGAAGGATGGCATCCTGTGGGAGGGACCCTGAGTGGAGAAGGGGCAGAGAGTGACTGTGAAGGAGTGGCGGAGACGAAACACTGTAGACTGACCACAGCCCCTGTTCCCTGTTCCCCTGAACCGCTTGAGTGGAAGAGATAGAAGAAGATGGATGGGGGGGGGAAGGTGTTTTTAGTTTGTTTTGTTGTTGTTTCTCAGTGCTCTAGCAAGTTAGTAATAGGTAATACACTTCTGTAATCTCCCTATGCTGAGTCAGTTTTTCCTGAGACAATAAGTGATCTCCCGGTCCTCATTTCAACTCCTGAGCCCTTTCCATTATAGTTTCGCCTGTTTTAACCTGAGGAGAGGAAGTGAGAGAGCAGTTGTGGTGGAGTTTAACTGTTTAGCTTGGGATACAAAGCATCTGACATACAGTTTAGGGTATTTCAGGAACAGCAGACAGTGAACTGCATGGTCCTGTCTTCTCCTTCAGATTACACCATTATAAACTTCCCTGCCCCAGCTTGCCCCTCATATTTCCTCCTGCTCTAATTCATTTTTCTTTGTGAAACACTCATATACGTGTGTGCATGTGCTTCAGTGTTCTTTTCTGTGATTTGGTTTTTGTTGTGTAAATCACTTCTCTGCATTTCCCAATTACTTTTATTTGCTTACTTTCAACCTAGCAGTTTCATGCTGGTGCAGAGATGTATGTCATAGTGCTTCTGCTGGCATGAGACACCTTTTACTCAGAATCAGTATGAGGCTTTGCCGAAAGAAATAATGTGCTGAGAAGTAAGTATTGTTTTTCATAAAATTTTATTTGCCACAAAGTGCTGCTTCATCTGGGCTGCTGAGACTTTCCAATCCAGATCAAATTGGATTAATAGTTTTGGCCCAAACAGGCAAAAACACATGAAGCTTTGTGATACTTGATCCAAACAACCCTATAATAAAACATCAGTGTTTCCTGTTGGGTTTATATACAAGTGCGGGTGCTGTCACTGTAGGGAGGTTGCTGTGGTCCTTTTCTCCTTTCCAGTGTGATAGCCCAACAACTAGGGAGTTTTCCAGTCAGCAGGGACACAGGACTCAAAGATTCCTCAACCTGATGAAAGTGAGTCTGTAAAGCAGGGATAGGAATGCCATGGCATCTTGCCTTGGCTGTGGAGTAGATGTAGATCTAGGACATTAAAATGCCTCTTATTTAAATACTAGTGCAAAGGTATCTGGGCCCTTTGTGATAAATGATATGTGTTTTAAAGTGCTGTTGTGACTTTGCCTGTGCTCCAGCAGTTAAGGCTTCAGCCTTTTAAAAACATTTTTAAAAACATGTCATACTTGTTAAGGCAACAATAATATTGCTACTATTAATGATACATTTAGGGGCTTTCCTGTTTGGCTTCCTAACTTGAACATATACTTTTCATGATTTTTTCCTGAATGAGTGTCCTGGTTTCAGTTAGGATGGTTTTCCTCCTAGTAGCTGGTGGAATGCTGTGTTTTGGATTAGGATGGGAAGAATGCTGATAACATGCCGATGTTTTGGTTGTTGCAGAGCAGTGCTTGTACCAAGCCAAGGACTTTTCAGCTCCTTGCTCTGTCCTGCCAGCAGGCAGGCTCGGGGTGCAGCAAGAGCTGGGAGGGGACAGACCAAGGACAGCTGACCCAAACTGGCCAAAGGAGTATTCCATACCATCTGACGTCATGCTAAACAATATATAGGGGTGGCTAGCCGGGGTGGGGAGGCCGGCTGCTCGGGATAGACTGGGCATCGGTCAGCGGGTGGTGAGCAATTGCATTGTGCATCACTTGTTTCATACACATTATTATTATTATTATTATTATTATTGTTTCCTATCTTAATAAACTGTCTCTATCTCAACTCTCGTTTCACTTTTCCGTTTCTCTCCCCCATCCCAGAGAGAGAGGGGGGAGGGTGAGCGAACGGCTGTGTGGTGTTTAGCTGCCGGCCGGGTTAAACCACAACAATGAGGAAGGCTAAAAGGTATGGCTTTGTGGAAGGTTTTAAAGGTAGAATTATCACTCAGATTGCAAAAATGAAAACCGTTGCCAAAACTGTCAGCATGATGTCTCCATATCTCTATTTCTGTGTACATTTCAAAGGAATCAGTTATTTTTAAATTTTCTGTTTAGGGTAAATCCATTGATTCAAGTCAAAGATAAAGACCAGGCTTTTCCTTCAAGAAAAACTAAAAGGAAGTCCCAGCTATGGGTCTAAACAATCCATATCTATTCCAACCCTGCGAGAGTGTCTCTAATTTTTGAAAGGTGGCACATGTTGGCAGACCTAAGCTGTTCCTGCAATACCAAATGTTCATCGTGTCTCTAAATACGCACTGTCTCTTGCATGTAGTCTGTAGGTTGCTGCTGCCAGTATTTGGAGGAAGAGGAAAAAATAATGCTGAGGAGTTGTTGATGACTTAGTACAATTGTTTTTCAGCCTACATGAAGGTGTTTGCCAGGTTGATAATGCTTCTCCTGATGGCCTTCATCCTGTTTATTTACAGCAGGTGAGTGCTTTTACTCTGTAAAGGCCATTTATTTCTATTGGCTTTGACAAAATTGAATTAATGTCTTCCATAACTTGATTTTGAGTTTAGGGGGCTTTCACAGATAATGAACTTCCTACATTTTTTCTTTCACTCTCTCTCCCTCTTTATCTCTCCTCCTCTCTCTATTTCTTTCTTTTTTTTTTCTTTTTCCCCAGGAACATCTGTGCTGCTTCCTTATTGAATACAAAATAAATTGTATACAAAATAAAATTATACTAGATACCCACATTTAAGCAACTGAACCAAGTCTTAGCTCTCCATTGATTTTAATAGTAGCTTAGGCACCTAGCTCATGTCAGCACTTACATTTAGGTGTTTGAATCTCAAACTGAATCCCCTCTAACTTTCTTTTTGTAGTGCCTATCTCTTACCATTTCCCTGTTTACTTAGCAGCAGGGCAAGCCACAGCATTGCCTGCATGCAATTTATAATAGGCTAAACTTGTTCATGTTTACGTAAGCTATGAGTTAGGCTATAAAGTTATGTAGAGCAAAGGCAGTCCAATACAAGTTTGCAAGACCACAAGAGGTGGGCACAGAGTTCCCAGCTTTCAATGCCAGACTTTCAGAGTAGAAAGTGTAGCTGATGCCCTACTATTTCTTCCCATGTGGATGTGGAGGCTCTTTCTCTGTCTGGCCTTTAGTTCTAGCTGGTGGAAGGTCAGGTGCAATCACCCTCGGACCAGGTCTTGCCTGAAGACAGCCATCCTAGCCTACTTTGTTCTACTCATATGCTAAATCATTAGAAGTAAAGGGTGGTGAGAAGGCTTTTTCTCCTCTAACAATGCTTTTATTTATCTGTTTATTTATTTTTTTTTGGAGAAAGCCAGAAATAGTGCAGGAAGAATCAAAAGAAGAAATGAATAACCAGTGATGATATAATCTTGTGTCTCCCTATAGCATAAGCCTATACTTCAGCATTTTGAATCTCCTATTACATTGACTGCTGTCTACAGGCCTCCTTAAATATACCTAACACTAGTATGATCTATTAAACATATTCTGATTTTCCTTATTCAGTTCATATATTATTCAGTTCCTTATTCATATTCATCTTTATTAACTTCCTTTAGCAACCCCAGATGCAGAGTTTTTTTTTCTATTATTATTGTTTATGAAAATACAGAGTGAGAGGAATAGTTATTTCAGCAAAGATTTTGGAGTATTCTTGAAAGGGGGAAAAGTTGTGAACTTGGTTATAAGGTTTTCTGTAAGTATTAAAGCTGCTTGGGGGTGTGGGCTGTAGGGCTGTGAAAAGACCAGGTGTTCTGCTGTTTGATTGTGACTCAGTGGTGACTGAAGTTATTCTTTCTGTGATGCAATTTAGACCAAATACTGACATCAATTTAAATTCCCATGTCTTCTGCTCATTCTGTTCCCAGCCTCAAGTGTGCTACTTTGTCAGACGTGAAGAAGGGTTTGCATGTGTAAAAGTTCTTCTGTTTCTTGTTGAAATACATCAGATGTTGTTTAAAAGGAAAAAAAATATACTGTTTTTCCTCACAAATATTACCTGGATGAAATTCCAAAAACATACAGGAAAAAGGAGGATAACCCATATTTCCCATATTTGGTAATATGTCAAATGCCTTCAGGTCAGACACAACTTCTGTATGGTGTCTCTTTTCTGGGAGAACATCTGCTCTGTTTAAATAGTCTCTTTTTGTCTACCAAGATGATGATTTTATGGTAGTGGATACATCCCAGGCTTATTAAAGAGAAAGCAGAACTTTCTTATCACAGAAAGCAGAACTTTCTTATCACAGAAAGCTTAGTTGCACTTCAGTCCCCTTTCCTATTCCTACCAAGTTCACTTTTGAAGGGTAGGCCAGAAAATAATATTTTTGAAGAGGGAATTTGTAGTTCCCTACAATGTAGTTCTGGAGTATGTTTTTTTTTTTTTGTTTGTTTTTTGTTTTGTTTTTTTGTTTTTTTGTTTTTTTGTTTTTTTTTTTGGTGCCTTCTCCTACTCTGCTTCCTGCATCGGCACTCCTTCTTGTCTCTTGAAGGTTCCTCCTGCCTCCTTATTTTTCTGATTTCACTTTTCATGTGAGATGCCTTTTCATGCCTCATAATCCCTTATCTGTAAATCTGCTGATTTCTTGTTGCTGTAAAGCTGGAATTAACCTTACTCTGTATCCCTAATGTTCCTATTCTTCCTTTACTACCTTTGTAGTCTAGACCAGGATGCTATTCTGATCTGTATATATATATTTGTGCAGTCTTTAAGGGAAAAAAGACTCATCTCATAAGTGAGGTTCAGATATCCCAAAGTGGTCCAGAGGGATTTACCCTTACCTCCCCCAGGGCATCATATATTTCTTTGCATTTGGAAGTTGGGCTATGAATGACCTGAAATGATAGTTCAGGAGGGTAACTTTAAGTTTTCCTTCTTAAAATCCTTACCATGTTTCAAAGAATACAAAAAATCCATTTCATGACTTTTGATTTGCTTTAAAAAGCTGGAATTCATCTATCCTGTCAACTTCCACCTTAATTATTAACCATAGAGAATTTATAGAATGAGAGAATCATAGAATAGTTTGTGTTGGAAAGGACCTTAAAGATCACCCAATTCCAACCACCTGCCATGGGCAGGGACACCTCCCACCAGACCAGGTTGCTCAAAGCCCCGTCCAGCCTGGCCTTGAACACCTCCAGGGATGGGGCATCTACAGCTTCTCTGGGAAGCCTTGTCCTGTGCCTCAGCACCTGCATAGTGAAGAATTTATTCCCAATATCTAGTCTAAGTCCACCGTCTTTTAGTTTCAAGTCATTCCCCTTGTCCTGTCACTACACTCTCTGACAGAATCCCTCCTCAGCTTTCCTGTAGCCTCCTTTAGGTACTGGAAGGCTACTCCAAAGTCTCTCTAGAGGCTTCTCTTCTCCAGGCTGAACAACGCCAACTCCCTCAGCCTGTCTTCATAGGAGAGGTGCTCCAGTGCTTTGATCATCCTCATGGAATGAGGAAGGTGGCTGTACTTTTAAAACACCAGTTTTGTATTTGAAAGTCACATTATATGTCTTGTGATGGGTGCTTTGAGATAACTGCCCTTAACTACTACGTGGTGATGATCACTGTGAGAAAGATCTCAAATAATTTTCTTCAGACAGGATCTTCTGTAAAGCTTATTTTATTTGTGATTGCAATGGCGGGCGTCCTGTCAATCAGGAGTGCATTTTAGTAAACAAATCATAACCTTTTATTCCCTATTACCCGATGCCTGATCACGTCCCCTGTTTCCTCACTGGCTAAGTACTACAGGTTCACAAGCTACTCAACGCTCCTCTATACCATATATGTACAATTTTTCTTTTTTTCGACCCTTTAATTTCTCCTTTCTTATGTTTTGAGAACTTGTGATCTTTGTTTTACTGTTCTCACACTGCTCATCCTCTTTTTCTCAAGCTTCTTCCTTATTTTGGAACAGTGAGGTCTTCTACTGCCCACTTATCTACTTAGCATTTCTCCTTATTATGACTACACAACTACCTAGCAATAAAGAAAAATAATTATCTGCTGCAAAAACACAACTTTGTTTCTCACAATCACCAGCCTAGGTAGGCTGAAACATTTGCAGTGTTAGTTTGTAAGTCTAGTTTCAGAAAATGTTTAAAACTGTTGCAATTATTTGAACTTTATTATTATTACTACTATTATTATTTATTTATTTATTTATTATTTTCTTTTCTGGTTTGCTCTGGGAAAGGCAAGAGACAGTGAGCAGGGAAGGCAGAGGTTCCTATTTGCCATTCCCATGCTTGCTGGGCTGTTTTTCTGAATGACTCAGTAAAGTAGAGATGATGAAGTAGTTTCTAAGAAAAAAAAGAACCTATTGTACACTAATGTATTTTTCATGGAAAATCCCTTCTGAGTCATCATAAATGTTCTGTAATATTTACTAGAGGACCTATTTTCCACCCATAAGTAGGTTCTTTTATACTTCAAAAACCAGCATCTTTCCGGCTTGGAATTAAACTCAGTGTTTCTTTATCAGACCATTTTTTGTTGCGGTAGCTGGTTGATTACAGATGTACATCATTTTTTTTTTGTCTGGTCTTTTTAGAGGCCAATCACTATGGTAACCACATTACAGAAAATTGCTTGGTCTCCTTAAAATACCCTTCAGGAAAAGGTCATTCATTATTAACATTTTCTGACTAAGCTCAAAATTTTAACAACATCAAGAATATTGTCACTGTTTCTGCACTTGCCTGGTTTCTTTCTTCACAGCGTACCTTTCATTTAACTATCAAAACAGGACAAGATATTGACTCTCCAAAACAATTGTAAAGTGGCAAACTTTTGAATGTTTTGAAATACAGAGATTCACTCATGTTCCTGAGATTTGACTGTAAGCGTACACAGCCTGGTCTTCTTGTTTCCATTTCTCTGATTCTGAGGAATATCCAGGCTGAAGTTACTCTGTGCACCTCTGCACACTAGTGCACCATTGAAAGGAAGGGACAGACAGCAGTCTGTTGCTGAATTATGAAATAGCTGTTCTAGTTAGCCATTTAAAAGCCTGGAAATGGCTGGTTAAAGGTTTCTGCTCTCAGGGTAAAATGCAAGGGATGTTAGATGGGAAAAATCAGGTCTGATTATAATAATAGGGTCCTAGCCTGTGAAGAGAGAATACACAAAGTTGTTCTCTTTCTGGCTTATGCAACTTGTGCTCTGCTTGATTGGACATGTTGTTCTTTTGCCATTTTACATTATCTATATTGCTGGCAGAGGATTCTCATATTTGTATAGTTTTCTTGTTTTCCAGACAGCTATTTCCATCCAGCTTTTATCCAAACACAGTAAACAATTTAAAAAAAATCCCTTTTCTTGGAGTTCCAGCATTTAGGAATTGACAAACAAGTAAAAAAGGCTGCCAAAAGAAAGCACTAGTTGGAGGAAGTTAATTCACATTGATGTGTGCATGCCACTGATAGCAAGTTATGCCGATGACATTCTGACATTGCCTCTCAAAAAAGAGAAAGAGTGGAGTGGAGTGAAAGACTAAGAGGATGTTCATTTAATTGGAAAGCCTACTGAGATCTGAGGCAGCTGAGGCAAAGGATTCACCCTTTTTCTGCACAATGGCATTGGTTGAAGGTTGTATATAAGGTGGCCTTATTAAAGTGACAAGGCAATTTAATTCTTTTGTGCACAATGATTCTACTTCATTGATTTACAATGGGAAGGATATAATTTTGCTAGTGTTGGCAAAAAGCTCAAATGTCAGGCTTTTCAAATTGCCATACTTGCCTTGTTCAGGATGAATAATGAATAAGTCACCTTTTGTCTACAGTTAAATATTCTTGAATAAATACAAAGAACATAAAAGACATAAATGATTGCCTGATTTATATTTAAAATAAAGATCAACATTGTGATAAATGGTTGAAAATGCTTCGTGTGAAGTAATATGACTATGCTGATAATTACATTATCAATTAAGGGGCAGTCCAGGTGTGGAGTGTTACAGAAGGGATGGCAGAGAGAAACCCCTAGTGTGGAAGGTGCCAAACTTCACTGCCTGGGAAGCGCGTGTGTGGATTGAAGAGACCCTTAGCTATGTAGGGGATCTCATGTTTAAAATTCAACCATTTAATATACCAAAGCATCTATTCTCTCGGGAAGCTGTTGCTTTGTCACAAGTAGGATGCATTGGTCTCATCTCTGGAAACTGATCTTGCTCCATTCATTCCTGATAATTTGGGTGGGCAGAGAAGGCTGCTCATCATTTCTCAGGATCTGCCTTTATTCAGAGAGGAACAGATCTTAAAGACCAATGTTCATAACTGGCAATATTGTCAAGGCCTGAGTAAAAGAACTGCAACGACTTAGAAGTAGACAAGACACAAAAAATTACTGAATATTCCTCAACATTTGATTCCGAGGCCATAAGCAACAGGTCTTGTCTCCACATGCACAAGCACAACGCCTCCAGTTTGGCTAAAATAATGGAATTGAAACTGTGCCTGCTTGTGATCTGTTGCTCTTCCTCTTAGAGAAAGCTTTGCTTGTCTTTATTAAATGCATCAATGTCTTAGGCTGATAAGAAAGATGACGGATTAGCTGCTTGGATACTTCTGTTAGATGAAGAGTGTGCTTTGAACTTGAAGTAGGGCACCAGGCAGCCTCAGAAGTAGCTGGCTGGCATGAAGGAGTGTCATGGTGAAGATCTTGGGATGTCCAATGTGGAAGTACAAGAGAGTACGATGGAGTACATACAACATATGCCTGGGTCTTATGATATTTTGATCATGATAATGGAAGAAGGTTCAGTGCTTACATGCAAGGAGGCCTTACAAAGGTATTGCAGGCAACTTCAACACCCTCATAGTTTTACAAGTACAGCTTTACACCTAATCACATACTTTAATTCTATATTTGTATGTATGAGAGAGGGGGACTTCCTGGACCCCTCAGTTTTGGGCAGGGGCATCATGTGCTCTTCTGTTTACTCTCTTCTGTGACATCTTTAATCTCTCCGTGTAACACTCTTTTCTCCTTCCCTGCCCAGGCTTTCCTCATCTCAGCTTCTCATTCTCCCACACATTTTTGTTTTCAATATGTCCAAACAATCTCCTTTTGGTTCCATGTCCCAGGTCCATAATCTCCAGAACAAGCCTTGTTTTCCACGAGTATATGCACGCTCTATTGTTCCCAATCTCATTTCTCACTCCATGGGATGTGTTTCAAATTGAAAAAACTTTCCTCTTTCTTTCCCATTTCTTTCAAAAGCTCAACAAAAAAACAGCAGCTTAAAGAGCACTCTTGCCTTATCTGTTAGCAGCGTGCTTCTTGCTTACCTCCACACAGGATGATGGTAATGGCCAGTAATGTTGCTCAGGAGCAGAAATTAGCTTTTTCCAGTCTTTTCTGTATCATTAGGCCAAACGTTGAGGGAGATTAGTTTTTCCCTTGTTGCTAAGAATTCTTCTTGTGGGTGTCTCCCTATCCTCTCTAAAACAGGTTTGCCACTAATTGACTGTTTCCTGGGAAATGTGTGTGTGTTGGCAGCTGGCATGTAAAAGCTTCAGGTACATCTAGTGTTGCCTGCTTTTTCTGTAGAAGGATTTCTGGCTGATGAATCATGTAGTACCTATTTCTGATGTGGCTTTTAATTCTTAGAACTGAGTAGTTTCAAAGTTATATTAAATGTTATGGTACATGACTCTTTTTCATATGGTCATCTTTACAAAAAAAATATTTTGATGATGTTATCTGAAAATCCATGTACATTAATAGTGACTTATCATTCTGATGCTGCAAGTTTTATTCTCTTCTTTGTTTTTGTTCACATCCCATTGAACAAGGTGATATTAAAATACTGTATTATAAAATAAAAAGTGTATGAGAAGATGAACATGGCACTCTACTTCCAGAGATTCTGAATAGTTTTAAGCATAATAGGGCTTAAAAATTTCCATTAGGCAAAAATGCATTCAGTGTGTGCTTCCACTTACCCATGGTGTATGGAACATCGTAGTCTAGACTGCACTTTTTCTCTAGAGTTACTTCTATGGATCTAATTTAGTTGCTGTAAAAGTTGCTGTACGTCTGGGTCTGTGGAAAGAAACTTATGACTTTGTGTCCTGTGACAATAGCATAGTCAGTGTAGGTTTACTTCCAAAATCAGATTGTTATATTGAGTGAGTGTGGTGAGCTACAAGGGGAAATAAAGGTAGATACGAGAATGCAGTGTATAGTATTATTCTTTTTGGATGCTGTGCAGAGTCCTTGCTGAGCCCCATTTTCAGACCTCTACCAAATTTTTTATGTTAGTCACAAAACTTATGATGAAACAAGGTATTTCTTTGATGCAACTGGGCTTACAGTTCCAAACAACATTCAAATGATATAGGACAGCCTGTTTTCTCAGAGCAGATCCAAGCAACTTGTTGAGTGAAGGCTACCTATGGCTGTTTTTGAATGCACAAGGAAAGTGCTTTATTTTATTTTATTTTTTCTTGACCTGCATCTTTATCCATCAGTACTCTATCTGCAGCAGTGGCTATGCCATCCATTTTCCTGGTAAGATTGCATGGGACAGTTTCTGCTCAGACCTCACCTGCTCATGTTTCATTTCAGGGTCCATTCAAGACTTTGGGTTCTTCCTGAACAAATAACAGAGTTTATGATCAGTCTTCCTCAATTATATTTTTTTTTGGGGGCGCCGGGGTCCCGGGGGGGAAGTCTAGCTTTGCAATATGACCATCAAATACAGGAGTGAGGTATGCTATTATTAAAAATCTCAGACTCTTTATAGAAAACCTGCAAGTGGCTGAAAAGAAGTATCCTTGTTTACACATCTGCAAGTTGTGATTAATACCCTCCTTCTCCCCCTGGAATCTGGTTTTCATTATTTTTCCATTTGTTGGGCCACTTACTGTCATGAAAAGCAAATATAATATATTTTCAGGGGCATAGTTGGTAGTGTAATTAACAGAATACACCTAGTTTGAATGCTGCCCATCTACATGGGGAGGGCAGAGTACTGAGACATGCGACTGCCATTCTTGTGAGGACCAAATAGGCACTGAATTTTCACTTTCACCCAAAAGAATACTTACAGAGAGCAAAATATTTATTAAGCAAAACAAATCAGTACACAATGGCCATTTCTAGTGCAAGAACTAGCTGACAGAAAAGAAGCATAACAGAAATTCTTTTTTAACTTCAGGTATTTGTCCTGTAACCAGAAAATATTGAAAGAATGGAATATTTAAAAGATTCACATAGTTCACAGTGCATTCCAGGACTTCCTTACTAGTTTCACTTTTACAAGAATATGCAGTGAAGAATTAAGGGCCCAAACCTGTGCAAATGAGTTTCCCCGTTGTATCAGTTTCTGCTTACCTCTCACAGCTCCAATCTTCTAAATCTCCTGCCATGAGAAATGTCATACAAGCTTTTTTTATTATGGTGGTATATTTTTAAAAACTTAAGACTAAGGAAACTGGAAATACAAAGATGAATACTACTTTTAGTAACTCATGTAATTCCAGCATCTCTCTCTCTCTCTCTTTTTTTTTTTTTTTTTTTTTTTTTTTTTTTTTAAATTAAAATAAGCCTCCTGAGAAGAATCTGAATGTTATACTATTCAGATACCATTTTTTTAGGAAGGATTTATAAAGCATTGTTCAGGTAACAGGCTCTCCAAACCCCCTTTGTGTGAGCACTGTGTGAGAAGGCACTGGAGTAACAACTATCAAGTAGAGCAATTCTTCATCCTTCTTTAAAAAAAAATAACCGTGCAAACTCCAGGACTTATGTGAACTGCATTTTACAGGTTATTCAATTACTCTGATCCGTCAGCATAGTTTAGGTATAATTTGAAGTCTGGGAAGAGATCAGTGGTTGCAGTTCAGGAACTGCTTTATATGTGTAAGGGGATTTTGTGAAACCTGAAAACCTCAGGTTAAAAATAAAAATTGTTGAATTACATACATATATATTTGTTCTAGACAGAAGTAGGTTGTTTTCTTTGTGTTTTAAGGACAGGTCAAACTTAATCGGTGTGTGATGAGTTCTACACAAAGAGACTTCTTAGCAGTTGGTCTAGGTCTCTTCCTTACTTGGTGTATGATGGCATGATGAAGCATTGTATACTTGTGGTTCAGATCTTATATTTCCTCGTGCTAAGCTTTTCCTAGGATATATTTTAAAGTCAGCAAGGTAACTCTCTCCATTCTATCCCTGTGGTTGTTTTCCCATGAACCTCTTTTTTAAACACCATTGCAGAATGTGGTTTCAGTCAGTGTGAGATGTTACTGTTTGTGCTTATAAAAAATGAACCAGCACAGAACATCTGGGAGGTGAGGTATTTCCAAATCTTGTCCCCTCATTGTCTTGCATGCTTCACTTTTGGGCTTCATGGGGGGATGGACAGAAATACAGGTAGAAGAAGAGGGTCTTTGCAGTGACTTTCAGCATCTGGTTTGCTAGTGATCTCATGGCAAAGAAGGAGCAGATGGAAAACTTGCCAAACTCTTTAGCCTGCTGGTTGTAAGAAAGAGAATGACTGTGGCTGTTAACTGCTCCTTGTTTTAAACACCAGATGACCTGTACATGTTCTCTGGAAAAGGGGCTTAGCTTACATCCCTGCAGACTTTGTGAACTGCCAGCTCCAGCAGCCTGTTACGGTGCTCCGAGACACCTGAAAGAAGAGAGCTCAGGTTCTGGATTCACCTTTTAAATGAGCTAGAGAATTTTGCACGTGGAGAAAAGTAATTTTAGAGTGCTGTTTGAAGGTTGCCCTTGGCTTACATGGCACTGTGCACTAATCTGCCTGTTGAATCAATGACGTACAAGACCAACACTTGTTTTAATCTTATTTGCCTTTAGGAACTGCAGGCAAGAATTAAACAGCAAAGACCTTCCTTGCTAGTTTCTCAAAGACCATTGGGAGTATATATACCATATGCATGAAGGAAAACAAAGAACAATTTCTCCTCCTTTGCCTGAGAGTCATTTATAAACTCTGTCCCAGGTGTAATTTTCTATGCTTTTCTTTTTAAACCTTGAAATACAGATTTAAAAAATGACAGTTCTTCCCTTTGATTCTTCAAGAACTAATGTGAAATCTTATTATTGACAATAAATTAACTGCAGCTTTTCCTCCCAGTTTGGACTGTTAAGACAAACTGTGATTCTGTTTTCTGAGACTGGTTGCTAGAGTAGACAGACCATCAATAGATGAGACTAAAAGATGATCACTTAGCAATAAATTCTCTCCCCTCTTTTTCACTGCTTTCCTTGGCTTCTTCCTTTTGTTGGATTTAAATGTTTGTGATTTTCACCTCTTTATCCATCATAGCACTCCATTGACTGAATAATACACTTTTATTTAGCTGCCCTCTTTCTGTGAAATAAATGCCAGTAATAATCAGTCAATCATTCAATCCATATGAATGTGGAATTTAGATGTGGCTGTTTGAATCAGGTTTATAATATACCATTTCTTGGTACAGCATGTTCTTTGATAGCATTCTTTTAAATGACTGTTTCCAACTGCACTTGAAAGCACCTATGAAAGAAATTGTTTGTGACGCTATACTTAGTTTAAATCTCCTTCTCTTTTCTCCAGCATTTTTGTCTGTATTTCATTTCTATGCAAATTATATCTTTGCAAGTTAGTAAAATTTTACAAACCAGTTGAAATTCAGCTATGGAATGAATTAGTGGAGAAAATTTGGAAAATATGCTCATGAAAGGAAAACTGAGGAAAACATTTAAATTTAATTGTGTATTATTCAAAGAGAATTTCAGAGCAACTCTTAGGCAAATATTACATAAATGTATACCTATATTAAATGATTAATTTACCACAGGTAATACACTTGAAGGCTCAGGGACTATTTTCCCATTAGCCCGTGCATGTAGTACTTCTCAGCTGAAATAGAGCCTAGGTATACAAATGCACTAACTCCCTCATGGGGAATTGCAGAGGAGGAATTGTGACTCTAATGCTTGTAAACAGCTAGGCAGCAGTAGCAGTAACTACCAGCACCCCAGTACTTTGTTTCCATTAGAGCGAGAATGACTGATTTTAATGTCTCGGGGAGAGGACCCTCAATGACCAAGAATAATTTCTCATCCTCCCAAGTATAAAGTGTCCGCTCCCCCTAAATTCATTAACAGCAGCTGGCAGATCTACTGTGAGCACTCTGAATAACTACCAGATTCTCAGCAATTGATCTCCAAAATGGGAGGCTTGATAGCTGCGCATTTGTCAGTCAAGAGTAATTTCTGTGATTTGTGCCTCTACGAGATACCTGCTTCCTCTCACGAGACAAAGGCAGGCTTTGTGAAGGTTCAACCCTCATTTAATCATTTCCTAGGAAGGTTGTGGGACCAAATGCAGATGTTGGGAGGCTAATAGGCCTTCAGTACTTTCCAAGCCTCTGTGAGAGAGAGGAGCTGAAGTCCTGTCCAAAGGTTTTGCTGGCATCCAGGAGGTACTGTAGCAAATTTCAGTGTGATTTTTTTTTTTTTTTTTTTTTTCTTCTTAAAGCTAATCCCACTTGTGCTTCCTATTCATAAATACTAAGATACATGTTTCGATGGTCAGGCTAGGGCAGAGGACAACTGGTGCCAGTTGTCTTCCCCTCCCCATATCTCCTGGGTTCTTCAGCACATGGTCACAAAATTCAGGTTTTTGCTGTGCCTTTTGTACCTTTTAGAAGCTGACAGTGATTGTGGTCTCTTGGGACATCCTGTCCCACTTGTGTGAGTCATTAGGATTTAATCCCTTTTAGTTTCTTTATCTGTGTGCCTGAACATTCTAATCCTGTCCATCATCTTTCTGTAACTGTCTCCTAATGCAGATTGTTCTTTAAGTTCACGTGCTTTCTCCACTGGGAAATGTCCTGGGATACTGTGTCCCCGGTGCTAGGAATCTTCTAGGTGCTAAAAACATCTGCTGTTCTTACAGCGCTACTTCTGAGTTTCCTTCTGGTGCTTCCATGCCTAGACATGCCCATTCACTCTCCATTCAAACCAATCTTAGTATTTCTACTACAGTCTCTCTTATTTATTTATTTATTTATATAGTTTTTTTTTTTTGTTTTTTGTTTTTTGTTTTTTTTTTCCATGGATAGTTTTAGTCACTTTGGGTTTTTACACCCAGCAGAATGTGTCATTACTCCTCAAAGACAGGCAGTGATGGCTTTGCTTCTGTGGAGTAATACACCCAAGCTACAAGTAATATTTTCTAAACTGCTTGTGTAACTAAGGGAGGGTTCCAATATGGCACGTAGGGACACATAAACTGAAGTGCAGGGAGATTTAAGGCATTGAAGTCTGATATTGCAACCCAGGCTGCCTCTTTCTAGCTGCAGCTCAGCCTGGAGGTGTATTTGATGGTGCCTCACATCTTGAATCCCGAGCTCCTCATGAAGTTCCCTACCTTGAAAAGATGGGCAATTAGCTGGTTTAATATCGCAGAAAGTTTATCAGCTAGCGTATGTGCCCTTGAAGGACTTGAACTTCAAGGATCCATCCTGTACAAGGCATACTGGGAGAACCCAGCTCTGTTGGAATACCCACAGCAAGAAATTCATGAGGGGCTGGTTGCTGTGTGGCAGCACCCAGCTCAGCCAGCATTCGCAAAGGGAACTAAGAGACCAGCAAAGCATCCTGGCTCACCCTTCAGGGGCTGGGTACTCCTATGCCAGGCATTCTCATGAAGCAGTAATGACACATGCCATGCCCTCACTTTAAAAAATAAATAAATAAAATCCACACCTGTGTCTCTGCTCTGCAGGAAAGCCTGCCTATTTATGAATTATTCTTGACTGTAGGAATGCTTATATTGAGTAAAAATGACACAAAGCTTACACGTTCCTCTTATTTCAGCAGACACAATAGTGCTTGCCAGCTATTGTTCTAATGTGGTATTTTATATATATTTTTTAAATGGATGACAAAGGAAATTTAATCTTTAATTTGAATTTCCATCAAGACCTTCTTACATAAGCTAGTTAGAAGGATTCTGAAATGCAGAATAGAGGGCTGAATTTGTGTGTGTGTGCACATCATTTTTTCCTACAATAATTCCTGGCATTATGGATAGGAAAAAAATGTTCCTTTTATTGTACCGAATACATACATTTGTACATACAGAATACTAGTCAGGTGGCAAATCCTACACATAGTGGCTTGTAAGCATATCCCTCATGGTTCTGATGAAATTTTATAGAATGTTGTGATAATTTTCAGTGTCCTCAAGCAACTAAGGGGGCTCACTGATTGGCTGTAATACAACAAAATTACGCTCATTACAGAAGAGTAAAAGCTTAATTTTTCAGACTCAATGGTACTCAGAATTTAAAGGAAGTTTTGTGAGTTAAGTTGAAAAAAAGTAATAAAAATTTATTCTCTATATTAAGAGTGTGCTTAAAAACCTAATTTTAGTATTGGAAATACTTTTTTTTCAGCTTCAGGTAATGCATTTGGGTTTACTGATGTAATAAATATAGCAGGGAAGGGGAAAACACTGCTCTTTTAACTTGCTTTTCTTGAATGACGGAGACCTCTCCTGGACTTTGCAGTGGAAACCTCTACTGAAGTGTTCTTCCAAGGGGACCAAGCTTCTTCAACAATGAGTGAAACCTTGAAACTGTACCTCTTATTCTTGGTGAGAGCTATCGATATAAGGTTTTTATCTAGAAGAAGGTCATTTATTCCTCTTGCACAGAGTTTGAATACCTCCACTTTGAAGAACTTGGTGTTTCAAAATCATAATATCACTAGCTGGTGGTCTTACTCTGGTAACATGCTTGATGCCAGTGACTGTATATTCCACTGTAGCCAAGAATGAATCATCTGTTCCAAGTGTGTCTTATACTTTCCATCTTTCATGTTCTTCTGTTACCTTTCTGCATAGAAAATCCTCTGTTTGATCTAGACTGAGCTAGACCTCCCATACCTGTGGGTTGTACAGTGCAATACAATTTTTGTTTCACAGCTCATCTCTCCTGGCTGATGCTCTGCATTCTTTGCCCAGCAGCACTGTAAAGCAAAAGCAGTTTTGGCTTGATGTTCCTCTGCAGCCAGAGGCAAGGCATGGAACCAGGCCAGGAGCTGTTTTAGCCATCAGTGTTAGCATGAATAAATAGGTAGCCCTGAAAGGGTCATTCTTCAGGCCACTGTGGACCAGAAAAGGGTTTGTGGGGGTAAACCAGTACACACAACTCTAGCATGGTGTGTTATGCTAGGTGTTTTGAAGAGCTCTGATTTTCATATTTGGACAAAAATATTCTTTGCTTCCTACCTAGTAGTGTGCATGACTGTCTGCTGCTAATTTGTGACATCTAGCCTGTATTGCCCTTCCTGGGCTTATGAAGTGAGGGTATGTGGCAGAAAAAGATGTGCATTGGGCATGTAACTTCAGTTGGGCTGACTGAGATGACATAGGTAGAGCCGTTTTGAAAGAACTGTGACACTTCCATTCACTGTTAATCAAGAATCTTGTACAAGATATTCAGACAAGTCAGGAACAGTTTCATGGAGAGTAAACCTGTGCCTGATAGGGTTTAGAAGCTAGAAGAAAAAACTTTGAGAGGAATATCCTCCCAAAGAGTGCCTAGTCCTCTGTTTCCGTCTTTGAAAGGGGAAATGTTGAAAGGGAGCAAAGTCACCTGCACCCTGTGCTGCACATTTCACATTATGAACTGAAGAGTTTGCTTCTTTCTAGTTATAAATCCCCCTCCCTCTGGAGCCATTCTGGGCCCTAACTTTGGAGGACATTGCTATCCTCTTTGACACTTTATGCTTGCATGAGGGAAAAATCCAGACGGAATCAATAATATGTACTGTTAGAGGAAAAACATATGCTGTCTCCAAGAGCCCAAAGAGACAAGCCTGCTGCCTCTGCATGCCCCCAGATCCAACCAAGAACAAGTCTGGAAATGTATTCCCAGCAGAGAATAGGGACACACACGGATACACAGTGTATGCATATATATACACAGCTGGTCCCACAGGTCATCCCAGATGGACACATAAAGCACTTGTGCAAATGCAGTCAGAACAAACAGCCTCATCCTTCTACCCTCTCTGGCTGAACAGGATGGAGGTCCTCTAGTGAGACTATATCTATGTGTATGTACAAGGTAGAGCCCTCCAGCAGCTAAACCCTGGGTCCCAGCCTCCTCAGTTGCTGGCACCTGGATGCCCCCAAGGCCCCAGCTCCCCTCCAGCTGCTGGCACAGACCACCTCTCACATGTATGTGCACACTCACACCTGACAAGGACTCCCCAGGACTGGTCTCCCAGACCCATGGTCTCACCTTTAGAGACAGACATAAATGGATGGGGTCTTGCTCCTAGAGGCTCTGAAGAACCCCCCAGTCTCTCTGGCAGCTGGCAGGACTCCCCTGGTCCCACGGATACCCAGCTCCCCCCATGGTCTCACCCCTGAAGGTGCACATACACATGCACAGTGCCCCGACAACTTCACCTGCTCATGGGCACCTTTGCTCCCACACTCACTCATGCAGCTGCACTTACTGCAGCTGCTGCCACCAAGGACACAGGCCCCCCTGCGACCCCAGGCCCCACTCTGCTTGTTGCACGCAGACCCCCGTCACACATGTGCACGTGGAATGGAGAAACCTCACCCAGGAGAGGGTTAGAAGGGCAGTTAATCAGAAGACAGGTCTGTGCTGGTCAGGTGAAGGACATGACCAGTTAAATGTACAAACCAGCAACCTATTTACTTGCTTCTGGCTGTTTTTATCTGCTTATCGCTCTGTTTTCCCACATTTGCTCCTCCACACATTACCTAGGTACTTCTCTTCTCTACCTTTGGTTTATTCCCAGACATTCCATGGTAAGTCCTGGGGAATCCCAAAATGTTCTTGCCCTGCATCCCATGATGTGTCCCTCATCTGGGCAGCAACTCCCCTTAGTCTGAAAAGTGATCACAGATGCTGCTCATGAGGATTCATTGGGATGGGTTCCATGCCTGGACACTGGGGCTGGTGGCTGTGCTGGGACAGCTCTGGGAAGGGACTGGACAGGGTTTTTATTTCTTGGGATCCTTAATTTGGGTTCTCTGCCTGCTGTTTTTTCTCTGTTCTCCTTTGTGGATGTTCAGACAAGCTTTTGTCACATAACTTAACATATACCATTTTTCTGTACAGCAGAGAATATGTGAGAGGCTATGTATATATATTTTTATAAAACTTTCTGCATCACAGCAAGGGAACTTACAACCTCAAGTTTATGTAGTTGTCTACTCTGTTCTGCATCTGCTGTCTTTGAGCTCTCTTCATGAGACTATTGTGTAGCCTAGGTACTATAAGTCATGCTGTGTATGCAAGGTAGGACATATTAAAGAGATTTTTCCTAGTAATATAATCACAGAGAGTGTACATGTGAATATGCATCTCTCAATGGAAATGAAAACTTTAGCTCCAAGCACCTGACAGAATGCTGTTCACCACACAGCTCCTCTTTTCCTGAGTACACATAAAAAGAGCAATAACTTGGTTTAATATTCCTAGGAAAATATTCAAACTTTGTTCTTATTAGGACTATCATGGTGTTCTTAGTGTTCTTGTCAGTTGTACCTGTAGAATTTCTGTAGTGCCCACAGAATAGGACTAATGGGCAGGCCAAGTTTGCTTGGGGAATCCTTCATTTGTGGTATCTTCCTGGAGACAGCTTTGTAAAAGTGAAAAATTCATTTATGTCTTCTCAAAGCTGTGTCTTGCTGATATCATACCATAATTCCACCAGAAAACTTGAGGCCCACAGCTGACAGCATACAGGGTGACTAAGTGATGGTTTCAGGTGTGTTGGGGATGGGCATAATATGGATGACAAGAATGATGGCAGCCCGGTTATTTCAGATGAATTTGTTCCCAGAACAAGACCAAAACCAGTGCACATTCTGCCTAAGGAGGCTTGATTAGAGTCTCTCTCTTCATAATAGTTGAAAGACATTCAGAATAGATGTAAGGGCACAATGAAGGAAATTCTAACAGTGTGGGAAATTAAGTATTGTTATAATTTATCAAAGGAAGCAATGTCCTTCACTACACAAATTCCAACTCAAGATAAATTCAGGCATGCATTCCAGTTCAAGAAAAGCTTTTGAGCTTGTAATAGCACACACAGGGAAAATCTTATACTATTCATAACACACAAGGTTATGTTAGATGATTATTTTTGCCTTTCAAGTCTGAGTTTTGTGTAGTTCCTGGCTGCAAGAAAAAGGGGCCATGTTTATGTGTACTAAAGGTGTAGGGTATCCAAGGAGAGCAGATGTGCAACTGGGAAGATTGTGATGGGAAATGGGAAGACTGTTTTCTGTAATGGTTATTGGGTGGTAAAACAGCAGCTCATCTTTTCTGTGCTAGGATATATAGACACATTAAAAATGCACCTTTCTCCATTCACAAAGGTAAAAATATACGTGTTGCATGAAGAGGAAGCTAATGCCACATTGCAAATCAAGTGAATACAGAGAGATTAAAAAAAATAGAAAGTAAGTATATAGACCAGAAAGTAATTTAGGATAATAGAAAATGGTAGAAATAAAGAAGAGATTGTGCTTGCAAAAAGTGAAATCTCTCTGATACAGTGTGGGATTTGTGCAGAGTTCCATTCACTGAGGAGAATTGGATCAAGTTTCCTTCCTTCCTTCCTTCCTTCCTTCCTTCCTTCCTTCCTTCCTTCCTTTCTTTCTTTCTTTCTTTCTTTCTTTCTTTCTTTCTTTCTTTCTTTCTTTCTTTCTTTCTTTCTTTCTTTCTTTCTTTTTCTCTCATCATTGAAGATTCACATGGCTGGTGCATCACAGATGCCTACCCAAGTGCCTTTCTCTATGAGAAAAATTGTATCTTTCATCAAGGTAATGTATTTTTTTTTTAACTGTCAGAATCATTCCGATGAAATGCATGAAGAAATCAATAGTAGAATTGTATTAGAGAAAAACCACAGCTTTGCTCACAGTTAAAGGTTTCAAGTTCAATAACGTTGGACTTTAAAGAGGAGGAAAGAAATCTCCTTCTTTTTTTACTGTAATGCACTTAATGCACCATACAGAGAAGAATAGAAGTGCTGTCCAATAGACCCTTTGTGTTTTTCCTCAACCTTTGCTATCAGATTCCTTTTACATTTCTTTATAATTCTCCTTGTTCATTTTCAAAAAAGACACCCCCCGCACACACTGCAAATGAAGCTAGCTCCTTCCAGTAGCACTGCAGCAGATATAACAATATTCTGTCACAAACAATACCAGTGACGTTTAGAGAACTACCTTTATTTTGAAATATCAGTAGAAAAGGTATTCTTAGTTCTGTTCTTTCTGAGATAATGCAAAGAAAGATGAAAGTGTGCTAATGCCATGTTTGTTTTTTTTTTTTTCTTTTCCCCTGGAATGTACTTCTTCTCAGCATGTTAATACACAGTGAGAACAGCCAGATAAGCAAGATGTAACTTCCTGCCTTGTATCACAAATAAGACTAGTTACTGAGAATTATTTTCTTCAGGGATCCTTTTTGTTCAGAAATGCAGGATTGGCCTGAAACAGCTGCAGTTGCTTGGAGCTATTCCTAACTACTTATGCCTAGCTACTTTCATATCTACAGATTAAGTATGTTGTCTTCAGTACCAGTCTCTTTTGGTGTCTCTAAGTTGTCTTCTTCATTTTAAATCTCCTTCAGGCAAAAATTTCTTATAACGTTACTTTGAACTGAACTTACTTTTTTCTTGCTGTCTTAGGATATTCCTTCCACCAACAGCTAGTCTATCCTTATATTCTTTTTACATTTTTTTTTTTCTGCCAGCTAACTCTCACAGAGAGTTTTGTTTTCTGATTTTAAATAGCATTTCTAATAAATAGTATTTGTTTTTCTAAAGTGAATACTTACTTTCTGGGTAGGGATGAAGGATTTCGGCCAAGGAGCAGACAATTGCCTATATTCTTACAGAGATTTAAACTGGGTTTTAGGTTCATATCATCTGACCATATCTACGTTAACAAAATTTAATCCTAGCAGAAGTGGAGGTAGTATAAAAAGAGTAAATGAAGTTGTAGTTTTAATTTCTGTAATTCCTATCCTTCCCCTTTCACTTTTTGGTCTCTTGTATCTAACTCTCTTCTCTAAGGCCTTTCTTGCATCTTGAGTGCTGAAGTGTAAGGTGACCTGTGATCTGAGAGCAGAAAGATGACTTGCAGTTCTTTGACATGAACTCGTAAGGAAATGATATGTCGGCAGGCCCATCTTTAAAATGATGGGGATTGCCTGGTGGTGGTTGCCTCAGTTTATGTGTATTGGCTGAGTAGTGATTTTACTAGTCAACTTCTGATGTGCCATGCACGTATGCACTTTTGTTGTGAGGTAAGAGAGGCTTTCACACCCCAGGTTTGGGGCCAGAAATGCATATTCCATCTTTCCCCTGTTTTAGGTCTCTCTACTTTCCTCAGCCACTTAGCAGAGAGCAGGTGAAGGTAAAAGGAGAGTCAGGACCTGCTGGGAAAGTCAAAGAACAGCCTTTACTTGATGAGAAAAAGTGTAAGCCTGCTGCTGAAGTTAGAACTGAAGAGGTGGGAAACACGAGAAGGGTCTAAAGGGGCCAAAGCTTGTGGAAAGATGAAATGAGAGGAGGAAAAGGCCTGGTGCAGGGTAGTGTCTGCTAGAAATCCTCTGACGGTATTGCTGTGAGATTTTCTGTGCAGTTAAGGACATCTCTATCATATTTTGCAGTGGTTTTGGGAAGGATGACTTCACTGATCTCATGGAAAAGTTAGTGAGGAAGACCTGTTAGAAGCAAGTCTGTCCTCTTTAAGCAGCTGTTGTTTTTAAATGGTGACTTGGCAGCCTCTCTTGCTTGCCCTGTGCAAGCTCTCACAAAATGGGGCTTTCCTGGGGCTATTTCTCTGCTTATTGTTTTCCTAACAAGGCATAAAGCTGTCTTATGGTTTAGTGATATGTCAGGCATTGCCAAATTTCTGAAGTATTAACTTCACAGCAGGTGGTAGTGGGCTGTTTGCCATTGGTTTTCATGGTACTTTGTGTAATCAGGCTATTTATACCTGTGCTGAATGCTACCTGGCTGAACGAAGCCAGTAAACAAGCGGGAGAAGGGTCAGGGTGCTGCCCTTATCAGGAGGGTCCACCCCCCCTGACAGCTCAGCCTTTCAGGGTATTAAAACCATACTAAAATAACGTCTATTTGTAAGACTTCCCTAGTCTGACAGATCCTCTATGTTAAAAAAAAAAAAGTAGGATTAGAGACAAAAGATATTTTCAGAAAGCATCTGCTGTAAACAGAAATGTGCACATGCACGTGACTGCATATAATAGATACACACAAACATACAGAGACAAATTATGGGAGAACTGCAAAACTGGCTAGATTTTGTCTGTGGATATATATGGAGACCACTTTCAGCCTGCATGTGTACACTTACACAAATTTAAATACTTTATGCAATGATATGTGATCTCTTTTGATGTTCAGTATTTTTCTGATCTTAAGTAGCTTTTTTGTACAGAAATAGTGCCAAGAATATAGGAATTTGTGGTTACATTTCGTCCCTGGCTAGTGGCATTGTACAGATGCTCCCAGTGCCTTGATGTTCCAGCAAGCCTCATGAACAGAAGCTGGAATTGCTTGTACCTGAGCAGATGTTTTTCACTAGTTACAGTATAATTCCCCAAATACTACTTTTCAGCATGTAAGCAGTTGTAGCCTTCCTTTCTCTACTTCAGAACACCTATGTGAGAATACAGCATTCTCAATGTTTTATGGGCATTAAAGTGATACAGGATCAGAACTTTTCAGTTTGAAAACTATTTAAGCAACTTTTTTTTTTTTTTTTTTTTTTTTTTTTTTTTTTTTAGTTGTGTCTGGACACAATTTTTTCCTCTGTTTCCCACATCAGTTTGCCAGAGTTTGGTCATGTCTTGGGGGAATGCATAGCCATTTCCACCAACTCTTCAGAGAAGCTTCAAATACACATTTGAAAATGTGAAATGGAAGAATGAAAATACTTGAGGTATGAGTAGAATGAGACCCTCTGTAAAAAGTTCAGCTATATATTGTAATTTTAAAATACGTCTTTACAGCCAGCTATTCCAAGTTGACAGTGGTCTGCGTGCACTGAATTTTGTAGGTAGCTACCTGACTTTGTGCAATAGCTCTGACAAAATCAGCTGATAACATTTTACTCACAATATGGTTCTTTTGATGTACACACTCTTTCTTTCACTTTCTCTGATGCCAAAGCAGAGCTTTTTAGGCATGTTTTGCTTTCATAAGCACTCTAGATATTTTCTGGTAAAAGTAGTCCATACCAAAATTTGCAAGAACGGGTTCATTTTTCCTTTCTGAGTTCTTTTTCACAAAGGACTTTAATAGTCCCATTATCCCAGTAGAGAAAGTGTGACTCACAGAAGTGAGCATCAAGAACAAACCCCTTTGGAATTTTAATGGGTCTGAGCCTAGGTATGAACCTCAGGAGCAACATTTTCCTTTAGCAAGATGTTTCAACATGAGCTGTGCCCATCCTGAAAAGAGAACCAGAAAGGAAATCCAGAGTATTCTGCAATTCCTGGTTTGGGCTTTGGTGTATTTTTAAGTGGCCAATGACTGAAGATAGATTTGTTGTCCATGAAATCTGTATGAGGTTGCCTTAACGTGAGTCTCTGCTCAGGCCTGGTAATATTAAAAATGCACAATGTATTAAAAGAGAAATATAGCATGAAATGAGAATTGTTGGTTTATTTGTAAGAGTAATCCAGGTCTCAAAGTTCCTGAATTAGTCAAACACACCAGCAATGCCCTGAGTTGGACTTGCAGTAAAAACTGCTGCTTATTTTCTTCTGCTGCTTTTCAAAAGTTGATGTCAAATCATTGAAAGATAAAAATGAATTAATTCATTTTTTACTGTAGCCATGTAAAGACACTGAAATTGTCTCATAATCAGTAGTGCTGCGTTTGAGCAATTCTGATGTGCTGTGTGCAGTTTTTTGGAAGACTTCTTAATTTAGTGACTGAGCCAGTTCAAATCATAGTGGTACAGAGGCTGCATTCATAATACAGCATCCAGGTGTCTTTGGCAGAGTCCATCTGCTATCAGTGCCATTCCACTCTTCTATCACACGTGTTCTATAAACCATTTAAAAAAAATCAATATTTTTTAAATCTTTTTTTCTGATACAGCAAAACTGTTTTTTTCCCTCTATAGTCTGACAGCCTAATTTTTATTTCTTAAAGAAAAAAATTCAAGTCCTAAAGCTGATCTTGAGTTACACAATTGTTAAAAAGCCTCAGAAATTAGCAAGTAGCTTTAGAAATGTTTAACTTAAAAACAGCCAGGAAGGGTTTTTTATTTTTTTCCCTTTTACATTTGTTTAAAAAAATTATATTCCCTCCAAATGAGACCTTTGTGCCAAGTTTTATTCTGGAGCACAGCTTTACAGCTGAGCTAAAACCCCCTATAATAGGAGAAAAGTGACAGACCCTTAACTATAGTAGCATGAACAGCACTGCTATAATTCCTGGGTGAACTTTGTCCCTGGATGTGTGTTTTTGGAGTGTGCCGGGGTGACATTCAGCCTCTACATTCATTTTTATGATAATTCAGAGTAAATTGTGGTGCAATAAACTCTTCAAGCCTGTCTTTCTTGTGAAAGCCATGAATCAATCAGCTGCAGGCTTTTTTGGGTCTTTTCAATGTATAGTGATCATTTAGATTTGACATGCATTGTGAGACCTTGGCTTAGCTCCTCTCTATGGTCTGTCATTAATTCCAGCCTTTACTGTTCTGAAGTACAGTGAAGGATGACTGAGAAATCATTGCCCCTCTTCAGCTCTGTTATTGCACAAAATAGCAGCGCAATAATTTTTTGTCAATGTTTTACTCTAAAAGCTTTCTACATCAGTTTTGAAAAGGAAGCAATAAAGCCCATTCAATGGTATGAATAAAAATCCTTTGAGGTTTAGGCGCAGGGCTGCTTTTCTTCAGCTGGTAATCAAATTGGAGCTAAAATGAAATTGAGTTTTCTTATGAAAATAGCCTTTGTTGCTGGGAAGGCTGGTAATTCATAAACAATAACCTGCTCTTTTGTGTGGATAATAATATATTCATGTTCTTTCAATAGGGTAAAAGCCAGACCTAGTGCATTATGGTACAGTAAAAATAGCAGAAGGAGCTTGCTGGAATAATCTTGAAGAAGAAATGTAGCATTCGGTGACTTAAGCTTTCAGCTCCCATCTGAAATTGTACTTTGCTTTTATTTGCGAGCTGGGTTTTAGTTGTTGATTTGTTGCTGCTATACAATATTTGGTTAATTGTGGAAGATCTCAAGCTGTGCTCATCACTGCTCCTGCGAAGGCTGCTGCCAGCTGCTAGAAGCAGAGCCTGCTGCTACAGGATGTACACTATTCACAGGAGCAGCCTCTCAGCGCTGATTATCACTGAAGAGGTCCCTGCTCTCCATCACTGCGCACCCCGCACGCAACCGGACTGCCGAGCACGGGAGGTAGGCTCTCTCTCCCCTCTCCTCAGGGTAAGGTGAAAGGCGTGCAGCGGCGAGCGCGGTGGGTGAACTTGGCTGGGAACCGACCACGTTTGCTTTGCTGTTTGCTGGGGAAGCAGCCCCCCAGCCCCGCAGAGGTCGGCGTGTGCTCAGCCACGCCGGAGCTGAGCAGGGCTCGGGGAGGACGCGCGGGGCAGAGAGTGTCAGGGTTCCCAACTCTGCTGCTGGGTGCCCTTGGAAACGTCGCCTTGTCCGGCAGCTTTTTGACTAACTCGCCGGGTGCTCCTTTGTGGGGTTGATCCAGCGCTGCGTTTTAGGGTGTTCCTTGTTGTCACCTCTGTGTGTTGCCACTATATACTAAGGGGTGGGGGACACCTCTGGATACCTTGTGTGGGCGAATGCAAGAGGCTAGTGGAAAACTCTGGGAGCGTATACTGTCTGTAGGGACACTTTTCTCTGCCTCAGCTTGTGGGGAGCAGAGGGTAAAGTTCAGTCTGAGTTTCTGAAATTACCTTCCCCCGGCTCTGTATCAGGTTATGCTTTTACGTTGGTAATGGCTTTGATAGTTTTGATCTTCTGAGGGGTGATAAAATAAATAAATAAATAAATAAATAAATACTGCATTCAGACACAGGCAGGCAGAAATGCTTGTTCTGGAGTCTGTTTACATATACGATGCTTCCTCAGCCTTACCAAGTGTATGCACTGAGGTGGAAGCTTGCTTAGGGATTTAGGTTAATTTTGATGAGTCTCCATGTCTTGGTGACTCGAGTAATATTAAAAACACTCATCAGAGTGCTCAGGGAGATGCAGCATGAGAGGTGACAGCAGGTGAGGGCTGTGCCATTTCTTGGGGATTTCAGCCGGGCAGGAAGACTGGAGGACAGATGGTCTCTTGGTGTAAATCAGAAGAAGCTTTACCCAGGGCTTTCTTGTAGTGAAAGACTTTGTAATCCAGACTAGAGACTCTGAAACTCCACTCTTTTTTTTATCTGCAGTGAAGAATGGATTAATATCATGTGTACTGCTCCCCCTGTAAACTTTCACGAGGGTTCAGAAAAGTTTAAAAACACAAAACAAAAGATACCCTAGGCAGATATAAAGTAAATGAGAATGTAGCATGCAAAGATTTACAATGGGTATTTTCTAAGTAACACTGAAGTTAAATCTTACCATATGCAAGGCTGTCTTGAGGTAGTTGCATAGGTTTTTATTCATTTTTAACAGTGAAATTATATGCTTAGCAAAAAGAACTTTTAAAGGCACAGTGGTAACTGACAGTCACAGCAATCTATGTCATTATCCAATTAGTACACACAAGTGTGTTTTTATTATTCACTTAACATACCTCTGTGTTTGGCTTTCAGAAATACGATGTTTTATTTCTAGAAGTGTTTTAACATTGGTGTGTGTTTTACCGCTGTAATCAGAGGTAATATTTTTGCACATTACTTTTATTAATGTCTTTGTTGCTGATTGGATTAGCTCTGTTTAGAAAAAAAAAAAAAAATTAAATGAAAAATTGTTTTTGTGGGTAAATGCTAGTTAGACAAAATGTAGCTTGTACTGAATTTCAGTTTTCTTCCCAACTGGAAAATGTGCTTTATATTGCATCCAAAGTTGAATTGAGATAAATAATGTTGATTTTGTTTAAAAGAATGATAATACAATGAATTTTTCAAGTGCATTTGAATGAAATGTGTTTAGCATATAATAGAGCATTTGTTGGTGCTTGCTAATGTGAGAACAGGGAGTCTATACAATTGAACCATCCTTTTTGTTTTGCTGAAAAATAAACTATCTAGCAATGTGTTGTTGGCACTTGTTTCCTTGGGATACTAGTGAACCGACAGATGTGGTGGTGATTTTAGTTTTTTAATAGCATGCTTTGCAGAGTTGTGATACGTTGTGTTGGTCAGAGTTCTCTAGGAGCAAACATTTTGGTTGTAGTCGGACAGTACTGTTATCCTAGCATGAAATAGGTCAATAAGTGTAACAAGTTTTCCAAAGAATCCTTATCATCCACAGCTTTAAAAAGGAGTCTTGCTTTTCTTGCTGTATTTAAATAAGATTTAGTGAACACGTTTGAAGTGGGGTATGTTTCCTAATGTTTCTTATTCTGGCTTCACCTTTGTCATGGAAATGCATGCTTTGTTCTGGGATTCATGCAGAAAGGAGGCTTCACTTAGGTATACAGTGCTCTAATGAAGCTCTGGTATGTGCATAAACCTCACTGAAAGTAAACTCAGTCTTTATATTTCACTAATATTAAATATATCTTTTTTTAACAACACCAGAGTGGGACAGTTGTATACCAAAGTATCAGATTTCTGTGAGACATCTGCTGTTGTGTCTCATGTTCAAATACTGTTATTTGACAGTATTACGAATTATGAATAATTAGCCAGTAGTGAATCTTAGACTTCCAAACTAATTTCTGGGTGTGTTTATTACACTATAACACAAGTGTATATAATGTTTACAAGTATTAACTTTATATTCCACTGTAACATACAAAGATAGGTATTTTCAATTGCAGTTAACATTTCTAAGCTCACAAAGGAACCTGTTTTAGGTCTATGCAGTCATAAATCATATGGTACTTATTGTAACACAGAAATTAAAACTGTTGACAAAGTTGGTTGAATGGCGCACTGTAAATTTGTCTTGAAATCTGAAGTATCTGCTGATGCTAGAACACAAATTCTTTGCTGAGTATGGATTTCCCTACAGAAGTAAAGCAAACAAGTTAACTGTAATTATTTTGCAATAAAAATTAACTTCTAACTTTTGCAGACAATAAGGTTACTAAAAGCCCTCAACCTTCCGGTCAAAAAAATAACGATGTATTCAGATTTAACATATTGTACCTATGTACAATGCATCCTACCACTGGAAGAAAAGCTGACCTTTATGAAAAGATGATAAACAAGGTAAATTAAGAATGAGATTAATGTAAATAGGAGAACTTTTAAATGTATTTTTACACATCTGCTTTCTCTGTACTAAGTGTTTTTACATTTTTCAGTCTTGTTTTTTTGAGTAGTTTGTGGTCACCTTGGCTAGTTTTGCATCTTGTTTTTTATTTTATTTTATTTTATTTTATTTTATTTTAGAAAACAGTATTCAGTAAAGACATATCTGAGTAAATTATTAGTGTTAGAATTCTGGGGTTAGAATAGATCTGATGGCTCTTGACTATGTAAAAATAATACTTATGAAGAAAAATGTATTCCAGGATCCTTATCAAAAGTAATGATGAAGGTCACAAACTGCAACCCATACCATATGGATGAGTATTTTCAGAGTGCTGCTTCACATGTCTTCCTGCTTTTACTCTTCTGATTCTTATGTTTGCTTAAACTTTGTAGATTTTAGTTAAGTACTGTACTATTTTATGTAAATTGCACAGAAAAAGTTGAAGGCTTCACAAAGCTTCAGTAGTTTCCTGTCTGTCTCCACTACAACCCTTGAAATCTAATAGCTTGTTTATGGATGACTTCTTAGTTTCTACTGAAATATAACATTAATGGATTTCAATTTTTTATTGCCTTCTCAGCTTTCAATACACTCTGCCTTATCAGTGTACTTGAATCCACATGGCACATATAAGATGAAATACTTCAAGCATTTTTATTAAGATATCCAGGAAGGACTCTGTAGCAAGGCTTTGCTTCCCAATGCTTGAGCTTTGAATACTCAGCTCTTACAAACACGCTCTTACTTTCTCAGTCTGAAACGTGGCCAGACAAAAGAGCAGATCTCTAATATGTTTGGTGCCTTCTTAATGTAGATACTTGAATAACAGTATTTTGCTTTGAAATATGAATTGCCTACTTTGTGAAGAGGGCTAGTCTCTCAAGTTTTCTCAGTGCTTGTGATGCCATAAAGGAAACAATATTTTACAGCATAATTCATCTCACTCTACCAAGATTTTTCTTAAAGACCATTGAAATGACTTCTTTCTCCTTTGAGGCTCTTGAGTATAATACAAACGAGTCAATAAAAGTAAAATCTTTTGCTGGCACTCTGTATATTGAAGGAGCTTCAGAAGTTGAAGTAAAGTGATGGTTTTGCTTCGGTAGCCTCCCTTTATGGGTTCAAAATGGGCTGAAAATAAGCATGGAAAAATGAGCTAAACAGTGAGCTGAAGCAAAACACCTCATGTTGCTGTTACAAATGGGAAATCAAGATTCTACTTCTCCACTGTCTGTTACTTTGCACTTTCTTTGGTGATTCAGAAAGTAGGTTAAAAATGGAGGCTGACATGACAGCTGCACTGGAGTCCAAAGGCCAAGGCATAGTCCAGGTTAGATTATAAAACTAGGGTGGTGGTGAAGGAAATGGTGGCTGGATACAGCAAGCTGCTGGGGCTTGGTGCAAACCCACTACACCAAAAAGTGCCTGCTACAACCATAGGGAGTTTTAAAATCATGTTGCATAGCTGCGAAGAATCGGGCTCACATGTTTAAAGAAGTAAATTCTGTATTAAATAATCTCTCAAAATATGTCTTGCATCAACTCTGATGCCACCAGCTAGATAGTGCAAAATCAGACCAATGGTGCAAACTCAGACCAATAGTTATCAGGTACATTGAGTAGGTACTGCATGGAGGGAAAGAAATAGAAATTGGCAGCACTTTGGAATCTGGAGAAGACTCCCACACAGCATGAAACAGTTTTTTAACTAGACTTGTGCCTTTCTGATAGACAGTTTTTTTTCTTCCATGGATTTTTTTTTCTTCACTGATTTTCTTTGCTGCAAAATAATTTCATCTTCTCTTAATTTTAGTTTATCACTACTAAAAGCACTGGTCTGATTTCCCCAGAGCACTCCATCACTTACAAATCTCTGTAATTAATGTGAAATCAGATCTACGCCAGTGAGAAAGTGATGGGAAACACTAGGGAATCAAGTCTGTTCTCCTAGAGAAAAATGCTAGTTTTGTAAAAGTTGATCAGATCACTTTTCCTATTGTCAAATGTTAAAGTGTCAGAGTTTAAAAACTTTTCTGTTTTTCTCCATAAGCTAGCCACATTTGTTAGCATTATGATAGTCTATAAAAAGTTAAATTCCCACCACCATACTGAAGAAAATGAAATAACAGCCATCACAGGAAAAAAAAAAATAAATAAATAAAAAAAATTGAGCAAGAAGTAACCAGTGGATTCACTACCTGGCAATGTAGCAAAAGGAAAACTTTTAAGGTCAATCATTATTCAGTGTTACAGAGAATCATCATCGTGGTCCAGGCTTGACAACACATTGTATTCAACATTCATCCTCAGAAACTTGCATAGCCCCTTTCTGTGCATTGCTTACACTGTAGCAAGACTACAGCTTATAAATTTTACCAATCAGCAAGGATTATACAGAGTTACAAAAATGTAATTTCAGTCCCCCTGGGAAATGTAACATCCAGCTGCAAAACATTTATAAAGTATGTCAAAAACTTCATATCGTATAGCAGCTAGTAAAACATGGCATGATTTATGTGTTTGAGAACCAATCCACAGTGTCTGTTTGGAGTTGGTCTTAATCTTTCATCACACCCTTTCATAGAAGTTTTAACCATATTGGAAGCAAAAATGTTGCTTTTCCACCATACTGGAACTGTGATATGTGGCTTTAATTGAGAATTTTAAACAAATTTAATGCAATCATTCCAACAAGCATTAAAGGGTAAGCTGGCATTTGACTTTACACTTCATTTTTTAGGCTGCATTGCTAATACATAAAATTGATAACGGACCATTGATTAACAATTTATTTCATAACTGACATAACAGTACAGAAATCATTATAATAATTTCTTTGTAGGAAGAATGAAAGTTCATAAGAGGACTCACTGTGAAGTTTTTAAAAACAATTCAATAATTTTATTTGGTGTCCAAACTAGGACAGTAATTTGAATGAGACTTTGCAACCCTTTATCCTGAATAAAGCATAGCAGCACTTAAAATTAGCTAATACTCTGGTTAGTCTAATAGAATAAGAATGTGAGAATTGTGTTAATCATATCTAAAGGTGTGTACCAGAGACTTTGACATATTAGGCCAGCATCATTGTCAGTCTTGAAGTCTGAGTGCACATGTCCTGGATTGACTGGATATATGAAATGGTCCAGTTGATTAGGATTGCAAAACTGGACAGAACCTCACTGTTTAAGGTAAAATTCTGGAGACCAATTTTAGTGTTATGTTTGCTTGAAATTCTTTGTTACATTTTGCTGAAGATTCTGCCTTAATATTTCAACACCAACCTAATCCAGAACAGACCAATGTTTCTGTGATACTATGTAGAAGAAAGACCCAACTTTGTAAGCGTCCAAATTTTTATTCTTCTGAAAAACTGTCCTGGGGAGTCAACGTTTTGAAGTCAACCTGCTCCAGAGTAACGCCACTGTATCACCTTATAGAAATTCTGTCTGGTTGTGTATTTGTAGTGAGACTTGTATGAGTAGCAGAAAAAGGGGCATTGATCCTCTCTCAGTATGCTTCTCAGCACTGAATGCAGAGCTGAGAAAAATGAACTTTGCAGTTATTTTTAAAGCTAAAAACAAAGTATTTAATTTGGTAAGGGAGCTTGCTCTTTGGAACACTGAATTCACATTGTCCCTAGGGATCAGGCTTTTGTGTATATAAAGTCTGTCTTTATATATTTGCTCAGCAAATGGAAAAATATTGTTCAAAGAACCAAAGAGCCTTTAAGCCACAAGTGTCTGTGGTTTTGAAATAATGGTCTATCTGAAAATGGGGGTCTAGTTACATGCAGAGAACCTGGACCAAAAGACACATATGATGATGAAAGGCTGCTGGTAGTTTAATTCATGAGCCACTGTAGAAATTGGCAATGCTATATGCTCTGTGAACTTTTAACAAATTCCTTGGCATATTCTTGGAGATCATGTCCTTTCCATGAGCATTACACATGGCTCTGTCGGTGTGTTGTGTTTCTAAAGGCTGTCTTTATCTGTTGGGTTCAAACATGCTCAAGCAGAATACTCTTTCTGTTATTCCTCATATGAACAATGTGTGGTAGTTCAGTCTTGGGCAGATAGTTGGTGACATGTTATCACAAAGCTATTTTGACTTGTGAATATAAAGCCTATGAGCTCTTTTATTTTTTTTCAGCCTGAGAAATTCACCAGTGAATATTTTTCTGGGTAATGTTGACAAACAGAAATGCTTTGAGGCTAATTGTTCATAAGGGATAGCCCATTGCACAATCAGATGCAGTAATAATTTACAGCTGCTCTCATTCCAGACTGGATATGACTTATAAACCTAAAGATAGAAAGATATTTTTTCAGTTACTAAGCTCTAGTGCCAGTTACATGCTCTAGTGATTCTGTTATCAGTAAAGTACACTTCTATTCTGAATGTCCAGGAGACATTACCCTGCCCGTGATTTTCGCTTGGGGAGAGGGAGAAATGTCTGCTAGCTCTAAACAATAGTGCTTTTCTCAGTAGATGAGAGGTTAATGTCCAAGGGTCTATTGAAGCTTATTGTCAAAAGCAGCAACAAGGGCTTGCCAGCTATTTTGGTAAGTGTCACATGGATGCTGACCTTGTGTGGCCGTGACATTGTATCATCTTTTGTGTTAGGGCTGGGTATAGGAGGCTGACTGGCTGAACTGGAATTAGCATTCCCTAGCAAGGTGACGCACATAGGTTGTGCAGAACATTACAGAGTACTGCCCTCCTCATTAGCAACTTCCCCATACGGCAGCTGCCTTGTGGCATATAGGGTGAAACTACTGCTTGTTTAGTTTGTGCAGGATCCTTAAATGAAGAGGAAAAAATGCTGTCAGGACTTACTACATTTTAATTTTGAGGATGAAGAGAGGAAAGCATTAAGTATTTCTCTTTTCCTGAATGACTTCCATTCTGGGGAAAGGAAAAGCCAGAAGCATACAGAACTTTGTCAAGAAGTAAGCAATTGCCTCTCTAAATCATGACAATCTCCTCCCTTTCCCTTGTTGTCTCTCCTGTTTCTGGCTTTACTCTATTTGATGGCCAGGAAGATTTGGGCTCCTTTAAGGTCCACAGAGTTGAGCTTCTTTTGATTTTCTAGTTTCTAGTTTCTTGCAGAGGAAGAGGACAAATCCCCACATTGTTTCTCCTTTAAATCCTTCTACATCTTTCTAGACCCTTAGGTTGTTGACAACCCTGTATCATTCTGAACTCATGCTGTGTCATCTCTAATTTGTTAGGAGGATGCTGTGATTTTGGGCTTTACAGTCACACTGGCAGAGCATCTTTAGCTTCTTTGATGTATTTGTGGCATAAGTTTCTTGAGTGTCTTCAGCTGTTCACTGATAGCAAGAATATATGTTCTCCATGTTACTGACTCACACTCTGATAGAGGATGGAGTTTGGCAAAAGTCAGTTCCTGAGTTGTACAGGGTCATGAATCTGAGGCACAAGGTTCAGGATGTTCAGCTTACTGACCTGATATAAAGACCTTTGTTTCAGTGCAGTTAAGCTAAGCACATCTAGTTTGGGCTCGTATTAAGATGCTATTAAAGTAGAAGCATAACTGAGTACTTCAGGCAAGCACTAAGCATGTTTCAGCTGCTGCGTCTGCTAGATCTGCTGGCACTCGGGGTTTTGAAGTAAGTTCAGATAAGAAAGATGATATATCAAGTCAGCTAATACTCCATTGAAAGAACAAAGCAACTGAATGGGTTATCCAGAGAAAAATTAGCAGAGAAATCATTTGTTATGTGATAAGATGTCTATCAGAAATTGATCTCCTGGGGAAAAAAAACTAAATCACTAGTCCCACAATACTTTCATTAAGCATGATTTTCACAAAAGATGTGTCTAAGCATCAGAAGCATCTTTGAATTTCTGTTAAACTGCCCAGCAAGCATGCCACGTGGTCCATAGAAGCAATGAGATTTTTTTTTTCCCATCTGCCTAATTTAACTTTTTAGTAACAGATTCATTCCCTAGATGCTGTGAAGAAATAAATATGGATGAAGTCAGTGTCAAGGCAGCAACTTGCTGGTAGTGCCAGTAAGAATGTGCTGATGAGTACAGGAGGAATTCTGAATGAGACCATGGATACCAGCGAGTTCCAGCCCCTACATTCATGCACGCTCTGGGTATAGGCATGGTGTCCAATATCTTGTTGCTTGCCAAAGCGCCTTCATGCTCATTCCGGGCTGCTGGTAGACACATCTTTCCTAGTACTGTGGTACCATGTTTCCATAAGGTTTGTGAAACATCTATGAATATTTACTCTGTAACTAATATGAAGAATGTGCTGGGAGCTGAGAAACTAATTTAAGATACAATATTGAATCTCTGCAGTTGTTTCTCAGGTGGTAGTCTTGCCTTTTATCTTAACTGAAGTATGTAAATGAAGTATTGTAAACCAAAGCATCATATCCTTGGAGATGTTTCATTTTATGCCAGTAACTACTTTTAGTTTCAATGAGGAGTAAAACCTGTTTATCTCCCTTCATTGATTAGTGTGTATTTGTCAATAAAAACAATTTTCTCCAGTGAATCTCATATTGTTCTGTGAGGAAGAAAACCTGATGCAAACAGGTAAAGGGGATGAACACAAGTATCTTGCTGCTTGCTCTTAATTGAGACTGTATGCTCTGGTGACCCTCTACTTTTGGAAGTAAACAGATTTGGGAAAATGGCCCATCAGCTTTATTCTGAAGATACTTCCTAAGGGTGTAATGACCCATTGTTTTCCTTTGCACACTGAAGCTAAGCAGTAGTGTATGTTTTCACAACAATTAGTCTGACGGGGCTAACTTTTCAAAAATTTATCTGAAATACATGAAATGAATAATGAAATCCAGCAACAGTTACAAAATATTGCCTGTGGTTTTGTAAATGGAAGTGTGGGCCTGCTGCTGAATGGCATAGATACCCTCTTGTCAAAAGATAAAGAGAAGTCAGAGTTGTCTTCTTTTCTTCAGCCTTTACTGCTAAGGTCAGCCCCCAGAAATCCCTGACCCTGGAAACAAGAAAGACAATCCAGAGAAAGGAAAACTTTCCCTTGGTCAAGAAGGATTGGGTCGGAGATTATTTAGGTAAACCTGACACCCACATATCCATGGCCCTGATGGGATGCACCCATAAGTGCTGAGGGAGCTGGCCAATGTTATTGCTAGGCCACTCTCCATCATTTTTGAAAGGTCATGGATAACAGGAGAGGTGCATGAGGCCTGGAAGAAAGCCAGTGTTGCTCCAGACACTGTCTATTTGGAGGCCTGTAGAAAGCGGTGTCCCCCAGGGGTCAGTACTGGGTCCAGTCTTATTCAATTTATTCATCAGTGACCTGGATGGTGGAACAGAGTGCATTCTCAGCAAGTTTGCTGATGACACCAACCTGTGAGGAGTGACTGATGCAGCAGAGGGCTGTGCTGCCATTCAGAATTACCTGGACAGGCTGCAGAGTTGGGCAGAGAGGAACCTCATCAAGTTCAACAAAGGCAAGTGCAGGGTCCTTCACCTAGGAAGGAAGAACCCCATCCACCAGAACAGGTTAGAGGGTGACCTGGTGGATAAGCAGCTCAGCGGAGAAGGACCTGGGAGTCCTGGTGGACAGCAGTTTAACCATGAGCCTGCAATGTGCCCCTGTGGCCAAGAAGGCCAGTGGGATGCATTAGGAAGAGTGTTGCCAGCAGGTTGAAGGAGGTGATCTTTCCTCTCTCTTCAGCCCAGGTGAGGCCACACCTGGAGTACTGTGTCCAGTTCTGGCTCCCCAGTATGAGAAGAACATGGAGCTATTGGACTGAGTCCAATGGAAGACTATTAAACTGATTAGGGGACTGGAGTATCTGTCACATGAGGAGAGACTGAGAGAGCTGGGCCTGTCTAGCTTGGAGAAGACTGAGAAGGAATCTTATCAATGTGTATAAGTATCTGAATGAAGGGTGTCAAGAGGATGGGGCCAGACTCTTTTCAGTGATGCCCAGTGACATGACAAGAGGCAACGGGCTCAAACTGAAACATAGGAAGTTACACCTGAATATGAAGGAAAACTTCTTTACTGTGCGGGTGACTGAGCACTGGAACAGGCTGCCCAGAGAGGCTGTGGATTGTCCTTTGGAGATATTAAAAACCAGCCAGGATATGATAGAATTATAGAATCTTTAAGGTTGGAAAAGACCTTCAAGACCAACTGGTCCAACCATCCCCCTACTACCAATGTCACCCACTACTCCACCACTTCCCTGGACAACCTGTTCTAATGCCAGACTGCTCTTTCTGAGAATAAATGTCTCCTCATTTCCAACCTAAACCTCCCCTGGTGCAACTTGAGGCCATTCCCTCAAGTCCTATCACTAGTTACCTGTTGAGAAGAAGCTGACACCCAGCTCCCCACACCTTCCTTTCAGGTAGTTGTAGAGAGCAATAAGGTCTCCCCTGAGCCTCCTCTTCTCCAGACTAAAAAAACCCAGCTCCCCCAGCTGCTCCTCACAGGACTTGTGTTCCAGGCCCTTCACCAGCTTCGTAACCCTTCTCTGGACACATTTCAGGGCCTTGATGTTCTTCTTGTAGTGAGGGGCCCAAAACTGAACACAGCACTCCAGGTGCGGCCTCACCAGAGCAGCGTACAAGGGGACGATCACCTCCCTGGTGCTGCTGGCCACACTATTCCTGATACAAGCCAAGATGCCATTGGCCTTCTTGGCCAAATGGGCAAACTGCTGGCTCATGTTCAGGTGAGTGTCGACAAACATCCCCAGATTCCTTTCCTCTGCACAGCTTTCCAGCCACAGCACATGATCCTGTACAATGTGCCCTAGGTGACTGCTTAGCAGGGAGGTTGGGCTAGATGATCTCCAGTGACCACTCTGTGACACTGTATGTACAGCTAACAGTAGGAATATTCCTGAGATCTCCCTATTTTCATAAAATCGATGTGACATTAAAAAAAAAAACAAAAAACACCAAACAAAATCAAACACCGTGATCCAACAATGATAGTTCACTATATATTCTAATTAGTGATAGCCAAATTATTAAAATAATTAGTAATTGTAATACATTACTGCAAAGATACTACTTGGGGAAGTATGGGTATCCCACAATCTCTTGTAATTATTAAAGATGATATACATATTATCTAGCAGATGACACTATACACAATTTGAGGAAAATATAAAGCTCTTTACCCAGTGTCTAAGTTTCTTTTAATGCATCTTTATAAACTCCTCCATTTGATTACAGCATGAGCTGCATTTCCAAACTGAAAACAACATAGATTTGATTTGATTTGATTTGATTTGATTTGATTTGATTTGATTTGATTTACTGGAGTGTTTGAGCAGATATCGAGTTTTGATGACGGTGTTTGGTTGTTTCAAGAGCATTTGAAAATGCAATATGAACATTTGCTGGACATGGGTACTTGACATTTTTATCCCAATAGTTTGAGTACTCCTGCAGTATGTTGTTACTTTGCTACTCTAGATTTGTTAGAAAACTTATGTTTATGGTAGTGGGCTGGTTTTAAAAGTTTCTTACAAACAGAACCTTTTCTTGTGGATTATCTTTTCTTGTAAGTATGGTTTTATTCTGATTTTCATAAGAAAGAAAAATTACTACTTGTAACACCTGCTCTCTACCTTTGCACTGTAGCTCATTTATTTTTCATTCGGACTTAGATGAATAGCAGCTCTTAAGATTAAGAAAATGACTTCTGAAAACCTTACACAGTGAGTATTAAATTTAAAATGGGAATGACTCAATTGTTTGTCTTAATTATTTTTCATTATCAAAGGGAATGAATTCATTAGATGCATTAGACTTCAGTGCTGCAAATACTTTGCTTGGTTTTCAGCCCATGAGCAGTCCTGATGAGTGATGGCTTCACATTGTTCGGTATGGATATCTCTTTGCAAGCCTGAGGACTAAATGCCTGCTCTAGTGTCTCAGCTGAAGGTGGCAGAATGTTTGCTGGCTGGGAACTGTTGAAATGAAGCTTTCTTTTCCATCACCATTTTAAAATCTTTCTGCAAATGCATTGTGTTGCAAAGATTAATAAGCCATTCATGTTTTTCCCCCCAGGTACCAGTCACTCTTTTATAAAAAAGTTTTCTATCAGTCATTCTTATGGGGAAGTCTCCTTGCTGTTACGTGGTAGCACAGAAGTCATCTGAATGCTGCACAAAGCAGAGTTCACCTAGAAGCAAAATAATTGTTTCCAGATTTTTCAAAACTTAACGCTGGACAAAATCCCATGAGCCTTTGCCCCTTGCTGGGGCTAATGCATTGGGAAGTTCTGTGCAGGTAAAATTCTTAAGAAAATACAGCAAGAAATCTCCCCTAAGACTCTTCAGTAACAAATGAGAATTTCCAGGCGTTCACAGTCAGGAGGTGCTCTGTACTCCTGTCACAGGGCTAATCTTAAAAGTTATGATGGATATAAATTATCATAAATATTTAACAGATTTCAGATATTGTGGATGTTAACTGAAATATTTAGAAAGAACATCACAAAAATTATAGTCTGCTATAAAAATCATGACTGCTTTTGTTTTATGGGTTATGACTGTATTCATATGTTCCTCCTTCTGTGTCTAATAGAGCAAGCTTGAGAGTGATGAATATGGAGTTTTGCATCCAGTACAGACTTTCTGCACAATTCTATGAATTAAAATTTTAATAAAACTTACATCAGAATTCATTATAAGCATTGCCATCATGCTCCAGAGGCCATGCAGTTACTTGTTGATGTGCATAGGAGACAGAGGTCTGCATGTCCCTGTCCCACCTCTACCTGCTTCGACTGACACAGATACTGTATTTTTCTGTGATTTCTGTGATTGCAGAAGAGGTTTTAGGGCTCATGTAGGGCCACTGGGTGGTTTTAGTAAGAAAAGAAGCTTAAAACTGGTTTGCAGTGATGAAGGAGGAAGTTTAATGGAGCATGTTTTTTTTTTTTTTTTTTTTTTTTTTTTTTTTTTTTTGTAGAGCTGTTTCTTCCCCGGTTTTCATCTCCATTTACTGCTCCCTTCAGCATTCCATAGCTTTTTATTTTCTTGTGAGATTTTTTCACCTGTTCCACATTGAAGGCTCTACTATATTATCTGGTCTGTTCTTCCATGATGGGTGAAGCTCTCCATGCCTGAGTTTTCAAGCTGAAATCCTTAAAGGCATCTAGGATTTCACTGTACTTTTTTTCCTGCTTTGTTCTCTGCTTCCCTGCTAGACTCGTCAGAAGTTGAGTTATTGACTAGGATTTGCTCTTGGAGGATATTGATTGTGCAGGATTGTATTGTATGGAAAGAGAGGAAAAATAACAATCAAGCAGTTGTTCTGTTTCTGAGGCATCAAAGACAACTAAAGATGGGGGGGCTATGCTGAGATCCCATCTTTTTTTCCTAGAACTGGAAGAGCTTCATAAAGTTATTAATAAATCATAAAGTTATTGCATAAATAGGCTAGGACAGCCCAGCAAAATAAGAATAAAGTCCAGTGTGATGGAAAGCTATAGATGAAAACCAGTAGAAAGGCAACTTGGCACTGTAACGCTGAAACCTTTATGGCTTACTTCTGTCCCAAGCCCAGCTTCACAGTTGAACAATGCAATTTGCTGTGATTGTTTAGAACTTCAGAGGTTGGTGGGGTCCTGTCTCACTTTCATTTCTGATGCTGTCTGTGTATTTCTAAGAAGAATTTATTTAGCAATGCAAAGCTAAGGTTGTTCCTAGATAAGATACCTTAGATATCTTGCTGCTGCTGAAATGCTGTGATTTGTATCAGAAAAAATACCTCATGCTCAGCCTCTCCTTGTATGACATGCTCCAAGCCCTTCATGGTATTTGTGGCATTTTTCTGGACTCAATCCACTAAGTGCATGTCTTTATTTAACACCACTGGACCCAGCACTCCACAAAAGTCTCATCAATGTGAAGTAGGGATGAATGATCCCCTCACATTATCTGCTGGCAATGTTTTTCCTTCTTCTACCCAGGATGTGAATATTTTCTTATTTCCAGAGGAAAGAGTTATCCTGACCCACTTGTCCATTACCTGCCAATGTTTGAAATATTTTAATTGCTTCAGTGAAGTAAATCTTTAAAAGCTCTTGTGCTCTGGGGCTGCTCCAGGTGCATACAGCACTACGCATGACCATGCAGCAGGAATTTCAGTAGGAAGATGAATACCACAGAGCAGTCATCTTACGTGGCAGAGGCCATATTGAATGGCAACTGAAGGATGGTCAAAATAATCAGCAGTTTGGGTGCTTATTAATGTAAGGTGGAAATGTTGTAACAAATAGATAGCGAGATTGCAATGGTTAGTGCAATAAAAATAAAAAGCTAGTTATCTTTCTGTGTTGACACACAGTCAAGCAAGTATGTAGGACATGCCAATAAGTAGCAGCTCTACCTTCTGTGTTATCCCAGACTGCCCTGCAGGGCAGAGAAGGCAGTGATTTTGATTTTCTTTTTGATTTTGCTTTGCTGATTTTATACCAGTGAAACTTCCAGGAAATTAATGGAATTACATGGGTGTGAATCACAGTATAACAGATTGCTCAATTGGACCTGTGCACATCGTCCAAGACTTACTGCTGTCATCCATGTAGGACTGAGGGGCTATAATCAGTCTCCTTTCATTTCCTACATTAAATTTAAGCACGCATAATTACATGTAAGGTTATCTTCACCAGAAGAATTTTAAAGTCAATTTTAGATACACCAGAACATATATAGAGGTCCAGCTGCAGTAAGAAAGCCAGAAACCTGAGAATGATCAAGAAAGATCTCCACGCAGATGCATATTAGGACCATTCTACTGCTGGTTCAGTGTTTATAGGTGAAATAGGTCTTGACTCTTGTACTGGGTCTGGCTGGGGTGGAATTAACTTTCCCTGCAGTGGCCCATATAGTGCTGTCCTCTGCACATGTGGCTGGAAGAGCACTGGTATCACATCAGTATTGTGACTATTGCTGAGCAATGTTGGCACAGCATCAGCTCTCCCTCTAACCTACCCTAGAATAACTGCTGGCTTCCCAGTAATCTGTAGCAGAGGATGCCCATTTGGGGAAGCACAGAGAGGAGCCATGCATGTGGTTTGGGCCAAGGCATAGTAATTCTGGTTGACTTTTCACAGGCCTTTAGAAAGGCTAATTGCAGTTTGAAGATCCATTGGGAATGTTGCTTTAGGGATGAGTGGCCAAGAGTGGCCACATTACAAGTGAGCTGCACCTAAGGGGAAAACATGACCAAATAGGAAAATTAAATGGGGGTGGATGAGAGCAAAGAATAACAATGAATTTTAGAGAAAAACAGTTTTCAGTTCATATTTTGCCCAGTTGATGTCAGAAGGGTCTGGAAGGTCTTAAGGAGGGATTTGTCAGAGACAGGGAGAGATTTTGTGCACTGTTGGGAAAAAAAATCCCTTCAAAATCAGGGCAGTTTGAAAAAGGAGAAACCCACTTCAGAAAGAAGCAAGAAAACTGTGTTGGAATTGCCATTACTGGTGGGGTAAAGGCAAGGATTGGATGTATACTGGGGTACTCGATATGGTGGTTGACTTTAGAAGTGAGGACATATTATATTAAAGATTGTGAAGCATCAACTTTGCATGTGTTAGGGCTGTATCAGTTCACCAGCAAGACACATGAGTGACCTCAGAGCACCACTGTGACACAGTTAAGGATTGCTCCCACGTGAAAAAAAGTAAGAGAAAGGAGCTTAGCACCTCCTCTGAAAAAAGCACTTGGGAAATGCATGAGTAGCAATGCAGGGTCATTGACTTCAATGACACTACTTTTGCTTAAAGTTAGGTAGGGACACAAGTGCCTGGCTGAATTGAGAGCCCAAGGGTAGGGATTAGGACTTGTGTTTACTTGGCTTTCTGCCTGAGAAAATTTGTTCTGCCACACTGATCCCGAAACACAACTTCTGTTTATATTATTTGCAGAGTGCTGTGGGGAAATGAAAGCTGGTAAGGCGTAATTTTATTTGTGTGCTTTGAAATTTTATGTTATTATGTATTTGTTGTTGCAATGTAATGAAGCTTAGATTTCCATATTAAAATTAATAAAATGAAAATAACATGAATGCGATATTCCTGCTCAATACACATTGACTATAGAACGTTTTCACATTATTTCACAAACATATTTATGACAGCCTATTCTACTGTGTTTTGAGAAGAATGGAGATTCAATGGAACTTTAATCATTCACATTTTCTTACCAATTATAACAGAGTTCACACACAAGCCACCTTTGAGTACCACTTTTAAACTAATCAGTAATAGAATAAATTCCTTTGTAATGATGTATAAGTACTTTTAGGCTGTTGCCAGTCTATAACAGTGTGTTTATGAAAGCAGTGGCACTTGCTGGAGAAAAATAATTTGTTAAAATAGAGCTTATATTTTATAGCCAACCCTCCTTTTTTTTAATCATGGATATATTGGGCAGAGTAGAAGAACATCACAGCTTTGATGTGTTCAGGTAAGTAGATAAAATTCGTTCAGATATGCCTGTGTTACTTGAACCTTTAATTTAGCAAAGTAATTATACTAGTAATGTTATTAATAGTTGTCAATAAATAATATCAGTACTCCGTAGGACTTGGCAAACATGCATTGAGTGTTCAGGAGAGTGGTAGGTTTGTAAACTATGGTATTATGTAACTACTGGTTGGTCCCCAGGAATGCAGAAATCTTGTGTGGTCAAAATATTTAGAGAGAAGAGCATAATCCTATCACAGCTGGTTCTCTCTTACATCCATGCAAAGGTATCATAACCTCCTTTACACTACTGGTGCAGTATACCAGAGAGCCCATTGCTCGGTGTCCAGTTACAAAGGAAGAAGACTACCAGGAGGAACACGAAGATCTGTGTGGCACATAGGCTACACCTGCATCACAGCCTTTGTGTAGTCTATTCTCCTTCCTCACCTGCCCTCCAAAATGTTAATGATATTGCCATGTGGAAGAGCATTTCACTGTGGGAGAGGGACAGACAAAGTCTGGATGAAATTCTAGGGCTCCTTGCTTGCAACCAGCCCACTCTTTCGGGACATGCACCTTGTGCCCACCCAAGTAATTGTGTTTTAGGTTGGGAAGTGGTCTTAGCAGGCCCACATATAAAAGGTGTTTCTGAAGAGATCACGGTAATGGTTATCCCTGCCATCCTGGTGAAACTTCAGCCTGTGGGATGGTGAAACAGGCATCAGATTTGCAAACGTGTTTTGAAAAAGCATTCTCCCTTGTCACTTCTCCAGCTACTGCCTGTTGGATTTATGACTTTAGAAGCATTATGACAAATGAATCATTGATTCAGCAAATTTAATTTCAGGGTGTCAAAAGACTGTCATTTACATCAATGTCTGGTTTTGTCTGGTACCTCTTGTTACCAGAGATGAAAAAAAGCAAGCATCAATGGAAACAATCTGAATATTTTATTAAATGATACAGCAGTCTTCATGGAAAGCAGTTATCACTGAATTTCACAGTATGGACATTGTGATGGTATATGGTAATGTTTTCTGCCCAAGCTACTGAGAATACTCTTACTGAAGTAAAGCATTTAAGAGTGTTTTTAAGAGTTTTTTTTTTTTTTTTTTTTTTTTTTTTTTGTTGTTTTCAAAAAAAAAAAAAAAATAAATTAAAAAAAAAAATTTTAATTACCCTTTTTAAAAAAATAAAAATAATTAAATTTTATT
>CM021765.1:144975346-144998251 GCA_011076525.1 Nettapus auritus
TTTTTTTTTTTTTTTTTTTTTTTTTTTTTTCTGCTCTGGTTCCAAGAATCCAAAAAACATTAGATGAACAAAGAAATTGTTCATTCCCTTTGTCATCAATTAAAATTACTTCACTTTTATTCAGTTTGTCTACAGTCTTTCATGTAAGATGGAGCTGTTGCTACTGGAAATAGATCTTCCAACAGACTGTCCAAAAAGGAAACTATGTTATGGAGTATATTACTTAAAATAGAACACCATATAGAAATACAAATATATTATTCATAATAAAAAAGTCATACCGTAGTACTATAATAATATTTCTTGTTTTTCAGAGTTTTAGTAGTAGGACAAACACTTTTCTGATGAATATACTTCTGTATTTTTCCTGTAATCCCTCCAAAAGTATAAAAGCAAGTACACTTGTAGACATTGACCCCAAGGACTCATACTGATCAGACACATAGTCCCTCTATTTGTGGTCCTTCACCTCTTAGATGATTGTACCTTGTGGTAGAGAATAATTTTGGTAATGAAATTTGCAGGTGTATTCCCTTCTTGAACCCCAAATAAACTTTGATTTTAATTATATGAACTCAAGGAGGACTCAGTTATTTATTCAGAATAATTAAAAAGCATTGAATGATTTCAGGTTTTAATCTTATTTCTAAAATAACTGATTTGATGTTAGCTGTTAAGACAGCCCCACAGAATATAATTTAGCTAATCAGCGATACCAGTCTGTACATTTCTCATGTTGCTTTGGTATATGGCAGTAAAAAATGTATGTGGGAGATCTTGCCATTGAAACCTTAAATGGAAACTGTTTGCTTATCTGAACAGCCTGCATGTGTGTAAAAATGCTATAGATTTAATATATCTCAGCGTGTACTTTACTGATGATTTATGGCAAAGAAATAACTATTAATCCTAAAAGGAATTGCCAGAAATTAGGCCATTTGCCTTTAAAGTCAAATTTTACCTTTCAGTGGTCTGCCAGAAAAAGATGACTTAAGATTACTAACTGATTACTTAACCATATTACCGGATTAAAACTCTGTTGTCACTTGGGTACAAAGCATATGTTTTGACATGGCAGCAGAAATGAATATTTGGAGCCATACTGAGAACTTTGACACTGGGTATAAATGCTCTTTTTTGTTTATTTTCTGCATGCAGAAGATGAGGTAGGATGGGTTTCCTTTTGCTACCTGTTACATGGGAGAGGAAATTAGCTTAAGTGCACCGTTCTCTCTATTCTACAGTTACTTAAAAGGGAAAATACATTAACAGAGCACTGACACTGAGGTGAGGCAGAACCAGAAATATTCCCTTGCTTCCTTGCACAGCTCTCAAAAGCAGTGTCAGTCACTACAGGGAGCTACAGAAGACCAAAGCAACACCACAAGAAAGTGTTTTGTACCACAGATTTGGTGGGAGCTTTTTGTTCCTCTTCCTTTGGCTTTTGAGTCCCTCTGGACTCTAGAGTGAGGTCAGTGCTTTTGGTGGTGTTTCACAGTGCAAATTAATGTTCTTCTCTTTATCTGCATGTATTTTGCAACAAATACAGCCTTAGGGAGATGCGTAAGCATCAAAGTGTTGAATTAAATGCCTGTTTTGGGGAAGGCCTGCTGATTTAAATGCTGCCTAGCAGCCAGCTGGGGACTAGAATAAATACAGTACATTTCTTTTATGACAAAAAAGTGGGAATATTTGAAGTGATGTAATGATAGATTAATGGTAATTGGGTTCAGCATTGTTTTGGTACCTAATCACAGGTGGAGGTCATCTCACCCTACTTTAGACATTTACCTCTGAGCTAATCACACAGAATGTCTTACAACTCTTGCAGAGAAATGGGCAGGTCAAGAAAGCAGCGCATACCACCCATTAGTTTGGGGATAAAATGAATTATCTTCTAGAAACTCCTGCCTTTCTCCACTGGCTGTTAAAAGGTGCTGAGGGGATTACCTGAAGTGTGTCAGTGTGATGGTTTTACTCGGGTGGGCGGCCGAGTTCCACCACAACTGCCCTCTCACTCCCCCTCCTCAAAGAGGAGTGAGGAAAAAATACGATGAAAGAGGCTCAGGGGTTGAGATAAGGACAAGGAGATCGTGCAATAATTATCGTGACAGGCAAAACAGACTCAGCACAGAGAGATAGTAAGATTTATTGCTTATTACTAACAAGCTAGAGAAGTGAGAAACAAAGGAAAGAAACCAAAAGCACCTTCCCCCCCATCCACCCTCTTCCACCTCCTCCCCCCGAGCGGTGCAGGGGAACGGGGGAAAGGGAGTTATGGTCAGTCTATAGCACTTCTTCTCCGCCACTCCTTCTCGGTCACTCTCGTCCCCTGTGCTGTGGAGTCCCACCCATGGGATCCAGTCCTTGCCGAACTGATCCAGCGTGGGCTGTCCACAGGCAGCAGCTCTTCAAGAACTGCTCCATATATGGGTCCGTACCACGGGGTCCATCCCTCGGGAGCAAACTTCTGTAACCTGGGTCCCCCACGGGCAGCAGCTCCTGCCGGGTCACCTGCTCCTGCATGGTCTCCTCTCCACGGCCTACAGGTCCGGCCTGGAATCTGCTCTGGCAGGGGTCTTCCACAGGCCGCATTCTCTGTCGGGGCAGGTCCACCTGCTCCACTGTGGTACTCCACGGGCTGCAGGGGAACATCCTGCTTCACCATGGTCCTCACCACAGGCCGCAGGGGACTTCTGCTCCGGTGCCTGGAGCACCTCTCCCCCTCCTTCTTCACTGACCTCGGCACCTGCAAGGCTGTTTCTCACTCCTCTCACCCTCCCAGCTGCTGAGTGGCACAGCATTTTTTTCCCTGTCTTAAATCTGCTCTCACAGAGGTGCAAAACAACATCGCATATTGGCTCAGCTCTGGTCAGCAGTGGGGCCCTTACCAAACATGGGGCAGCTTCTAGATCCTTCTCACAGAAGCCACCCCTATGCCCCCTTGCTACCAAAACCTTGCCATGTAAACCCACTACAGTCAGTCTACTAGTTGCCTAAATTAGGGTGCCCTAATTTTATATAGTAGCAGTCCTCTCCAAATTGATTAAAATGATTAAGGGACTCCCTTCCCTGACCTTTCACACGGTGCCCCAGCATCTGGCTGCCAAATCTTGCTGATTTTCATGCTCTCTTTCTCTAGACTTATGTACAGTTAGTGCCTTCATACACATGGAACAGCTTCCACAAGGAAGGTTAGCAATGCTACTGGCCCCCCACGGCCCACCTACCATCACTGCAGCACCTTCAGGATGTCAGGATGAGTCCTGATGTTGAAATAGTATTTTGTCCTATAAATGCTCTGAAAAAAGGTCATTAAAAATTATTATGCACTGTGATTATTTCATCACCAAGCAAAACATGCCTGTGTGTTACCTGCAGAGGAACCACCTTGAACATTTACAATTCCAAAGTCACTTTATACTCAAATTCTTGTTGAAGTTATAAAGATAGAATTGTAAGTCATAAGGTGCTTTTAGTTCAGTAATGCTGTTTTCTTTTCCACGTGGACTGTATTTTGAGAAAAAGTCCAGGATATCTGACTCTGCTCTGTTTTCTACCTTTATGTCACTGTAGAACTTCACACCCCTGTGTCTTCCATGTGCTCTTTTTCTTAATTTATATATTAAAATTACACTGAGTTGAATTAATTCAAATTGGATATGTAGGGAAGCATGTACAAATCTTGCTAGGGCAGACTTTTTTTTTTTTTTTTTTTTTTTTTTCTCCTTTGAAACTTGTGTAGTATTCAATCATTTCTCACTGTTTACAATAGTACATGGTATGAATTTTTGTTTCTGCTGAAAATGCTAAAATATTTAAGAATACTCTGCTGGAAAAGCTTTTGGACAAATGCTTGTTTTCTTTCACACAGCCAGTTAAAGCCATATGCTGTACTACATCTGAAATATGTCTGTTTCACAGACTGCCCAAGTATAAGTCATCTGCCTTAACAACTCTTGGAGCTTAGTTTTGACACTTTCATTCCAATTTCCATCAAATACTGTGGATACTTATCTTATCTCACTGATCAAATAAAAAGCTATAAGAAAAAATATGTGATTTTGCTTTTAAAAGCCTCATTCTTTGTTGGTTTTCGTGAAAAGGAAGATAGATATGGAGATAGCTGCAGCAGATTGTCAAAACTGTTATTCTCTTCCTCTGTTTTTTTTTGGGAGGGATGATTTTTTTTTTAGTCTTTCATTGAAATTATATTTCCCAACTCATACAGGAAAAAGATTTTTTTTTTTTTTTTGTTAGCATGTATTAAAATAAACTGAAAAAAGAAAGCAGTACAATTAAGCAGCTGGAAAATCTTGAAAGTATGAAACTGCAGACTAAGATTTTGTGACTTTAACTAGTAACTCTAATATCTGGTTTCCAGGTAGCACATTACCTTCCTTCTTTCTCTGAAAATCCAGCTCTTTCAAGATTACCCTAAAAAACAGGAACCATAGGGGTTTAATTGGTAGTTAATTTTCTGTAGTTTCTCTAAGGAGAACTTCTATTGACTTTGCCTAAAAGCATGACCCCAGAAGAGGAGATGCCCATTTAAGCTTCTTCCTGTAGCTTGCTATAACATCCCTTCATTTCCACAACTATTAGCTATAGTGACACTAGAACATAGTGAACTGAGAACACCGCCACAATGGGTACCAGGAATAAATCTCAGACAGCAGAGATGACATGCCACATCAATAAAAGCCACAAAGCCAAAGCTAGTTGCATTTTAATATGTGAAAGAAAACAACACTTCTTGTCTTTTTTTTTTTTTTTTTAAATTATTATTATTATCATTTTATTTTTATTTTTTTCAATAAAGTATGCTACTGTTAGAGCTGAAACCATAAAGGGCTTTCTTGGCACAAAAGAACCTGTTACATGATAGACATCTTTGACCTGTGCCATTGTGTAGTTTGTGCTATTGGCAATATTTAAAGAAATCAATTTCACCAGTCTACGTTACAGAGAACTTGGGATTACAGTGTGCACTTCTGTGCTGGAGCAGATAATAGTAGTACTATGAATGGTTGATAGAGGAAATAAGAAGGGACTTTATTGGTGAGAATAAGTCTTTGTAGCTGTAACATTATCAGTATACTCCCAGCTTTTACTGTTCCTGAGGACGAGGTGGTTGCTAAGCAATCACAGAATTGGATGAGCAGATTCAGAAATTGTTAACTGTACTTGAAGAGAGAAGTTCATAATTCAAGCTCTATGGATGCTACAAAGAAGGGATAAGCAGATGACTGAAGTCAGCACCAAACCATCCAATATTGTAACTGGTAGAAATCTAAAGTACCTGTTGAATGTGTGAGTTCCCTGGTGATACATCCTTTCCAGGTAATGATATGCTCCACAAACATCTGGTTGTGGTCAGTCACACAAGGTGTAGTATTTGAGCTGGTCTTAGTTGGACCATGTCAGTCAGTATTCCTCTATCTGCCTGATGTTGTAGACTTCTTATCTATTAAATGTCATCTATTAGTTCTCTGAGTTTTCACCAGAAGACACAGACTCCTCCAAAGATCAGTTCTACCAAGTGGAAGAAAGATGGCTTTATGAGTAGATGATTCATTAATTCATTAATTTGTAAGGACCATTTGGTGTGGTCCTTACAAAGCACCCTTTGACTGTGCACCTCACCAAAGTACAAGTTTATGGCCCCCACAGAACAAACTTCAAGGAACAAGGTAAACCCTTAACGCACTGCCAGTTTGTGTGTCTGCGGTGGTTTTAGTCAGCTGGGCAGCTGAATTCTACCACAACCACTCTCTCACTTCTTCTCCTCAAAAAAAAAGAGGGAGAAAATATGATGGAAAGGGCTTAAGTGTTGAGATAAGGGCAGGGAGATCACTCAGCTATTATCATCACAGAAAAAACAGACTCAGCGTAAGGAGATTAAAGTAATTTATTACCAATTACAAAAAAGCTAGAGCAGTGAGAAACTAAAAACAAAGTAAAAACATCTCTCCACCCCATCCACCCTCTTCCACCTCCTCCCTTCAGGTGGCACAGGGGAACAGGGAATGGGATTTGTGGTCAGTCTACAACACTTTGTCTCCACTATCCCTTCACAGTCACTCTCTGCCCCTGCTCCACCTGGGGTCCCTCCCACGGGATGCTGTCCTTCGTGAACTGAGCCTCTGGGGGCTGCCCACAGGCAGCAGCTCTTCAAGAATTGTTCCACATGGCTTTGTACCATGGGGTCCATCCATCCCCCAGGAGCAAACTGGTCCAGCACAGGTCCCCCACGGGTGGCAGCTCCTGTGTGGGCTCCTCTCCACGGTCTGCAGCTCTGGCCCAGGGCCTGCTCCTGCAGGAGCTCTCCATGGGCCGCATCCTCCTCCAGGCCACATCCACCTGCTCCACCGGGGGCTCCTTCACGGGCTGCATCATGGAGATCTGCTCCATGTGGGTCCCATGGGCTACAGGGGGACAGCCTGCTCCACCAGGGGCCTCTCCACAGGTGCAGGGGAACTGCTGCTGTGTGCCTGGAGCACCTCCTGCCCTCCTTCTGCACTGACCTTGGGGTCTGCAGGGCTGATTCTCGCTCTTCTCCCTCCCAGCTGCTGTTGCATAGCAGTTTTCTTTCCCTTTCTTAACTCTGTTCTCCCACAGGCCCACCTAGCATCACTCACTGTCTGGCCCTGGCCAACAGTGGGTCAGCTTTGGAGCTGGCTGGAGCTGGCTCTGATCTGACATAGGGAAGCTGCTGGCCTCCGTTCACAGAGGCTACACCTGCATACCCCCTACTGCCAAAACCTTGCCAAGTAAACCCAATATAATGTCATTTTGTTACTGTCCAACAATGATATGTAATATACTTGGCATTAGGAAACACATGAGTAGCTATGGCTGGAAAAAATGCTTCTGAATCATGATCTGTCCCAGCAGTATGAATTAAGACACAAGACAGGGGGAAAAAATTATTTCCCACCAGCAAAGCAAATGAACAGTTCTGTTTTTCTCATTTGTTAATTGTAACAAAAGAAAAACTAAGTCCGAGTTGATGTAAAGATGAGCTCAAAGAAGATCCAAGTTTACTTGAAGAAAATTTGGAGTATACTAACACACACACACACACACACACCAAAAAAAAAAAAAAAAAAAAAAAAGCAAGCACAAAATAGGTTTTATGTAGAAGATCCTGGAGCACAGGTGAAGCAATTAGAATACAGTGGCCCAGTCAGGATTTCTAGAAAACATTGGCTAAAACTTAGTGGCTATACACAAAAGAATAAAAAAGTCATGGTCATGATGGGCAGAGACAGAGTGATAAAAAAGATGAAAATTAATTGAAAAACTCAGACAATGAGAACTCTGACTTCTGTCATACAGAAGGGAACACACAGTTCAGGATGTCTCATTTTAAAGGAGTATATAAAAAGACAGAATAAGCAAGTGAAGATAACGTCAGAAATGCCAAAGGAACAAAATGAGATATAACTATCAAGAGACATCAGAAATACACCAGTAATGACAGAGAGACACCAAGAAAAGAATTGGTCTACTACACAGTAGAAAGAGAAAGCTATTGATCAGCAGTGCTGAAGTGTCAGAAGTGTTATATATCATTATTGTTTATCCTTACTGAAAGTGTCAGCTCTGATCAGACAGAACCAAACAGTGGGAACCCAGAGCTCTTAGTCTGGTTACACACAGCATGTCCTTGCAGGCATAATAGTGACATTCAGTGCCACTCACAAAAATCTAAATGATGTAATAATGAAACTCTGTGCTGCAGAAAGTTGACTTCTAGCATTCAACGTGCGCAGTGAGATGTTTATAGAATCTTACTTGTCCTTTATTTGTCAGTATTTTAAGTTAAGAAAGACTTTAGAAGGTCTCAAGAAGCAGCTTTTGTTTTGGTTTTCATGCATTGGAAAGATAACGAGTACCTGAAATTAAAGTTCAGATATGTTTACCTGCATGTGCCATGTAACTGCCATACAGCCTATTGTGCACCTTGCTGGACTGCATAATATTTTAGTGCTGACAATTTTTAAAATCTATTTGATATGCAAAATATTGTACTAAGCTGAAGTACTCAGGGGTCTCTCTGTTGTAGAACAGGAAAAAAACTCTACAGCAATTCAATTCCATCAGCTTTCCCAATCACTTCAAGCAATTAGTTCTAAAGACTTTTGCTGAAATTTACATAAAACACATCCTTCCCTCTAATCCGTTTTACAAGTGGTAGATTATTTCTTGTATTGTGCTGCTGAAGGTGAGGAGCAGAAATGATGAGAATGGCTCCAAGAACAGTGAGCTCACTGTTACCGTCATTGCTCTCAGTAGATTTACATGCTGCTGTAATAGGGATGAGAGATTAGCTGATCCCTGTTAATGAAGGGAGGGCATCCATAGAGACAATATGTTAAAAATGGAAGGTAGTTACATTTTATAGGTCTGGAATTGGTAGACAAGGAGAAAACAATTGTCAGAAAATGGAGGTAGACCAAGCAGTGTTTGAATGGGCAAAGCAGTTAAAGGAATAAGGATAGTTTGTATGCACTTAACTTCTGTGACCAAATGTCATGTGAATGCAGGGTATGCAGTCTGTAGTCCTGCTCACAGCCTGGGTTCTCACTGCTTTCTAGTGCTGTGCAAAGTCTATCCTGAATGATCAAACCTCAGGATCCAAAACCAGGGCTCTACCCGAAAATTTTTTTTTCAAGACGTATTAGAGAGGACTTCCTATAGAGTGTGAGCAGGAGCTGTTATGACTCCACAGATACTACTGTCCTTGTGTCATAGATAAAAGCATTTATTTCATTTCATACTGGAGTAAGGAGTCAAAGGAATGCCACTGTGTAATAGGCTAGATTGCCTCTTTGGGATGCAAAATGTCTAATAAAGTTAGTGGTATGATGAGAGGAATTGGTTAGGTTGAAAGTTCTCTTATGTGCATCTTTACTGAATAGATTTGGTTTTATTTTGAACCCTTATGCTGATTATTTATGTTGTATATATATAGTACAATTTTCTTATGATGTGTTAGTGCATTTAGAGTAGCTACAATTGTTTTAAAAATAAGTTAATAACCTCTTGTATTCCCAAGTCTATTAACCTAGTTAAATGTATTAATATAAAATAGCATGCATAACGGTTTTCAGTTGCTGTCTTCTTATGTACTTAATTAGGACCAGAATTTTTTTATAACAAGTTTACAACTTTGTAACAGTTTGGGAAACATAGGGTCATTCTCAGCCTCAACTGAGTTTAGGTGTGATTTTCTTTCAGTTTTCACTGTTTTGCTTTTTGGACTATTGCCCCAATGTTGCAGGATCTCTGCATACTTGAAAGTGAGACTTATAGTAACAAGGGACAAAGAGAAAGGGGAAACACAAGCATAATCTGAATGGGAGATACAGGAACTGTACATGCTCTGTTGCATGACGTGGGCTGGGACATGATGTTCAGAATGTATGTGAAGTCATCTGGGTAGTGACAGAGAAGAAAAGATCTCCTTTACTCTACCCACTGGTTTCATATTTTGCATCATATACTGATGCAATAGTAATTATCCTTATTCACACTGGAGTGAATTCACAATTAGGCCCAGTACAGGAATATCAACAGAAGGGTAATCCTATGATTCAACCTAGTCATTGGAAGACTTGGGTTCACCTTTCTGTTCTTCCCCAGCATCCAAAGTGATTTTGTTAGAATTTCTTAATGTCAGATTCCCAGAAGATATTAAGGCCAAATTCCCTGGATTTCAGTTTAATTGACATTTAAAAGATGCCCTTAGCTTTTCTGTTGTAGTTCTTAAAAAATGGGGGTAATCTGCTTCCATTCATGGGCATGTGAATGATAGTGATGCTTTCCGGTATTACAGAAAATATAAACAATAGAGATAAGTTAAAATTGTGCTTTCAAACATACCTAAAACCTAATTACCTTTCTGTTAAACTACTCGTATTCCATTGAAATGCTTTGGTGTGACTCATTATATTTTATGGAATTTTAAATATTTCTGGAGAAACATGACACATAAGCATTGTGGAAAGTTCTGACTCATATTCCATTTTCCTCAATCACCTAGAGTGATCTGAAGGAACTCAGTGCCCTGTGTCACACACATGCCTGATTATGTGGTAGCCTACGCTTGCTTCTCTGATACTTAAATACCTGTGTTTCTACAGCCTCTGTATGTTTTGATATGGCACTGTGGGCATTCAGGGAGTGACTTGAACAAAAGTGGTGATTATACACCTTTGTTGAGCTAGCAGTTTTATAATTTCATACTTAGAAAAGTATTAAGTGTTCCAGTGCAATATAATGCAAATTACATTTAAGACATGTTTGCCTGTTTTTAGTTTCTGATTCATTTCACCAGTACAACATTTTAAAAACAAGGAAAAAGCATATGACAACACACTTATGCATAGACACAGAAAAACTTAAAATACCTTGAGTTAAAAATAGATTGAATTAATTATAAGCCCTTTCAAATTCTTTGCTGTCTGTATTTTAAGGTTGAATAATGAACAAGTAATGGAGTGGGAGGCTTGGGAGGGGTAGGGGTGGTGGAAGCAGATATAGTATCACTGTTGCTATTGTGTTTCTGGATGCTTTGTCCCTGCATAAGTGAAAAAAAAAGTTTTAAAAATATTTCAGACAAATCATAAGTTGGAAGTGAAGTAGAATATCTTTCTGAACTATGGATTCCCCCTCCCCCCCCACTTTTATTTTTTATTTAATTTTACTAAAGAAATTAACTAAAATATCCATCTCTATTACTGTCCAAAACAACTTTTCCACACAGACCTTGCTTCCTGATAAACTAGTCGGATTTCTCATTCATGTCATGAGCTACATTGGTATCTTGAACTACCTGAAATAGTCTAGCACCTGTTAAATTTTTAGAATAAGTCATTGTCAGCTAGAAGATATGGGATGTCAGAACCCATTTGGAGAAAAAATATAAGTAATTACATCGAGAAATTTAAAGCGTCCTGACTGGGATTTGAGATAGCAAGAACAGATTATCTATTGCTGTTTTAACCTCATCATATGACCTGACTTTTCTTAGTGTCTCCAAGTATTATGACGATAGGTGAAAATAACCATTTGGAATTTGCAATAACAACAGAACAGCTGCAAGTAAAGCAATTACTGCTTTATATCCAAGTGATTTTGGGGCAGCAAGAGAAGGATATTTTCAATAAGAAAACTTTTCATTCAAATCCAGAAAATTTGGGCTGCAAAATCCTATACTGTGCTTGACAGCACAGTATAGTAGTATAAAGTATATATATAAAGTATATATATATAAAGTATATATATAAAGTATAGTAGTTCAAGGACATCCTGCTTTCATTTCATTTATTTATTTATTTATTTATTTTCCCATAGGCTAATTTCCTAATTAAGACATTATAATCTGATACATCATGGATTTTTCTTCATTAGACCAGAGTCATAAATCATCAAAGATTGTTGTGTACTGTGAAAGATGAAGTTATCAGTGGGACACTAAAACCACACAGCTACTTTCACTAGACAGGGAATAACCTATACAGAGATTAATATTTCTGTTTTCTACAAAAATATGGAATGGAAAAATATACTGGTAATATTGTAACTTCAACTCAGGGAAATTGAGTTTTCAGTACATTTAAATAATTAGAATCTAAGATATTGGGGCCATCCCGGGGAAAATTAAGTCCAGTTAGGTAAAATCAAGAAATAAGCTTTTGCAAAAAGATTTACTAAGGTTTTGTTTTTTAATAACAGTCTTCATTGCAAACTGAACAGTTTTCTGTGTTTTTCCAAAGAAGTATATGAGAAATTGTATCAGGGAAGAAGAGGGGTTGAACTAGCGAAGACCATTTTAGCAGAGCTTCACCCAAGAGCTGGCTTCAGAAGCAAAAAGAGTTAAATCTTGCAGAAGAGTTTTCCATCTACCGTGTTACTACTTGACTGAGCAGTTTGCTTTACCTGAAAGCCTTAGAGGTACTGTGCACTTAGTCATCTGAGTTTTCAGTTTTACCTCTGTGGGCATAACATCCTCTTTTATTTATGAAACAGCTCTAGCAATCTAACTATTCTCAGCCTCGTTTGAATCTGATATTACAGTCAGACCTTTGCAAAGCTGCGGGCTGGGCTAATCCAATGATTTTGGTCTGTGTTATGGGGTCTTCAGATGGTGCCTTCAGAATTTTACCTGTGTGAGGAGATCAGAGAAACTTTGAAACCTGTACTATGATCCAATATGATAAAGTCTAAGACTTTCTTTTGGATGTGTAACAGTGTGTAATTTTAAGGTTTTAAATACTGCTTGAACACTTATAAATAAATATATATATATATTTCTTTTTGCTTTTATTCAGTGTTTGGCAAAAAGTGTACTCTTTCCCATGTACCAAACATACATAAATTCAGCATGTGTATTAGAGGTGGAAGAGGGTTAACAAGAACCTTGAACTTCAGACAAAGGTGGTCTTTCATACTGGGTACCTTATTACAACACTCTTCCTACTCCAAGGCAATTTGTTATTCTCTCCTAGGACCCCTAAACTAGAAATGGTCTAGCCTTTCTTCATTCCTTACCACACCTGCCTCCCACGTCCTCACTGATCCAGCTTTTTCATGTTGTAGCTTGCTTGGAAATGTCCCATTGCTGAATGCACACCATGATATAGCAACCATGCACACCATGATATAGCAACACCCAATCAATTGCAAAACATTCAGTCACTGCAAGTACCCTATGTCCAGTACCCTACTGCAAGTATCCTACATCTGTACATTTTTTTACAGATCTGGGGCTGGGAAGGATGGTACTCCTTAAATCCATTTGATGACAAAGGTTTTTTAAGTCTTCAGCTCTGAGTTATCTTGAAACAGAGCAGCCTTTAATCACAAAGCCAAACTGAAAACTTTGAGAACTATTATCATTCAGTGAGTTACAGGCAATAAACAGAGCAAGAAGCTCAGCCTTATAATCTATACATTGTTTTTTATGCTGAAGTCCAAATGCTAAGTATCTCTGTTTCAAAAATTACAGTCCAGAAGAGTGGGGAGGAAAGTACTTGAAGTATGTAAGAAAGATTCAGAAGGAAAATGTATGCCATAAACTGTAATGCCCTGTCCTGTAAGTCTCTATGTTCCCCTTGCAAATATGTACCACGTATTCATTCCTTATAGCACCACAGGTTTTGATTTCACTGTTTGTAAATTGGCTATAATAATACTGTTGTACTTTGAAGGGATGTTATTTAATGTGAATACTTTAAATCTTATCATAATACCTAAATAGTTTACAGTATAGATATCTGAGTTTCTTAATGGGTGTGAGTTTTGCATCCACAACTCTCAATCTAAAATGGTCTCACTGGCACACACAAGAGCAAAGGCAAAGTCTTTAGCCCCCCTTCACGCGTCCCCCCCCCCCAAGAAAAGGGCACTCACTGTAAACATTCATATATAATGTTTATTTTCATGATCTCTTGCTAAACAAGAGATCATTTATTATTATTATTATTTTATGTACAGTTCTTATTTCTGCAAAGAGACTATCCATATTTGTCAGAAGGGACTGAAGGCTTTATCGTGGAGCAGGGTAACTCATGTCACTAATTTGTGTACAATTCTCTGTTCTTGGTGCACTTTTCTTAACAGCTACCTTATCCCTTTTCTTTCTCAAGAGTAAGATAAACTGGCGTATTGAATAGAGATGGCTGAGTAAAATGCACTGCCAATGTTGTGACAAGTTTTACAAATATTTGTCAAACACAATAGCTAGTCAAATACTGTTTGGAAAATATATGATTTAATAGCTACAGGCATACCAAGGGATTAATAAATTCAAAACTTTTTTTTTTTTTTTTTTTGTAGTTCTTAAAAAGAATATTAGATTGTCTGTACTTAAACTTCTAATCCTTAAACTCCTACTTAGGTGTGACAGGAATGTACACTTCCAAAATGACTGTTTAGATATACACAGCCTGAAGAGACTCTGGAAACTTCCTGCTTTCTGGTTAAGCAAATAGTGACTGTTATTGACCCTTTATCTCATTTAGTTTTTTAATTAATTAATTAATTAATTTATTTATTAATTTATTTATTTTTGTGGATAGTGGTATTGTGTAGCCACTTTCTTTTCTGAAATGGGACAGGACATGCCTTATAATGCCAAATTTAAAATATTGACATACTGTCCTTCCTCAGTAAAACTGTACTTAGTGCTTGATAATATTATAATATTAATATTATAATGCTAAATTTAAATGTTACTTGGATTATGCCTAAATATGAGCCATGTTGAAAAACTTTTTCAGCATGGTCATGTTTCTTGCTGGGTATGTCTGGGAGAAGGATTTTATATGTCTGAGGATGCTGACATCTGTGCTGACATCTCCAGAGTGGCTAGAGAGGGTATCTGCAGATGTTGTTAGAGTTTAAGTAACAAAGTGAAAGAGACATTGAGGTCCATTTCTGGGTTTTGTCTTCTAAGTCAACTTTTAATTACTCACGTTTTTAAAGATGTATTTGTGGTACACTGGGACTCTGATCTGATTTGCACTGGATTGGATGTTTGAGCAGCTAACGTGTCTTCTGCAGCAGGTTAAGTGATTTCTTCTCCTATTTATATGGGCTGCTGTGGGGAAAGTTAAATCCATCCCAGGCAGACTGAGTGCACCTTCATCTGTAAAGTTCCATTGCAGTGCTCTGTATAAAATAGACTCTGTATTTGATTTAAACTATTCATTCTGAAGGGTATAAAAACAGATATTGAATTTTTAATCAAAATAAAGTAAAATAGTGGCTGAATATTAGGTTCTGAGGATGGAACTTTTTATTTGCAAATTAAATTAATAATCAATAGATTTTTGCAATTATAGAAGTGTGTGTTTGAAACCATTCTTCAGTCTTGGTTACAGCTAATTCCAAATAAAATTGCCCCACACTTCTTACTATCACAACTCAGAGAATTTTGGTTCTTTTGAAACAAAATGACTCTTTGCAATTGGAATTGGTTCTTAAGAATGGGAACCAAAACCTCAGAATACCAAGGAGTTTAAACTGTCTGATAGGGTTTGGTGTCAATTTAGTGTCAGCCCGAATAACTGAAATACTTCTCATCTAATAAACTCAAGCCTAATCACTTTGGATCATATTTTTATTATTATTGCTTTTATTATTATTATTACTCCTCATATATTATTGCAATCCTGATATTAGCAAAAATTATTAATACTGTACAGGAGACTGGCTGATAGCACACCCATCTCTTTTCCTTTGCAGTGTAAGCCAATATTTTGCCTTGAAATTCATTAGTTTTTTCTTTGTAGTACAAGAAAGTAGATAAATTATTCATGCTTCTTCCCTGAGACTGAAGGCAAAGTGCATTATCTGAAAGGGCATAAGCAAGCTCGTCTAACTTCTGGCTCCTCAGAGAAGTGCCCATGTGAAGACAGAAGTCATCCTAAGCAGTCTCTGTAGTAAAAGAAAAGAGGAAAAAGGGCTCCTCAGGGTGAGATTTATTCCACCAACAAATTAGATGGCTGTGTTCCCCAGACAGGCAGTCTCCTAGATGCTTACGACGAAGTGGAGAAAGAAGAAGGCCTCATGAATAGAGAATGAACTCAGACCCACCTCAGTGGACTCTCATACCTTTCTTGAGTCTCATTCCCCTGTTTTATTCTTAATACGTTACATGGTAATGAACACATTAGAAAAGTGCTTGTTATGTGCATACATAATACCTGTGTCTGCATCCGAATGTATGTGTATGTTTGCATATATGGCTAAAAATAGCTGTTAGGAATTTATTTATGATCTGAAAGGTCATCATTACACTACACTGATTAAGTAAACTTCCAGAAACTAAGACATTAGTGAGACATTGGTGAGTTTTCCCTCTCATCAGATGTGAGCTATGTCCACAGCTTACCATCTGCACACATCCATGGTGCATCAGCTGATGGATGCTGGGTGAAGAAGGATCTCTTCATTGTATTTTTGTGCTCCATGTATTTTTTGTACTCCATGTGCACATGGAGTGTACCTACTCGCACATTAGCTTATCAGTCATCCATGGTTGGGCCCATCCTTGTACTTGCAACCCTCATATAAGTAAATATTTATAACAGATCTTTATGCAGATATTTCAACTGGGAGCAGGATATATTTTTTATGTGACAAATTTTGAGGAAAAGTCTCAAATTCTCAGTCTTCAGGTAGTCAGTGGATGCTTTTGTCTTAAACACCATTTAAAGAAATCTTTCTAACAACATAACATAACATAACATAACAACATAACATAACATAACAAACATAACATAACATAACATTCTGTTTTTATTAGTAGTAATAAAGATTAACTTAATCGTGTCTTTGAAATAGGTACATTTTTGACTATCATTTAAACTAAACATTTTGTAGTTGTGAAATTACAAGACTGTAACTGTCTTGTGAAATGATATATTTTTGAAAAGATTCATTTACAGCTTTAGCAAAAATGCCCTTTTCCCCCAAAATGTATTTACTGAAAAATATATCTACTATGTTGTTTACAAATGCTTTCTGCAAGAAAGCATACAAAATAGAAAGCAGAATTTCTAGTTTGTTTTGAGTAAGGGATGCATTTGGCAAGCACTTCTGAGAATAAAGCTCTCATTGATTAGAAATTTGTGAAGGTCGCCGCCATCTAGTGATGAGATGTTGAAGATGTTGCTTAGAACTAAATGGAACCAAAATACTGTGTCCTTTTCAGCTGTGTCTCTACTCGCTCAGCATGCTAGATGCATCCTGAACAAGTTTTTTTTTTTTTTTTTTTTTTTTTTTCTTTTTTTCCTATTTATTTATTTATTTATTTAATGTATGTTATTTGGCATATAAATCAACTTAGAACAGCAGAGATTTAGAGAGATCCAAGGTATTTGTTCACATGGACTGCTTTTTCATTACAATCCTAGAATGAAGTATTTGAGTTCAGGTTTAAGTGAAAATGGCAATACAGAAACTTAACTATGAAACAAAAAACAAAACAAAACAAAACAAAACCAAAAAGCAACAGCTCCCCCCCACTCCCCCAAATCCACAACTGTTAGGGCAATGAAGGTTACTCATAGACAAAAAGAGATCATATAAGTCCTTCTGCAGACTGTTCCCCTGAAGCCCATGGCCAATGTCATTTTAATTTAAGAAATATACAAGTAGCTATATGTTCCAGCTACTTGTTCACAACTTAGCAATTTGAGCCTTGTATATTGCTAGGCATGTGAGTAGTCCTCAATGCTTTAATCCAGATTCAAAATGTCTACAAAACTGCTTAGCATCATCTGAGCACAACAGAAACAGAGTGCAACTAATTCAGGAAACTTACATCAAACTGGAAAAAAACATTTGAATGTTTTAGAAAGTCTCAGAAGCTGGTCTGCAGATACAAAGTGTGCATCTGGTCAGAGTCTACAAAGGCACCATTAGCATGTTATCTTTTATTTTTAACAGGCATGCTTCCTTGGGTCCCACCTATACCTGTGTGACTTCTTTCTAATGCCTTTATTGTATAAAGAATGAAAGGTGTAACAGAGAAGGAAATGAAGAAGTGGGTGACACCACACTTTTTACTAACAGCTATTGCATTAGAAGTGTTGTTCAAATAGTATGTACTTCATTAAGTAATTCAAAGAAACTTCAAATAAAACTTCAACTATTGACAAGCTCAGACAGATGTCAAGCAAGATGAAACTTTATTTAAAGGACAACAAGCAAACCCCTCTATTTTATGTACATTTGAAACCTTGTGTGCATTTGAAGCATTAGATCCCAAATACCAACCCTGTCTTTGCTATTCCTTCCTGTTGAACTTCAGACACCCCCACTGAGAGCCACTGCTTCTCTCCTTGACCAATATGCTATTCTGATTTCCCTGAAAGAAGTTGTGCCAGCAGCATGCGTTACAGCAATCAAATTCAATATTTATTTATTTATTTATTTATTTATTTATTTATTTATTACCACTAATCTAAGTTTATTATAGCTGACTTGCAGTTTAAAAAACTGTTGCCCAATCTAGTTTGAATATTATGCCAGGGACAAAGCTAAGTGGTTCCAAGTCATCAAGAGGCTTGAGTTCAATGAAGGGAATAAATCTTTTGGAGCTGCTTTTATGAAAAGAGATTACTGTTTGTTTTCTGCTGGAGATCAGTTAAAGAGATTGCCTTTTTATTAGGTTAAATACTGATATTTTTACCTATAAATATTATTACTGATAATTTACCAATATTTTTGTAGTGAAAAATGGTCTACTTTTTGGAGTGACAAAAGGAACAAGTCCATCCACCTAAAGGACTGGTATTGCCCTCCTTTGAATAATAACTGAAATCTGATAAGCTTAACAAATATCAGATTACAACTGAGGAAACTGTTGGAGCTGAGGGCTTGTGAATCATACATGCGACCTTGGCTGACCAAAGTAAAAGGCTCGCAATGTCTTCATATGTATGTAAAGGCATAAGGACATCTTAACTCTCTAGCTACTGCCTATCTATATTCTGTCAGTATTCATATTTCCTGTACTGATAGGTATGATGGAAGAGGGAGAATGCTGTAGTGTCCACAGGCAGTATCAAGTGGGAAGGGGTGCTCAGAATACAGAAGGAGTGGGTAGGAATGCAAAATTATGTTAATGAATTAAAAGAATTCTCAGGCCCCCCCCCCCCCCCCGGGCCGCGGGTGGTGATGAAAAGAAACCACAAACAGGATAATGCTTCATGACACCAAATACAGGATACCAGAAGAAGGCAGGGATAAAACATGATAGAAAACAAAAGAAAACAAACAAAAAAAACAAAACAAAACAAATAAACAAAAACCCTCACCACATTTGAAAAAAAACAGGCTAGATAAGGACTAGAAGCAGGTTGAAAAAGGACTGAGATAATACTGAGACAATACTGGATAACAGCATAGAGATGTAGTGGAAAGAAAAAGTAATGGGAATTATTTGTAAACTGTGAAGTAATGCATTTACTTTATTTGGCACCAGAAGAGCTTCTGCTGTAATGTTTAGTTTCATACTAGGGAGGCATCACAGCTTAAGAAGTTCAGTGAAAAGCTGAGACTACTACTAATAGAAAAAAAATATGACTTGCATCCCACTACTTAGCCTCCTGGCTACTGTGAATTGAAAAACTAGATGCCTACTGTATGGCGACTCTAGGACCTAGTTTATTTTGTCTTGGATTTCATTGTCAAGAGCTGTGCACCTGAGTTCAATATAGCCCTCAACTTCCGGTCTTTAGAAAATACTTTAAAAAATCTGCAAATTCTTTAAGTCTGTGACCTAAACGTGTGCTATTATTTTAGGCGCTGTCTATTTGCAACTTGGCATAAACTATTTGGCAAATAAAACACGCTTGGAACCCACAGGAGGGTACTGAAGGCGTTGGCAGAATTGCTTGCCAAGACACTTTCCATCATTTACCAGAAGTCCTAGCTATCAGGGCTGGTCCCAATTGAATGGTGGCTAGCAAATGAAGGGCCATAAGGAGGATCTGATAAACTACAGGTCTATCAGTCTGACTTTGTTGCTGGGAAAGCTCATGGAGCATATTATCCTGAGTGCCTGCATGCAACAATTACAGGGCAATCAGGTGATCAGGCCCAGTCAGCATGGGTTTATCAAAGGCAGGTCCTGCTTGACAAAGCTGATCTCCTTCTGTGACAAGGTGAAACACACAGTGGATGAGAGAAAGGCTGTGGATATGGTCTACCTAGACTTCAGTAAGGCTTTTGACACTGTTTCCCGTGGCATTCTCCTGAAGAAGCTGGCTGCTCAATGCTTGGCAAGTGTATGCTTTGTTGGGTCAAAAATTGGCTGGGTAGCCTGGCCCAAAGAGTCATGGTGAATGTTAAATCCAGCTGGAGGATGGTCACTAGTGGTGTCCCCCATGGCTCAGTACTGGGACAGTTCTCTCCAATATCTTTGTCAATAATCTGGACAAGGGGATAGAGTGCACCCTCAGTAAGTTTGCAGATGACACCAAGTTAGGCATGGGTGTTGATCTGCTTGAGGGTAGGAGGGCTTTGCAGAAGGATCTGGATGGACTGAGGCCAATGTATGAAGTTCAACAAGGTTAGGAGCTGGGTCCTGCACTTGGGGCACAACAATGCAATAGGCTATGGGAAAGGGGCTGGGAAGTTGCCGATCAGAAAGGGACCTGGGATTATCAGTCAATAGCCATCTGAATATGAGCCAGCAGTGTGCTCAGGTGGCCAAGAAGGCCAACAACATCCTGGCTTGTATCAGGAATAGTGTGGCCAGCAGGACTAGGGAAGAGTAATTCTCTTCTCTCTAGAGTAAAATCCCCATGTAGTTGGCTCTGGTGAGGCCGCACCTTGAGTACTGTGTTCAGTTCTGGGACCCTCACTAAAAGAAAGACATCAAGGTGTTGAAGCATGTCCAGAGAAGGGTCTGGAGAGCAAGGCTTATGAGGAGTGGCTGAGGGAACTGAAGCTGTGTAGCTTGGAGAAGAATAGGCTTGGGGGAGACTTTATCATGCCCTACAATTACCTCAAAGGAGGCTATAGCAAGGTGGGGTTTGGTACCAAGTGATAAGGCACCAAGTGATAAGATGAGAGGAAATGGCCTTAAGTTGTGCTAGGGGAAGTTTAAGTTGGATATTAGGAAAAATTTCTTCACTGAAAGGGTTGTGAAGTATTGGAAGAGGCTGCCCAGGGAAGCAGTTGAGTCACCATCCCTGAAGGTCTTCAAAAAATGTGTAGATGTAGAGCTTAGTGACATGCTTTTATAGAGGGCTTAACAGTGCTAGGTTAAATGTTGGACCAGATGATCTTAGAGGTCTATTCCAACATAAATTGTTCTATGATTTGTCACTGGTTGGGCTTCCCTGGGCTCTGTGACTTTCAGTGGCCTTGAACCAGGTTCAGGGGTCCCTATAGCTTCTTTTTTTTTGGTACTACATGTATCTTTCTGAAATTCTGAATGGATCTGAAGCCTCACAACTTGCTTTTGGTAGAGATGGCAAGACTAAGAGATTGTCCTCTTTAAGCAATTCCATTCTGGATTGCTGGTAGAGTGCAGTAAATGTAGTTATAGAAGCTGGGAGACTCAGAAGACAAACTGAGTCATTTAGCTTTCTTTGTGACTCAAACTTGTATTAAACATCACCTTTCAGTCAGCAGTCCCCTGTGGCATGGAATTAGTTCAGGTTCTCTGGAATTACAGGGAGAACAGATAGGGTTTTCTTAGCCAGAGCTGTGGTACTTTAGGAATCTCTAGCTGATGCTGATTCACCCTTAAAGAGCAAGACAGTTGAACCAAGTTGGAGTTATAACATAGTTTTGGTATTTTGTATATCTGGTGCAGATAAATCTCAAACAGTAATTATTATATTAGTGAAAATACGTGCCTTAAAGCATGTGGAATAAAGATTAGGTTGTACACCACTGCTGGCATATATTACTACAAAAGATCTCAGGCTTTGCACACATGAGGTTTAGGAGGTATTTGGTACCTGGTTTACATTCCTGGCCTTTTTTTGTTTGTTTGTTTGTGTTTGTGTGTGTGTATGTGTGTGTGTGTTTTGTGTTTTGTTTTCTGATTTCCTTATGGCAGAGACTGGAAGCAAAGTTCATATTTTTATGTACTCACCATCACTGTCATTACATTTTGGCACTTTTGGCTGGATTCATTTTAAGTAGTGTAGAGCCAAATATTTGTGCCATCATCTATTTCCTTGTCAGATGGCAAGTGGTTTTAATGGGTTTTCAGGGTGAAATGTGCCAGAACCTACCACTTAACAGATTGTCTTTCATGTGCAAAACATTTAATCATTTAATTAAGCAGTAAGATATTAAGCCATTAATGTGCGTCTTGGGTGTGCTGTGAGACACAAGGCCAAAGGCAAAAAGACTTCAGTCACCTCAGCAGTGCTTTTATGCCTTGGTAATGTGCATCCTGGAGTGGCCAGTTGTAGTTATAATTTGGACTCCCTGAATTTGAAAGGGCTTTTAAATTTTTTAAACATATTTCTTTTATGTTTTATTGACTATATTTCTCTTTGGTAAAAATGGGTCATTGATGTTTGTCTGTTGAGAAGCTTGCATGTTAACTCTCTCCTGACCCTGGCCCTTTTGTGAGCTATTAAAATACATCCAAACTATCTTTTCCTCAGCCTTGTGTAATTATAGATGAAGAAAAAATGTCAGACTGAAAAATTTCTGATGAAAGCAGGGTCACAGTTTTGGGCCTTATTTTTCTCATTTTATGTTATTTCTGATAATATACATAAAATGCTATTAAATATAAATAATATGTGCTATTAATAAAAACAAACTATCATTATATATTAGTAAAATAATGTTATTCATTTTTGTGCCTTTCAAAGAGCACAGTGGGTATTTGAGTAGGTCTCACAACTTTAAGAGGCAGGTAATAATGTAAACTGAGGTATGCAGAAATTAAGGTTGTATTTACCCTGGTGAACACATTTTAAGGAATAATAGTCAGCCTCTATGATGAGCACTGCAGAATGTTTTTTGCAACTGTCTTCTAGAGAGGATAGGTGTCAAGGTATTAAGTCAAAGTAAAAATAATAAACAGATGATTATTATAATTAACATAATAATTAATGTTTATAATATTAAAAGTTTTATTTTATTGGGAAGAGTACCACAATGGGTTCAACCATTCAGAGCCATTTATTCTGATGCCCTATAAAGGCTTCTTCCATCCGCATACTTCTAAAATTAATGCACCATCATGTGAAGCTACTGTTGCTCCTAAGGTGTTGAAAATAAGCGTATGTCTTTGGGTAGTGGTAGTAGGAGGCATGCGAGTTGGAAAGAGGAGATCTTTTTCATGCCAGTTTTTGGCTCTTTCTTTCTTTCTTTCTTTCTTTCTTTCTTTCTTTCTTTCTTTCT
>CM021765.1:145000952-145014631 GCA_011076525.1 Nettapus auritus
AAAAGAAAAGAAAAGAAAAGAAAAGAAAAGAAAAGAGAAAAGAAAAATCATATTTAGCAGATTTTAAAGTAAGTAATAATAATTTTGGTTAGTATGATTCTGATAAATCTGTGCTCAGGCACTAGCTACACAACTGAATGTGTGACAGAGGAACAAAGTGAACAGAAACACAAAGGTCTTTAATCCAAGGCACTTCATACCTTAGGAGTCTCTAAACACACGTCCTTTGTCAAAATGTTCCATTTTCCACTGCCCTTCTACTTGGCCATGAGCATCAAAATGCATTTTAAAAGGAATGTTCTTTTGCTTTCTCTGCTTTTGTCCTCAAAGAAGAAGGTCACAGACATAAAGACCTCTAGTCTTGTGGCTGTTCATCTCCTGAATTCCTTTAATTGCTTATTTCTTCTTCTGGAATCACATTCAGTATCCTCAACCTCCAGTTTGTGGCTTTCTATTTATTCTTTAGAGCTTATTTCTCAGCTAGATCTTCATCCCACCTGATCCCTTCATCATGTTTTTATCACCAGTTCTTAACACTTGGGGCACTGGGATCAGTTTGGAATTCTAGATAGAAAACTTGCCTTTATCTTTTTAATTTTTGGGTTTTTCTGATATGAACTTAGGCACTGAGCTAGTGTTAAGAACAGACAAATTTACTTTAGCAGAGAGAGATGCTTCTGTGTTAAGGTTTTGTGTTTAATTTCAGTTTCTGCTTGTGTTTTTTATGTCATCTTTCTCTCTTAAGAAAAAATGTTGAAGCAACATGACACAGAATGAAAATCAGCAGCAGTAAAATCTTTAAAAATGTGTAATAGCTAAAAGCAGCACTAGGCTCAACATTTTTAGTTGCTATAGTATGCTTTTATTCTACAAATTCCTATCAAGAGCTAATATTTAAAAGTGTAAATGAGAGAAAAAATAAATTACATTTATTATGTGTCTTTTTAATATGCAAAACTGGATGTGAACAGAGACAAAGATTTATAATTAGGTAAATGATTCATTCTTGATGCATTAGGATATGACTTATGCTTAAATAATTCCAGCTGGAATGAAGTCCCTCTCAGCTAAGTAGAAAGCCAGAAAAAAATGCTGTGGATGAAGTTTTTATATGTCTAATGTTGAGCTGTTATAAACCAGCATCCCAAATGGCATGCCATTGAACTTACATCCTTTTCCCTCAGAAACAGGTTTTCACTTTTTTTTTTTTTTTTTTTTTTTTTTTTTTTTTGGTTGTTGTTTCAATAGAAGCATTTACTTAATAGAAAAAGTTAATTAAAAAAAAAAAGAAACAAAGAGGAAAAATAGTTACTTGGGGCTTGATGCTTTCATGTTGTGCTGTGCAATGTGGGGAGACTGTGGATGGCTGTATTTCAGGGTGCTCAGCTGTAACCTTTTACTGTACCTGGATGAAGAACAGTTTTTTTTGTTTGTTTGTTTGTTTGTTTGTTTTTTTTTCCCTTTCCATGGTTGCCTCAATCACAACTTGCTGAGAGCAAGTCCATGCCCACCTCGATCTGTACAAAGGCATCTCTGTGCCCAGATACAAAATAACACCTGTACTGGAGGACATCTGAGGGTGTCCTGCAGCACCTATGTGTCATGGGAACTGCGGTGCCTGGAAGAAGCCTATGGAGCTTCAGCTGGAGCTGATGAATTTTTACATATAAAAGGGTGCAGGCAGCCTGCTGACTGTATAAACAGCCCTGTATTAAATATTTTCTCATCTCAGAATGCTTAAGTAGGCTGTTTGAACATTATTTTAACATGGTTTTTGTTTTTCTCCTTAATGGAGTATTATACACTCCTGCAGCTATTGTGCCTTTAGTTCCACTGTGCTCTGGTGTACTGTGGATGTTTACTTGTCTTTGTCTGAAATAAGATATAATTAAATTGGACAACATGCACTGTCAAACAGCAGTACTCAGTGGTTTGCAGTCCTTGCAAAATGTGTCAAAACCTATTACTGTGCTAGAAACTGGTCTGATACCTACTCCTTTTGCCTGCTTTCCATTGCACAATCAAGAACTGCTTTAGTGCTGCCTTCTGACCTTCTTGTGGGGGGTAGATTCCTAGGGCCAGGTTGGGCTGAGAGGCAAAGTCTATGTAGTCACTCTTGAGCACTGCAAGCAGAAGAGATTAAAAAGGGTTTCAGTGGGGGAAATCCACCTTATTCAAAAAGGCCAAAATATTTCACAGGGCAGGCTGGTTCTAGCAAAGTTGTTTACAAGTGACAGGGGTGTGAAAAGCTCCTGTAGACTTGAGGGTTTCACAGTTCAAAGCTCTTCCTGTGGTGCAGAGCACAGGATTCCTTGCCAGACTTGCTTTGAATAGATTTTGAAATGTCCTCCCTTCATTGAGGGCTAGGGAACATTTGGGGCTCTTTGGCTTGCTTCATACGACATTAAGCCTTGTTTCCTTATGCAGCAGCCAAATTGTTAGTATGGCACACTGTTGAAGGAAATGGCTAGTTTCTTAATCTAGGGTGGATAAAGCTCATATTAGCTATGTAGCTGGATTTCTTAGGTTTTAGCTCAAGATGGCAATGCAAGTTCAAGACAATAAGGAGGCCTGAAGCTGAAATTGTGTCACTTGTTTGTAGTCCTGACTCAAGAATGTGCCTATTGCAATATAGGCTTGAAGCAGTGCTGGTCTCTAGAGGATCTCGTCCTCTCCAAGCCTCATCACTTTAGTGTCTCTCTGGAGCAGGGGTCGCCCATGATATGCAAACAACAGAACTGTCTAGGACAGTCATTCAGTCCTGCTGGATACAATTGGATTTATTCTGTGGCTGAGACTTTAGTCTCATAAAGGATGTCTGTATTTTCCCCACATTGTTTCCTACTCAGTGACACCACCATCATATGATACATCGGGGTAAACCGTAATGAGCCAAGAGCTATTTTTATGTTTATCTGTCTCTTTCTGAAGAGATCTAATAGAAAATCTATCATCAGCTGCCTTAATAATAGGGCAACATACAGGAATTTTTTGTAAATATTTTAATATAATAAATCATCAGCAGAAAATAAACAGTGGTACATTGTTCATCTGCATTTTCTCTCATCTGGAACTCTAAAAGCATTAAATAAACATTTATTAAAGCTAGTTATTCTCATATGAGAAAGACATACTTACAAGTCAGGACCCACAGATAGTAAATAGAAGTAGTAGGGCACAAAATATCCTTTCATTTCCTACACTGTGTTAAAATAAGAATTAACTCCACCAGCTAGTTCAAAACCTTGAGATACCTTAAACTCTGTTTATATTGTTTATAATCTCCTTCCATCATGTCCTCAAATAAGAGAACACAACCTCAAATGTATTTTTAGATTTTAAATAGAAGCATGAGATACTAAAAAAGCATGTTTTCTCCCTTAAGTATTCAATGAAATAAGCTCTGTGGGACAGCGACAAGTTGTTTGTGAAGTTACTGCATCTTGATCTGCAGCAGCTGCTGTAGTGAAACATGGTATATTATGGTTGCTGTAGATATTAGTGATGCAGATAAGGCCAGGCAAGTGATGATATATGTATCTGTAAATAAAAACAGCCTAGTGGATTTGGTATCACTGTAAACAGAAACGATACACACAGTTCAGCTGAGCAAATATCTGTCATACAATGCAGCTGGCACAGAATAGACTTAGGTAATAGGATTAAAAAAGTAATCAAGTTGTTAAATGTAAAATGGTTAATTCCTGGGATATCTAAATTTGGTTTAACCTATGAACAGCAGTTAATTTTAGAAAAAGTTCCGTAACAGTACAAAACATTTAGAGTAACATTCACCAAAATAAGCATTTACTAGTATATAAAAAAAAAAAAAAAAAAAAGTGATATTAATTTTCTTGATGCTTCCCCAGTGTCAATATTTAACATGTCCTATTGTTTCGACATCTGGGCCATTAAACAGATAAAGACAACAGCAACAGTAAAAATGGCCAGCCAAGCTACCCACAAAGTTAGGGTATTATGAAACACTGATTACAACTATGATGACTAAATTTCAGTATTTAATCAAGCATTTGGAGGTTAAAAATATAAAATAATGATAAAAAAATCCAACCCCCAAACCAAAGCAACCTTCCCAAATAGTGGAGTGGCAAACAATCCATGTGCATTTTCTCCACAGGACAGAGTGAACGGTTTCAGGATGTAAATGTCCTTCTGATAACCTGGCTGCTTTGGTCCACTCCATCTCTCTTTTTACTTCAGAGTCTCTGAAAGCTGGACTGACTGTCCTTATGGCTTGCTTTCTGACTTCACAGCACCTTATACCAGGCTTTTCTTTCATTTATATACATCACATATATATGAAAAGATGGAGTGTGTTAGTCAAATTTCCTGAACAAAATATTAAAAGTGCTTTTAATTCTCTGAGTGCTGAAGGTGTCCTCACAATACTAAGTTTGCAAGGGTGCAAACATGATAATAGCAAAAAGTTGTATCCTTTTTGCCTGTTCAGACTTGCCTTGGTGCTTCAGGTATAGCCTTTTAACTTTTATAGTAATATATGTAAATTTTCTGAGTATTTATTTTCTCAGGTTGTGCATTACAATTTGTCGATCACACATTTACACTTTTTATTTATTTATTTATTTATATATTTTTAGTAGACTAATTCTCAGTAAGAATGGGCAGAAATAGTTTTATGTACTTCTCAAGATGGAAAAATACTTTGAAGACTTTAGAATCTTCATTCATGGAGGGATTTACATTCCTTAATGTAAATGGATTCATTACAGGGTAAAGGCTGATCCTTGAAATCTGGCTTCATATTCAAAGCAGGAAGTCCCTCCTAAATGATATCAGGTACAGTATATTTAATAATGCTGTCTCCAATTCTTCTTTTCCTACATTTTTAATTTTATTTTTCATTGCATTATATTAGAATGCCACATCATGAAGTCAAAGTATAAAGACTAATTTTATAATACATACAAAACCTTGTTACTTCTATACATTGGGTTTTCTAAAATGTGAAAGACTGGAGGTGTTTCAAGAGGGATTCTAAATCATGTACCCACAAATTGTATCTTGTGTAGATGGTTACACATGTATAAAAATGAACTCACACAGAAGTTTACCAAATCTGAATGTCTGTTATATATGCTTTGCACAAGTATAAAAGACTAACCACTCAAGTTTGAGTGCACTGGTTTCATGGAGTTGTTGTGACCATTCTCCTTGGTGAAATAATATAGGTGATATATAAAATGCTTATCTACACAGGGAAGACTATGTGGCAAGAAAGAGCAAGAGTTTTCAGTGAATTAGCTGCTCTGTACTAACTCCCGATTGATATTCTTGGTGAGAGCCATACATCAGTACGCCACTTTCAGTACTAGATCCTTTGTTGGAAGAGCAGTATAGACAAACCAAAGAAGGACTTGAAAAAAAGTGAACCTTCGCAGCCCAGCAGTCTTGCCAGGATGGCTTTGGCACCTGTCAGACCTGTCAGACTTGATTCTCCCTACTTATGTGGTATTCTCATCTCATTTTATGCTCTGCCTTCTTCGGCTGGTGTTGGTGCCACTGCACAAAGTAAGTCTGGTTTGCACTGCTGGGGCTGTACACAGGCACCTCATAGCCTGAGTGCTGTAGCGAAGGTGTTTTGGTCTCTGGCTGGAAGCACAGTTGATTCAAGCCTGTTTTGACAAAGCAAAATGTGTTTGTTGTGAAAAGCACTTACACAGCAAACTGTAATTACAGAGCAGTTAGGTTAATAGTGGAGCCAGCGTAACAGACTCTCTTGATTTCATTTGATCCAGCAAACCAACCTACCCATTGATCAAAACAGATGAGAACATTCCCTAACCTTTCCCTTTTATCTTTCTGGGACTTGGCATACTCTGCTGTCTTTTCTTGTCTAAAAGCAATAAATACTAGTTTAATTTTAAAGTTTTTTTAAATTTTTTTTTTTTTTTTTTTTTTTTTTTTTTTTTTTTCCTACCTGTTAATAGTAGTGTTATCTATGGCAAAGTCTCATTTTCCATCTGTTTCTGAGTTGGGAAAAACAGATTATTCCCGCAGTTTCTTGCACTTTCAATATGTACATTAGGTCAATATGTAAATGAAATATTAAATTGGCTCTTTTTCTTCTGTAATTTATATTTTGCTGTCTTTTCAGAGCTTTGGTTTTGGTTTTCCATGAACCTTTGAGAATTCATTTCTAGCTTTATAGACTAGTTTTGCAATATAGTAAAAATATTTTCTAAGATGCCTCAGGCATCACGGTACGCAGAACAACTGCCGTGCTTGCAGTGTGGCCTTGCCACATGGTGCTGTCTTAGCTGAGAAGGATGGAGTGCAGGGGATGACTGTCTTCTCTCCTCCTTGGTAGGACTCCCCACTATCAGGACTCTGGCAGTGGGGATGACTGACTGTGACTGGGAAAGGTGAGACACCCTCAAAGATTAGTGGTTAGCTGCTGGTGAATGCATTGCGCTATTTGGTGGTGGGTGGTTGGGTAGGTGGCATCATTTCACAACAAAATGAAAGAGTTTTGGTTTGCTGGAGGAGAGACCTGAAGAAGTTACTTTAATCAGAGACAGGGAGCTTTGTCTAGTCACTGGATGAATTTGGGAACTAGTTCTGAGAGCCTCAACCTGTGTATTTAGGCACAGGAAGCACTGTATTATAGTGTATTGAGCAGTGTGTGTACCTAACGTGAGCTTGCCCTGCAGTATTGTGGGGTCAATGTCCATATCCTCAGCTACTTCATGATCCCCCCAGTGGGAATACTACTGGTAAGGGTTGAGAGTCATCCCAACCTTTGAACATACATTTGGGAATGCTCCTTACTAGGCAACCAGGCTGTGACAGCTCATGTTTCAAAAAGTAGCCATGTGCCCTCAGAGCTGAACACGTAAGTCATTAAAAAGTAGAGCTGAAATCTTTCAGAGGTTGTTGCTCTTAAAAATCAAGTGCTACAGTCCATTTTGTTAATTCAACAGCCATAACAGACTCATTGATGGACTTGCATATATTTTCATCCCATTTTGAATGGATGTTGAGATGCATCTGTTTTGACTTCTTTCATTGTACTGAATATAACTAAATTAAAAGTGATTTAACTTTTGAATCATTTGTTTAACAAATATTTGCTCCTAGAGTGAAATGAGCAGGCATTGTGTTTGCTTGCTTCTTTTGTTAATGGGCCTCCTTTACACATAGGACAATATATGGCTAACTAAATAGAAACTAGAACATAGGCATCTGAAAAAATTGTCCTCCTCACCATGTACCTGAGCTTTAAATGTCTGCAAACATGTAGACATGGTGAATATGCTCCTTGCATATTAGCTTTTCAGGAATGTCAGTACAAGTTAATACTTCTGTCAATAACACTGAGAAAACCATTAGTGAGAAGATAGTGTTCTACTGTTATTCTCTTTTTGAAGAGGAGGAGCAGTACTTTGGGGCACAAAACAGAAGACATAATTGTGAAGTAGTTGGGCAGAAATATAACTCTCAAAATCATAGCATTACAAATTCTAGTTTGGCCAAACATAAAATTTAGGTGAACCTGATGGCAAAATGCTATCATAAGAAGATAATGACATTTCTGTAGAAAGACTTGATAGTCTTGCTTGTGAGAATTCTCTTGCCTGGAAATTTTCCAGAAAGAGAGAGGAAAAAATGGAAAATAAAAGTTGTGATTTGTATGGGAAAGGAAGCTACAAGAAATAGGTGGACCTCAGGTCTGTATGCTTGCCTGCTGCAATCCGAAGAAATAGAAAAACCAGGTTAGGAAATTTGATTAAAGGACCAGTGAAGCAAAGGCCAGGTTGGGGTAATTTGCATCTGGCTAGCACTACCATGAGGACCTGTCAGAACATACTCAATTAAGTGCTCCCTGTGAAAATTTCGGTAGACTTGTGAGATTTTTCTTGTTATTATTACTATATTTTTCAATTAAAAGTTTTTATTAATACAGTAGTGGTGCTTTTCAGGATTGTCTTGGTAAATCTTGTACTGATGTGTCTGATGTATTATTAAATTAGGGGTGTTTGTTTTTAATAAAATGCAATCAAAGAGGTGGAGGGGAGAGCGTCTGACAGAGGCTGAGTTTCACTGTGAAATATCCATTGTAGGATGAGAAATTCACTCCATTTTACTTAACATTCTTAGTTTTTCATTCAAGTTTGATATTCACATAATGTGCTTTCCCTGTAACTTACTCTTTCTTGTAATGAATTTATTAGCATAACCCTTTTCTTCAGTAGATGTGACATTATATCAATATTTAATATGATAGAAATGTTTAATACATTTTCCAAGGGATATTGCAGAGTCAGAAGAGGGCAATAGGAAAGCTGAAGGAAGTGTGGAAGCAGCACTCCTGAAAGTGGGCTAAGCTTGCCTCCTGTAACAGAGAACTTATTCTAGGTAGTGAATATGTGGTTTGGCAAAATGACTTATTCCCAGCTTTATTCTGAATTGTTGAGTGGCTGTGCTCATCTTCTGAACCCCTACTAGATCACTAAAGCTCTGCCTCTTTCTCATCTGTATATGATGCTTCTTCATTCATACAGAGCCAACATGCTCTTTCAGTGATGTGTTAATGTATGGAGAGAGATGTGCCACTCTGCCTGATAGAGAAAACACACAGCTGGTGCTTTTTCTTCCAGGTTTGCTCCCAGTATCTGCTCTCTCTGATTTTTCCATCAGCCACTGTTTTCAAGCCTTTGTTCAGCCATAGAGAGCACTATCTGTCCTTGAAGTGTAAACTTTTAATTCTACATTCCCTCCTCCTTCCTTTATTAAGTCAGTTTACACTGGACAAGAAAATAAGGAGGCTTATTTTCGGTAACTTTGAACTTCTGTAGCTGCTATTGGACATTTGGATATTTGGGTACTCAACACCCCTGAAAACCCTATTTCAGGTGTTAAAAGTAATTTTTTGCTGCTTTGTTGCCGAGCTGCTTCAAGCTGTGCATAAGCAGATAAACTAGGTGCATATTTTCCAGTGACATAAGGAATTAGTAGATTTGAATGCAGATCATTCCCAGAGCTGAGGAAGTAAAATTCAGATGTTTTATATTTGCTATGGTAAGTACCTACATGAGCTTTGAAAAACTGTAAATGTAAGACATAGATAAGTAAAACAAATCTTTCAAGGAAGCAGCCTGTAGTATGCCTTAGCATTTGATGAAACACATAAAACAGATCCTTGCATAAAATTGGGACTTTAATGCTAGTAAATACACTGGTTTTCTGGAAATTGACTATTGATTTGATCATTGTGTGGGTGACTGGCTGTCTGGAGCTTTGGTCTGCTTACACCGTTTCTCCTGGTGCCAAGACTCATAGGCAGCCCATTGCTTTCTAATCATCCTTGCTGCGATGTCAGTGCCATGCTACCTGATGATCATAAACCACCACGCAGCTATTAATGTGGCTGTGGAGTAGCTAGTAAGTCGTGTTTTCTCCCTTTTACAGATGAGGTGGGCAAGGAAGGCAAAGATATGCTAAATGGCATCCTGAAGGCCACAAAGTTTTTGCTTCAGCCAGCTGTTCCTTTGGCTCCGGCCCCAAATATTCAGGATGAGGCTGTCTGCTGCATATAGCTTGTATATAGCATATATTTTCTGGAGAGTGTGGAAGATAACTTCCTGACACAGCTGGTTGGTGAGCCTATCAGAGGAGTTGCCCCGCTAGACCTTCTGTTCACTAACAGGGAAGGACTGGTGGGAGATGTGGTGGCTGGGGGCTGTCTTAGGCAGAGTGACCACGAAATGGTGGAGTTCTCAATACTTGGTGAAGTCAGGAAGGGGACCAGCAAAACATCTGTCTTGGAATTCCAGAGGGCTGACTTTGAGCTGTTCAGGACACTGGTTGGCAGAGTCCCTTGGGAGGTGGTTCTGAAGGACAGAGGAGCCCAGGAAGGCTGGGCGCTCTTCAAGAAAGAAATCCTAATGGCTCAGGAGCGGTCTGTCCACACATGCCCAAAGACGAGCCGGCGCGGAAGAAGACCGGCCTGGCTGAATAGAGAGTTGTGGCTCGGGCTTAGGAGAAAAAAGAGGGTTTATAATCTCTGGAAAAGAGGGCGGGCCACTCAAGGGGACTACAAGGATGTTGTGAGGCAGTGCAGGGACAAAATTAGAAAGGCCAAAGCTCATCTGGAGCTCAATCTGGCTACTGCTGTTAAAGACAACAAAAAACGTTTTTATAAATACATCAATACCAAAAGGAGGACTAAGGAGAATCTCCACCCTTTACTGGATGCAGGGGGAAACTTAGTTACCAGAGATGAGGATAAAGCCGAGGTGCTTAACGCCTTCTTTGCCTCAGTCTTTAGCAGCAAAACCAGTTGCTCTCTGGATGCCCAGTACCCTGAGCTGGTGGAAGGGGATGAGGAGCAGAATGTGGCCCCCACAATCCACGAGGAGATGGTTGGTGACCTGCTACAGCACTTGGATGTACGCAAGTCGATGGGGCCGGACAGGATCCACCCAAGGGTACTGCGGGAACTGGCGGAAGAGCTGGCCAATCCACTTTCCATCATTTACCGGCAGTCCTCGCTATCGGAGGAGGTCCCACTTGACTGGCGGATAGCAAACGTGGCGCCCATCTACAAGAAGGGCCAGAGGGTAGACCCGGGGAACTACAGGCCTGTTAGTTTAACATCAGTGCCAGGGAAGCTCATTGAGCAGATTATCCTGGGCGTCATCATGCGGCAGTTGCAGGGCAAGCAGGTGATCAGGCCTAGTCAACATGGGTTTATGAAGGGTAGGTCCTGCTTGACAAACCTGATCTCCTTCTATGACAAGGTGACATGCTTAGTGGACGAGGGAGAGGCTGTGGATGTGGTCTACCTTGACTTCAGTAAGGCATTTGACACCGTTCCCCACAGCATTCTCCTCAGGAAACTGGCTGCCCATGGCTTGGACTGGCGCACACTTCATTGGGTTAAGAACTGGCTGGATGGCCAGGCCCAGAGAGTCTTAGTGAATGGAGTCAAATCCAGTTGGAGGCCGGTCACTAGTGGAGTCCCCCAGGGCTCAGTACTGGGGCCAGTCCTCTTTAACATCTTCATCGAAGATCTGGATGAGGGGATTGAGTGCACCCTCAGTAAGTTTGCAGACAACACCAAGTTAGGTGCATATGTCGACCTGCTCGAGGGTAGGAAGGCTGTGCAAGATGATCTGGATAGGCTGCACCGATGGGCTGAGGTCAACGGTATGAAGTTCAACAAGGCCAAGTGGTGGGTTCTGCACCTGGGGCACAACAACCCCAAACAGAGCTACAGGCTGGGAGATGTGTGGATAGAAAGCCGCCTGTCAGAGAAGGACCTGGGTGTTTTGGTTGACAGTCGGCTGAATATGAGCCAGCAGTGTGCTCAGGTGGCCAAGAAGGCCAACAGCATCCTGGCTTGCATAAGAAACAGTGTGACCAGCAGGTCCAGTTATGTGATCGTCCCCCTGTACTCGGCTCTGGTGAGACCGTACCTCGAGTACTATGTTCAGTTTTTGGCCCCTCACTACAAGAAGGACATGGAGGTGCTTGAGTGAGTCCAGAGAAGGGCTACGAAGCTGGTGAAGGGTCTGGAGAACAAGTCTTACGAGGAGTGGCTGAGGGAGCTGGGATTGTTCAGCCTGGAGAAGAGGAGGCTCAGGGGTGACCTTATCGCACTCTACAGGTACCTGAAAGGAGGCTGTAGCGAGGCGGCGGTTGGTCTATTCTCCCACGTGCCTGGTAACAGGACGAGGGGGAATGGGCTAAAGTTGCACCAGGGGAGGTTTAGGTTGGATATTAGGAAGAACTTTACAGAAAGGCTTGTTAGTCACTGGAGTAGGCTGCCCAGGGAAGTGGTTGAGTCACCATCCCTGGAGGTCTTTAAAAGACGTTTAGATGTAGAGCTTAGGGATGTGGTTTAGGGGATGATTTGTTAGTGTTAGGTCAGAGGTTGGACTTGGTGATCTTGTAGGTCTCTTCCAACCAAGACTTTTCTGTGATTCTATGATTCTGTGATATGCCAGCTACACAAGAATGGAAAATATGGGGTGAAACACGGGGAATCTCATGCTGGCTTGCAATAATAGTTATGCTTCTAAACGCGAGCCCATTGTTTTGTAGCTGAAGGAGCCTTCATGTAGCAAAATAGCTGATGCATTTTAGTTGGTTAGAGCCTCCACCCTCTTCCTTTACACTTTTCCAGAGCTAGGGATGGGTAAATAAATCTCAGCAGTGGTTGCCTGCACCCTGCTTCAAATTGCTTGGTATCAACGTGTGGCGAGCTAGCTAGGATTAAATTCCTGCCCCTCATTTTCTAAATTAGTTTCCTTAGGGCCCTGAAACAGCAGGAGGAAGAACAAAAAGTGTGACTTCAAGATAGTAAGCTCAGTCTTTTGACATGAGGAATATTTACTTTATTTTTCATTGAGATTCCATTCAGCTTGTTTGAACATTTTCTTCCCCTTTGTGATTCTTTATAATGGTTATTTTTAAATATTCTTTGATCATGCTGCCTTAGCGTTGTTTATCTCACAGAGTGTAGCCTTTTGTCTCACAAGAGCAGGTTCACTCCCTCCCTACCTTGACACATGCTGCTGAACATGGCTGTGTTCTTGCTGTGCAGCGGATCTATTCACGGTTTTATGAGTGGAAAGGGCTGTTTGCCGTGTGGAGCCCAGCAGGGCTAATAGCATATTTTTTCCCTGAGCTATTATCCCACTGGATTACCACCTGCCTTTTTACTATTTTGCAGACTATTTACATGGTCAGCTGATAAGTGATAGGTAAGCTTACTATTAATTGAGTTCCTTATTTAGGAGTGTAATTTGGGATGGACAGACCACACATAAGGCACCAAGAATAATTCTCTGGGGGTATGTAGGCTTTGACTCAGGTTAGTTATCAGGGTGAACTCCTTCTACAAAGTAGCTTCAGACAGGAAGAAGCTCTCCACTTTATGGCAGAAGTTTTGGGAAAGATGATACAAACTTAAATGGGGAAGGTACTGTTGTTCACTGCTCCTCTGTGTTAAAACACTCAGTTTCCTGTAGTAGGAAGCTATAATTCTCAGTCTTGACACATACAAGCAAAATCATTTTACATATACATATATTTCAAAGATCACAGTCAGCTATGTTTGGTCCCCATTACTTCCACAGAAAAATTTGGAGTAGGGGAGATATGGGTGATAGGCTTCCAAAAAAGGTAATTAGGTCAGCCATTATCCATCCACCAACATCAGAGGCAAACGTATCTTCTGCCAAAAGCCCATCTAGCCCTAATCTCTTCACTACCAAGTAGGAAAGTAGGAAATTTACTCTGCTCCCTCAAAATATGTTCAGCAGTGCTTAGATGGGTAACATTATAGGACAAAAGTTTTATTTACTGGTCAATCTAAGATAAGCCTGTTTTCTCAATTAGCCCTCTGCCTAAAGCTGTTTTTTTTTTTTTTTTTTTTGTTTGTTTGTTTGTTTGTTTGTTTGTTTGTTTTTGACAAGCAAAGAAAGGACATTTTATCTGAAAATTGAAGAAGATTGTGGAAAGAAAAGAGGAAAAGATATATAAAGTAAAAAGAAAGGAAGGAAGGAAGGAAGGAAGCAAGCAAGGAAGGAAGGGGGAAAGAGGGAAAGGGAAAGAGAGAGAAAGAGAGAGAAAGAAAGAAAGAAAAGAAAGAAAGAAAGAAAGAAAGAAAGAAAGAAAGAAAGAAAGAAAGA
>CM021765.1:145014641-145070937 GCA_011076525.1 Nettapus auritus
AAAGAAAGAAAGAAAGAAAGAAAGAAAGAAAGAGAAAGAAAGAAAGAAAGAGAAAGAAAGAAAATGTTGATGGGAGAAGCTCAGGATTAGTCAGATTTCATTTCATTTCATTTCTCTTTCCCATCAGAAACTGTTCTGACAATGTACCTATAAAATTAAAGAAGATGGGGAAGAAACTCAACACCTTCTTTAGCTTGAAAGTTGTTACCATGTGTCTGAGCAACGTATCGCTTCTAGATACCATTTTCATTGTACTGGCATCAGTAGCATTTGAAATCTAAGTAACATGAAATAGATATGACAGGAAAATGAGAAACAATACTGAGTTGCCATGTGGAAGCTCTGTTTTAAATGGACACATTCTTTCCAGCTTCTCCCATGTGCAACTACTTTGGCCATCATCACAAAAGAGAATGGCATAAAACACTGATTCTGTTGACATCAGTAGGGTTTTTGCCATGAGCTCTACTGGCAGAAGTTTTCCTTTCCCAGTCTCAGGTTTCCTTTCCCTCCAATGTGTTGTATTCTGTGTCATATTCTAATCTGTGTCATATTCTAACAAGATATTGTTCTCTGAAGTTGCTCACCATGATTCTTGATGCACTTTCCACTCCTTGGAAATAAAATGAATTTTGCACCACCTGTTTCCATGCTATCAAATGTCAGGAAAAGCATGTTCCTGTGAATTTTAATCCTGTCTTTCCTTGGTTGGCCTTTTGTGTCATTGAGAATTACACACAAGTTCTGATAATGTTTCTCTTTTATATGCCCTTGGTGTGATAAGCAGTAATAGGTACAGCACTGTGGTTAATTACAGAGTTACCAGCCCTTGCAGTGACTGGGGTAACCTACAGCTCCAAGTCTTAGGCTCTCTCCAGACTCAGGTGGACATCTCCATATGTCCTCTATTTGGGTAAAGTTTTAAAGATTGTCTTTGCAATCTATCCTCTTGCTTAGAAATAAAAATAAATAAATAAAAGGTGTGAAAAGCCAACACAACCATCATAAATTAAAAAATATATATAGCGAGGGAAATAAAGTGGAAGTTTTAACAAAGAAATGAGATTTCTGCTTGAAACGAACACTTTGTGAAAGTCTGATTTGTGAGCTAAAAGTTTGAATGAAATATAGAACTATATAATGGCCTAATACAGTATCTCTGAAACTGAGAGAGAAAAGAAACAAGTGCTGTTGCATTATTATAAATTGAAGAAAAACTACAAGGAGAAGTAGAACACAAATGGCTACTGTAGAGCAACTTCAACTATCAGTTGCAATGAACATACTGGACAATTTTCTACCCTTATCTTTTAATTGTTCTTTCAACCTTTGCATACTTTTCTTTTTGCTTTCAGAGAAACAATGCAGAACATTTGTTTTCAGGACTTTAAAGGGAACTATTTTTCACTTATTCTTATAAAAAGGTGTCAGTATTCTGCACAATGAGGGTTTTCTCTCTTGCACAAGATTTGTAGTATTGCTGCAGTTCCTACCTTATCATTTTTACTTCAAAGACGGGAGCCTGTAAATCCTCACATTTTCTTCAGTGCCCCCTCTAAAATACAAATAGCCCTGAAAGTAATTGGCACTGGAGAGGTGATGCTTTCATTAACATTCCAACAAATCTTATAGCCTTTTTTGTATTCCTGTGTGTAGAATCATTCTATGTTCTGTTTCCGGGGCTCCCTTTTAAAAATTGCACCCCATTTTGGGTCTTGCTGAGATTGAAATTTCTGTGGTGACCAACAGGAAGTTCCTCTCAACTGTTATTTGGGACCAAGATACGACAGAGAATTACATACAAGTTCTATCTTGTAAGCAAATAAATATTTAACAGGACCTCAAAAACACATAATATATTTTGTCACCTGGGCCTTTCTTCTTCGGCTCAGATTTCTTCCATTTGCTATCCCAGCTGCTTTGTGCCTTACCATCTCTCACCCTCCCTGTAGACATTCTGAATTAATGATGGCAAAAGGTTTTAGAGCAAATTCATTCCTGTATGAAGTCACTTTACTACTAATGCTCTGCACACTTGTTTCTCTTAAGATAGTGCTAATTGGAGACTGCAGCATTTTCATGTTTAGTGAGAGAGGGAAAATTCAAATTTCTAGTCAATTCTCTCGTATTTTTAAGAGCAGTGGCATCATTATTCTTCACCCCTTGAAATCTGACCACTTTTTCATTATGATGGCGGATCTAGGAACCAATTTCAGCTTGCTTGCTTTGATAATGGAACAAATGGAACAGGAGCTCCGAACTGTTCTCAGCATCATTTTTTTTTTTTTTTTTTTTTTTTTCTCTTATATGTTGCAGAACTTCTGCTCCTGAGGGAGAACATTTTAACTGTGCCCAACCCTGAAGATGCAACAGTTAGCAGGAGGTGGTTAGTCTACAGAGAAAGACCACACTGACAAATTTTGTCAGTGACTAGCTTTGATCCTGGTACTAACTCACAGAATTAAGTAAAGGCGTTTCATATGTCCTGATCTTCTAGCTAGAAAAAGGAGTAGAAATATACATTAGACTTCTCTTTTAAAGACTTTTAGAAAGGCATAATTCAAGGACATTTTCTCTAGTTAATGAAATATTTTACAATGGAAATGCTCAGCCCTCTGGGATAGCTTATCTGTTTTGAAATGAGCTGTTAAACTTCCTATAAAGGCCTAGAAAAAAATAAAATTTTGATTCTCTAAAACCCTCCCGCTACATAAAACACAAGAGGTAGCAGATGCATTGAGATGCAAAAATAATAAAATCTGGTTTAAAAAATGATAATTTGATAAAAGTAAATACAGTATTTTGGCCATAATGTACATTTGTAATTTCATGCCAAGGACAGTCTGTCTAGTACTCCACTGGAGTATTTTGAGGAAGAATTTGAAGATTATTGAGGTTGCCTTGTGGGCATTCATAGAGTGGTCATCCTAAACATAACGATCACAACAGAGAAAAAGCATATAAGATTTTTTTATTTTATTTTATTTTATTTTATTTTATTTTATTTTATTTTATTTTATTTTATTTTATTTTATTTTATTTTAATTTAATTTTACATGTCATGTAATGGCCTGATACCAAAGATAAGTTTGCATCTTGCTATCAAACAGAAAATAGTGGATATAGTAGAGGAAGATACAGGCTTCACAAGTGGTAGATTGAGGGAAGACAGACACTGAGGAACAGCAGAGGGTTTCACTCATCAGAATGTCCTGAACAGAGGGAAGGCTTGGGGGATGATGGTTAATAAGATCAGGGAAAGGGTAGTCATGACAGAGGGGACATCAGAATTGGGAAAAAGGAAGAGTTTGCTGTATCCTTGGCCATCAAACTATTGGTATTACTGGAATAAATATATTTTCTAGAAAGTACAGACAGGAGGAAAAAAAGCTTGTACAAGTTGAGGGGGACAAGTGAACATGCCATCTGCAAGGAAATATTTTTGGGGGAGGTGGAATGGAGGAAGGTTCATGGACCTCTGAGTACTGGCTGGTTAAAGATCTCCCCAAAGCTTTATTAAGTAGACATGAGTCAACATATTCAAATATACATAGCAAATATGTAAATCAACACAAAGGTACTTCATGTAGATTAGCAGCCATCCTTCTTTTCTTTTAATCTGGGTGTTGTCCTCTTAGCCCAGGTTCTCTGCCTCTGTTGTGGAAGTAGTGACTGCACTGTGGCATCCTATTTGTGTGCTTTGGCTAGCCATCACCCTGTAATATTTGTTGCCCACACAAAGACTGAAAAGGATTATAGCCGTGTAATGCTATGTAGTCAGACAGAAGCAGACAAATTAAGATATGTATTACATGTTAGGTTATCTCCCTCATTTACCAGTATTTATCTCCCACTGTTTATCTAACATTGCTGTGATAGAAATTTCCAGGAGTGTTTTGAAAGACAAAGGTGTCCCTCTTTCACAATTACAGAATGAAAAGAGCCTCACTTGCCAGGATTTGTAAGCATTTCATACTGATCTGCTCTATTCTTGGCAGTAGCACGTGGATTCCAAACCCCCCACTTTTTTTTTTTTTTTTTTTTTTTTTTTTTTTTTTTTTTTTCCAGATTGCAAACTTTTTGAAAAGTCATTTCATTTGAGTTGTTTTATATGGTGCCCAGAACAATAGTGGTCTCATTTGTGACTAAAGCTTCTTGATGCTCTGATGTTATCTTTAAAGAACAACACTGAGAATTTGTTACGTTAAAGTGAGTAAAGGTTCACTTGCATAAATCTGAAAAAAAAGTCATGTTCTGTATGACATGAGCACTAGAGGTATCTCTTAATCCTTGGCTCTATGTGCTTGCAATCTTCTAATCCTTTCTTCAAATAGTCCATTAGTTTAATATCAGCTAGTTACTGGCCCAGCACATTTTTTTTATTATTATTTTTTTTTCCCAAAGAGATTTTTTAATACACCAAAGGAAATTGTGCAGAACAAAAGGTCACACTTAGTTGCATTAATGCAGTCTCCATCTTTGCCACCAGAGTGGTGGCTCCAACTATGCTGAAACACTCATGAGCCATAAGAAAAATAAAAGGAAAATCTCATCAGTGACAGCTGTACAGGGATGATTTTTCACTCATTGAAGAGACTGTCATAACTCACAGTCCTAAGAGAGTGTCTGTTTCTCACTGTCACTGGTGAGATAAGCTATATTTAATGCTGCAACATCAAAGCTGCCAATTTTACATTTGCATTTAGTGGTACAGTTACAAATTAAATTCAGCGTCTGCCTGGTTTTGGTTCGTAGAGGGTAAATGGATGTAATTACAGTAGAGGGGGAGAAGGGCTTACTTAAAAAAAGTTTCAAAGTGCAGGATTTGACATTTTAGGAACATTAGGCAGATACAGATTTTAGTAATGTGAATTTATATATTATCAGTGAAAAAAACATTAAAAAAACATTCACGAGCACATTGAGGTCAGACTTCTTATTCTGCAAATTATGATAGAGTATCTTTAGTTAGCTCAGTGCTAAATATAAAAGAAAATCAACGTCCAGTCTCCCATAATTAGTATGGAAAAAAGAGTTTATGTTATCAGCAATGAAGATGTGATATATATTTGTGAATGTAAACAATGGTGGGATACAATTAGAAGGAGAATATTCTAGTTGATTATCTGCTTGTTTAAATGAGGAAAAATGCATCAAGTTCCTTTCAGGTGGTGGAATATATAACAAATTACTGATCAGGATTAAGTATCACTTCTTATTTTCTTTAAAAGGCTAGTGAAGTAATTGGAAAACACTGGATAGAGTCTGTTGTACTAAGACAGCATAAATCTAAAGTAAGTGTGACAAACGTACAATGGTTACACTTCTTCACTATCCATGTGTCCTATGTCTGAACTATTTATTAACTGAAATGTGAATGGGCAATGAAGGGCCAATTTATATGTAACACCAAGAGATGTATTATAACTGCCTTAAGCATTGATTTCCTTCCTTTGCCTATTCTTGACTGGGATATACACACATAGAACAGCAATAATGTGGGGGTTCCTTATCAGATCTTGGATATTTCCCCAGACTGCCTGCAGCCATTAACCTTGCATATTATCTGACTTTAGTGATTAGTACAAGGCACATAAAACCGTATTGATAGCCAGCCTTGGGTTAGAATGGTGAGCTGAATTATTGGAGGTTAGTTTTTGCTGACTTTGTGATACAAATGATAGTATTATGCTGGTTCTGTGAAATTGCTAATTTGTCATTTCTTTCATGGTGTAGTCAATGATGTGGTACTAATGAATGAGGCACGTAATTGTGTGATACAGAACTGTAGCTTCTTGCTGATCACTCTGTGCCTATATTAGAGGGAAAATGTCAAGACTCTTTGTTCAGTAGTTCATTTCACATTTGTGTGCCATGCTATTAGATGATCAGAAGCAGTGTTTGTAATTAATGCTAAGGTAATCGCAGTTTGGCTTATAAACCTAACTTTGTTCTGTTGTGCTCATTACTTTTATGGGACTCTTTAGTAGGATTCTAGCACTTTGCTTTTGCAGCTCTTCTGTGAGACGTACGCAAAGCATCTGCAGTGATCTTCAGCAAATGAAGTCCACCAGGATCTTAGAGCTGCTGTCCTTTTGATATCTCCCTTTGTTTGTCTCAGAGACTATCCAGTAAAATGGGCCTCAAAAAGGATTTAGGAGATACAAGTTTGGGAGAGTGGGTGAACTGGTGGTTGAATGCTTAAAGCATTTCTTTTTGTCTACTGACTTATTTTTGCTTAAATGTTTTATTTTGTGCAAAGGGATCTAACTGAACCAGATTAGCAAATTGCTGTGGTCAGTAAAAATGCTTCTTACTCTTTTGACAGAAAAAGATATTTTTTGAAGACTAAGCATATATTTAAAATACCTTAAATATGAAATTTTTGAAAAAATGTTACAACATATAATTTCTGCAATTTTTCATCAGTTTCTGAACTTTGTCTTCAAAGGGCAGATGTAGTTTGAAATTAAAGTTAATAGTAATTTAATTTGAAAAAAGGCACTGTAAAGTGATTGATCTAAACCATATTTCTTCATCTTCTTTTTTGTTTAGGAAATGCTTACAATTTTTATTTTATCCTTAAATCACACTGAAATTTCTTTTGTGAGGTAGGTTCATTTTCTGTCCATTTTTACTAAGAAATATGACACAGAAGGAAGGAGTAGGATTTTTATGGATTTTGACTTCTGGAAAAATGGTAATTGTTGTTAGTAGTACTAAAAATGGAATACACACACACACACACATGTATGTGTGTGTGTGTGTATATTTTCAGGAGGTGTTCCTATTTCCAAATTGGATGCATCTATGAGTTTTTCCACTTTTTATTTATTTGAATTTAATTGTAAATGTATTAAATAGATATTCTATGCCTCTCCCCAAAATGTTTTTGAACATTTAAAATGTTGGTGTTTCCCTTTTATTTTTATAAATTTCCTTTTTCTTATTCTTTATATATTTTATATCCAAGAAGAATAAGGCTTAAGCAAGGAAGGAGAAAAAAATTATTTGCAATGAATTAGGACAAAATCTTTTATTTTAAATGATAAATCGGAGTTCATAGTTTTTCACAAGTATAATTTCAGTCTCAATTATTAGATACTTCTTAGTGTTTAGTGCAGAAGGCACTGAAGAATTAGAAGTACAAATATCTTTCTGCTTTCTACCTGGCATTATGAAGCAGCTAGAGCAAACCATTTGCTTTTGTACACATCGATAGACCCCCCTCTTCTGCCTGAAGTGGGCAAGTTCTACTGCAACAAGGGCTGTGGTGGAGCACCAGCTCAGGCACTGTTGCCTGCAGGAGCTTTATGGTGGTTCTCATGCCATTTGACATTTAACTACAAGTCCAGCTTATGAAAACAAGTAAATACTGCAAAATCTCAGCCTGTGTTCAAATAAGACAGAGATATGAAAAAAGAATGAGAGACGGTATTATTAAAAAAAATGAGAAATAATCATGGTTTGCCAAGAAGTGACAAAATGTCTAGAAAATGAGCCCAAGTGGATCCTGAGGGCTTGAAAACCAGAAGGTGAATGTGGTAGAGGCAGAACCAAGAGTTTTCCCAGAGTTATAAATATAAAAAGTTCTGGTTTACACTAATTGAATGTTTCTTGTATGATGTATTGGTAAATTTTTACAGATTTAGAGATTTAGATTCTGATTTACTGTTGTCCAGTTTGGTTAGATGTTAGTATGATACCACTGAGCTCAAAATGATCTCAGGCACAAGCCCTTCTTTCCTTATTGGTCTGAGCAGTTTAATTGTGAGAAAATCACTTTGACAATCAGTATTTTAACCTTCTTACTTGTAAAAGGGGTATAGCAGTGTTTGTTTCTCTCTGAAAAGTCTTTTTCAGTTTCACATAGGAATGACAGTCTTTAGCTGTTAGTGAATACTGCCTATGATATTCAGTAGAGGTGTTCTGTGTCCCCCATTAAATTTAGCAGCAGAAGTCCTTGCTGCCCAAATAAAAGAATCAGTCTCAAATTAATCTGATATATTTAGATTTAAATAGATGCCCCTTCAATCTTTGTGGGCTCAGTTTTTTTACCATATGCAGCTGTAGTGCTGTAATGAACTTTCACTGATGATGAAGTTGTTACATTTATTAAAATGACATCAGTATAAATAGTGAACTTTTGTAAGAGTTTTTGTATTTATTGCTTTAATTTTCAAGCCAGCAGTCATGCCATTCTAAAAGGTATTATTAACATGTCTCTGAGTTTGGATTGATGTCCTCCTCCTGCTGAAGAACTCAAAACTCTGATAGTGAAATATTTGCAAATTGTTCTTCTGCCTGAAGCCATGTAATGGAAGATGGGAAGGCAGCTGTTTTCAGACCCACGTTCTTTCTGTACAAGCAATTTTGCGCTGGTTCTCATATAGTGGTTTACTTGGGAGCCTACATCTTCATAAATTAACAGCAAAAGCTCTACCTTTAGTATCATTCAAAAGCAAGTCAACAGCTTTTTTTTTTTTTTTTTTTTTTTCCTTCTCTTTTTTGAGATCTTTAAATATTTGTGGAATGTGGGATGCACAAGCTTTTATTGTTAGATATGGCATTTTTGACAAGATTAATTTAATAGCAAATACAGGAAAAAAGACAATGTTAGGGTTCCACTAATGCAGAGTTTGTGGCTTTCTGAAGCACAGGAATAGTAGAATTTGGAGAGACACAGTGGGGAGCACATGCCATTTCTGTATTGTGATGGCCTTTTGCAGGGCTCAGGCAGTGTAATTTACCAAATGAACCAATGAACTGGGAAACAGTTTCTATTCCTAGTACTGTCTCCAAATAAGGATTTATATTTAGACTATAAAGTTCATAGATGATCTTTCACAATGTGTTTGCACAAAGCCAAGACTAAAAGGATTTGAAATTAAGTAGATACACTTATTTTCTTCTGTTACTGTTGTTATAGACATATAAGGAAATTTTTAAGAGAAGTCTTATAGAGAGAGATAATATCTCTTAGTTGGAGCAACAAATATAACTGGAAAAACTCAGCAAGCTATTGGTCATACAAATAATATTAAAAAAAATATTTTCATTTTTGTTTAGATTGAGAGAAAATGTAGTTGCTACTTTTGTGATAGAAGGGTGTAACATGGGTTATCTCCCAGTGGGCAGAAATAATGTATAGACAGAAATGTACAGAGCAGAGGGAGAGAAGAATATATTTTAAAACAAATGTCTTACTGGAATTTATGATTTCTAAAATCTAGGAGTGCTATGAACATTATTTTGTAGTTGTTTTTTGAGACATTTTTGCAGGTCACCACTGAATTGCAGGATTAGGGATGAGAAATGGAGCGACTGGTGAATACCTGGGTCTTGAACTGATTTTGTATGTATGTGTGATCTCACTCTGGAACACAGCAATTATTATGTTTTGGCTACTCAGTTGTTATGAGAACTCTGTATGAAGAGTATGTGAGCAACACTATGTACTGAGAAATATTGGGATCTGAAGACTTTGATTTATTATTATTATTGTTATTATTATTTTTTTAAAATTATTATTGAGTGTGGGGTGAGTTATTTAGTGCACTCTTACACAGAACTATTGTAGAATCAGAATAATGATTCTATAACTTCAGTTGGACTTTTAAAGACCATCTAGTTCCAACCCCGTGCCATGGTCAATGAGTTGGAACTTCCACTAGGCCAGGTTGCCCAAATCTCTATCCAACCTGGCCTTGAACACCTGCAGGGATGGGGCAACCACAACTTATCTGGGCAACCTGTTCCAGTGCCTCTCCACCCTTAGAGTGAAGAATTTTTTTCTTATATCCAATGTAAATCTACTGTCTTTTAGTTTAAAACAGTTACTTCTTGTCCCATCACTACAATTTGACAAGCTTCCTTCCTATTAGTCAGACCAGACATTGTCCAGGTCTGTTCAGTACTTCTTGGGCTATAATAACTTTCGTCAGTTTGAGGTCTAATGAAACTGGGAGGTTACTTGAAGGCTAGGGAATTTTCTGTTGGGAACATATATTTGATGGTAGATTTTTTTTTTTTTTTTTTTTTTTTTTATTTTTTTTTTTCCAGAACATTTTGCAATTCTTTATTAGCTTTTCCTATAATTTCCAAAGACTGGTGGCATGTGCTATTCAAGGGTGTTTAATCAGTGGGTAGTGTTTTTTGTATGTTTGTTTTTGTTTGTTTGTTTTTGTTTTTGTTTTGTTTTGTTTTTCCCTATAAGGAGTTCTTTCATGACAACTAGTTACTTTCTGTATCTGTATGCTATGAAAATGAGAGTCTTCCATGTGTTTATTCTCAATAAAATAGATTATTGGATCAAGTGGAGATAAGAAAATTACTTGTTCTTCTAATCATCCACACAACAGCCATAACACTTTATGCCCAGGAGAATTTTTCTCACTTTCATTTAATTCAAGTTCTATGTCTTCTACTGTTTTTGTTGTTGTTTTGTTGTGTTTATTTCTTATTATTATTTTTTTTAAATTATTGGTAAACGTTTCCTGCTATGTGTCTTTCTCATTTGGTTAGAAATGGGTGTTGCAGATTTAACCCAGTACTGGACAACCCTGAACAACGTCTGAAACAGGTCAAAAGAGATCTGCTAGGGTCAGGGGGTCCAAGAATCCTTTTTGTCTACTAGCAAGGTGACACCCACAGTCTCTTAAAATGCTCGTAGGTCTGCCTTCTCCATTACATGGATCAAGAGGAGAGGGAGCTGGTCTCACTAAAGACCTACCTATAGTTGCCTTTTCAAGACTAGGTACCATTTTGCTGGACCCTAGAAGGCAAAGCTGAGTCTCATGTTGACCATCATCAATTGTAATCTGGTAAATCTGCACACTATTTCCCTTCCCTTGGGCATAAGCTGGAAAGGTTCATCTCTAAAAACAGCTGGCAGGCTAGCTGGGTGTTTCACCAAGTTTGTTTTTTTTAGACTCTACACATACTGCTAATGGGTTTTGTTGGCGTGGTGGTAGAGGACCAAAGAAAACAGACCTGTTAACAGTTTGGTTGAAACGAGAGATTTTTTTTGACCCGAAATCCCATGTATTAGAGCCTACTCATTTGACTGATAAAAGAACTTCCATTGTTGTGACAAATTATCTGTTTTGTCCACACTAAAATATAAAATATTTCTGTTGAAGGAAAATACGGCACCATAAATAATTAAAACCATTCCAATTGACTTTTTTGGTCAATTTTAATCTGACCTTAAATCTCAATGGTCAGCCTTTTTATTTTTATTTTTTTTAATTACTGATTATTTAGAGAGATTACTCTAAGCAATTACTAGTTAATATCCTTAATAGCCAGTTTTACATGTAGTCCTCTGCTATGTTGCCACTGGCCCTGCTTGAGAAATATAATACACTGAATATCAGATCACATCCTGTATGTCCCCAGTATTAAAGAGAACAAAATGAAAGTAATATGAATTTCACTGATAAGGACCACTTTTTCTGTTATTATAGTTCTATCAAAATGTACCAGTCTAATATTAAGCACAGATTTACATATCTTTGAAATAATACAATTATATATAAGAAACCATGCCTTAGTGATTAAGACAATGAAATCTGCCCCATGGAAGTCCACTGTTTTTGGTCTGGACAGTGGGACAGTTTTTTTTTTTTTTTTTTTTTTTTTTTTTTTCTAGAGGGTCACAATGGTTCTGTCAGTGATACTTGGGTTACATATTAAATGACCTTGTGGCGGTTCCTATTTTATTGTAATCAAGCATTTAGCAACAACTAGATGGTATATTTGTGCCTTGCAGTTAGTTGTTTCACTGAGATTAAGGAACTATGGACCTTCTACATGTGCTATTATTTATTGAACCATGTTTGAAGAAATTCGTCTACTGCTTTTCATCGATGGGAGTTTCTGGCTAACAGCACTTTAAATAAGTGGAAAATGCTCAGTTATCACCCAATGTGAACTGGATCAATAATAGTTTAGTAGTGTCTGATAATTGCAGTGGCTGTTATACACAAGAGCTTGCATCTTCTTGAGTGACTCTTATCAATCTATTGTCCGTCATCATCTGATAATCAGACCGAAAATATAGTAGGGAATTATCCCTTTCTGAATCAAGCTTGTGAAAAACATTTGAAATAATAGTAAAAAAAAATCTCATTGTTCAACTCAGCAGGGAGAAAAATTCAGTATCTGGGTGACTGTAGTGAGAAAGGGACAGAAAAAAAAATCCACTGTGCACTTACTAAGTAGAAAGATATGTATGGCATGATGATATAAGGGGAAAATATTTCTGCAAAATTCAGAGAGAGCTAAAATATTTGCATTTATATTCCAAAGAAGTCATGACCCTTTGTACTACTCAGGACTAAGCTGATGACTTGAAAGGAAACCACGGGACACACATAGCAAGAAAGGTATGTTAGAGTGCGGCAGAGCGCAGCTCTTGTTGCTTTGTTCCTGAGAGCAGCAGTATCTCCATTTCACAACACAAGCACCCCAACACTGCGATGGTGTGCAGCTTTGACTGTTCCCTCCTGCTTTTGGAAGTAATTTTGCTCCTGGACACACTGAGTTTGCTTACTAAGATGGGATATTTATCTCCTTCCCTTTTTCTTTCTATGTCAGCAGTAGTGAGATTTTTTTTTTTTTTTTTTTTATTTTTTTTAGTGATAGTATAATAATCATTCTGTTTATGCTTCTCTCTTCCTTTGTTGTTTATTTTTTATTTTTTTAATTTTTATTTTATTTTTTATGTAGCTACTTTTACTAACATATATAGCCTGGTTAACTTAGGTATCATGGACTTTTTCCTCTGCTGAGAAAAGTTGTCCATCTAGGTAATATTGCTAAGCTCAGTTACATGGGAGACCTAAAAGAATCCTTTGTCTCTTAACATATTTGTTGTAGGAATGAAGAAATGAAACAAAAGCAAAACCAAAAGAACACAAATAAACTAAAACAAAAACAAAATCAACCAACAAAACAAAACAAATGAAAAGGCAGTTAAATGAGATGTGCCTCTGTAGCTGATGATAGACAAATAATTGTTTCCAAGGGGAAATTTCAGAGATGTTGAATTCTCTCTCCTTCCTTCATTGTCCTTAGAAATGAAAGTTAAGGTGATGAAACTGTTAACTTGGATGCCTCAGCAAAGTCTTCATGCTCAAGGAAAAGTTTGGAGTCCTTTCTTCATTTACAGCAGAGGTATAACAGAAGCAGATGGGGGCCTTCTCTTTGCTAACAGGCCAGAATATCATACTAGTTGGGTACATTTATTTCAGTTGTTACAGGTGTGAGCTCTTACAGCTAATGCATTATTATGACATCTAAAAACTACACCTTTTCCCTGGAATGGACAAAGTTATAGGACTGGCTCTACACATACTGAAAATCTGATATATTTTAGGCTTCCTTCACAGGGATTATCTAAGAAGTCATGATGTAATTTAAAGATAGACTTGGATTTGAACATGTAGTTGTACCACTGGTTGCAACTTAACCATGGAACATTTCATAAAGAACACTAGCTTTACTGGTATATTCTCTTATGAAAATAATCCAACAGTTTTTGTGTATTCTACGAATAGCAACATCATGCTTTTCTTTGAAAAATGTTTTTGGCACCAGCCTATGGTATCAGGCCACCCATCTGACAGAAACCTATGTTGGGGAAAGAGAGAAGCACAAAGTAACTCTTTCCCCTTTCTGCTGTACTTTTAATTGCTGTATCTGCCTTTTGGCTACACTTATTCTATGAGATCATAGAATCACAAAGTAACTCAGACTGGAAAAGACCTTCTGAGACCAAGTCCAATTAATTAAGGTTTCTCAGGGACTGGTACAGTTGAGTTTTGGATATCTCCAAGGGTATTCACAACCTCTGTGGGTTCCTGTTCCAGAGTCTGGTTACTCTCATAGTAAAAGAAAAAATTTCCTTATTCATGGAAATTCAGAAACTCCTGTGTTTTCCATTTTGTGCCTGTTTCCTCTTGATTCATCACTGTGCACTCCTGAGAAGTCTGTCTCTATTACTTAGGCAATGTAGACAGCAATAAAACCTATCCTTATTTTTGTCACCATAAAGTTGAGCAAGACCTCTCCTTCAGTCTCTCTTTGTATGTCATACACTCCAGCCCCTTGACCATCTAGGTGTCTCTGTGCAGGACTCAGTCCATTAATGTCAGTTTCATTCTTCTTCTGGGAAGCTCCAAACTGGATACAGTACTGCTGGTATGGTTTCTCTAGTGCCAAGTAGAGGGGAAGGATCATCTCCCTTGACCTATGGGTTCTTCTCTTTCTCATGTAGACCAGTATTTTTGTTTGTCTTCAGTGCAAAGACACTAATGACTCTTGTTCAAAACAAATATGCTATGATGTGATGGCATAAATTGTTTTTAATTATACCTGGTCTTAAAAACCCCAGTAGTGCTTTTGAAAACTCTCTGAAAACTTTATATCATTGTGTCACAGGCAATTGTATTCAGAGTATCTCAGTTTAGATCTTATTGAATAGAGTCTGTAACACTCCTAAATGATATTTAAACCAGAAGTCTCAATCTACACTGGCTGTATTATCTTTAGGAAACTCTTTTATCTATTGAATAAAAACTTGATTTCTGATGTGTTGCATTTCTTGCAATGTGAAGGGTTAAATGCAACATTTCTTTACTTTGGCATGTACATACCCTCTATTCCTTTCCATTTATTTCAAAGGCAGTTCCAGATATGAGTGTGATCTGCTGTGTAGTGTGTATCTTCTGGAATCTTCAGAATGGAATGAAATTACAACAGCTCTAATTCACTAAGAGAAAAATTTTGACTGAGTGAACAGGAAACTTAACTGCTGGGTGCTTCTGTTGTCTTGCAGTCCTTTGCCAGTTAACTTGAGCATACTAAGTTGCTCTGTTAAAACAAAGCAAAATTTGCCGGTAACCAAAGTATAATTGTTTTGGAATATTAGTCTCCAGCAGACAGCTATATGTATTCCTCTGTACAAGGATATTGTCTTTTTCTCAATCTGTCACTGAATAAGGATTTACAAATGCTACTCTATGAGAGACATCTTACAAAACTCTTTCTTTACAAAGATTTAAAAAAATTACCTATTTTTGCATCATTGCAAAAATGTTCCCACCTACCCCAAACTCCACTGTTTCTCAGTGAAAAAGAGGGAACAAGTGCATCCCTGTCAAAGCCAGAAAAGCAGCATCACTGAAGGCAATGGTGAATTGGTTTCAGGTTCCTGTTCTACCATGCTTCATATCTCCTTATCTGCTGAACTGTTGTACTTGTTCATCCCTTTATATAAAACAGAGTGGGATGATGCTGGGTGGCTTACATATCCTGTGCTAGAGATGACAACAATCCTCTTCTCTGCTCCTAGGCACAGGACTTGAGAAGGAACATGAGCACATTTAAAAGCAGTGAGTGACCAAAGCACTAGGCCATGATTTATGTTGTCTTCCAAAAACTTCACCTTGGACCTGAAAGATTATTCTGATGAAAATTTCCAGAGCATAGGCATTGCAAAAAAGGTTAGTTTTAGATTCAGCTCTTTTGTGCCTTTACTCCAGCATCTTACCAAAACAAAGTAAAGACAGAATTCATCTGACTGGGAAACAGAAAACAAACAAACAAACAAACAAGCAAACAAACAAAAAAACAAAACAAAAAACTTTTGGTTGAAAAAAACTGGGAATTCATTCCCATTCTCAGTTATTTAGTTTATTTTTTACTTCACTTGAAGAGAATGGAAGTTGTATGAGTATCCTTATATTAAGATGTAATAATATTCTGTAAATGGCTAATAAGTTATAGTAGTCTCAGGGCAGTAGAACTTGTTACAAATGAATTCCAAAGTGGTAAATATTTTAAATGGAAATGCAATTGGTTGGAATTCAAAGTAGTCAGTTATTGCTGTGGGACATATAACAAGTGAGATGCTTGTCTTCAGCACTCAAACTCACATTAAATCATATAAAAGCAGTACCAACCACACCTGTTTGACTGAGAAATTTTCTGAACAGTCAAAGAATGGGTCTCCATACAGGTAGATAACTTAGTTGTAGATTGATTAGATTCATCAATACCTGCCTTACTCAGCCTTTTTATTTTAAAATTAATTTACCTCTGGCTCTTATTGATTGCAATAAGCCTCTTTTTTTTTTTTTTTTTTTTTTTTTCTCTGCATCAGTTTGTTTTGGTATGACAGGTGGTAAGAGCCACTCTCTGCTCATTACAGAGCTGCAGAGCACTGTCAGATATCTCTTCCCACTTTTCCCAGGCTGCGGCTGCCAGCCTGCCCTCTCTGGCCCACACAACACATTGGACAGCCTGAGCATGAGTAGAGGTTTTCAGCAGATCCACAAAATATTTTCCAGCTGTCTACCAGCTCTTGGCCCTTTGTACTCTCTTTATCCTCCAAAGAGGAGACAGGCTGATATCCAGTATCCAGAAAGCCAGCAGGAGTCATGTTCTTCTATTTTAAATCTAGAGAAGTCGGTGTCAATATACAATCTTACAGCCTACTGATCCTTCAGGATAAACATTAAAATTTAAGAGCACTGAAATGTTTCCCACAGCCCATATCTTTTGGCAGAATAGGCCACACTAGTGAACCCAAGACCCCTCTGAGTTAATAGCTACCCTTTTAAGACAGGGAGGAGTTTACAGAGAATAGAGAACAATGTAAAAATGCATCTAAAACTGGAACCGGGTAATGGCTTTTGTTAGAGACAGCTAAAGAGAAACATCGAATGCTCTCAAGGATTGCAGTTCAATTCCTGGTTGTAACAGTGCAGTGAGGAGTCATGAAACTGGCAAATGGCAATTTTCAGTTATTATTGCTTTAAGATAAGGGACTTCTCTCCCTCCCTTCGTGTCATCCCCCCCACACACTTTTATTTAGAAATGGGAAGCTCCCTTAAGAGAAGTGATGTGCACAATAGCCTATGTCCTAGTATGTTATAGGCATATCTTTCAGCCTGCAACATAACTTTTCTTTCAAAAATCATGGCAGTGAGTTAAAGGCTTTAATGGAAGCTTCTTTAGGTAAGATTACAATATCACTGATCAACAAATTAATATATTAAATAGATTTATCCTTTCAACAACTCTAAGTTTTACTTTTAACATCTGACAACATGAGACATGGTTCATTTATTTCACCTGGTCTAAGTGTCTATTTTTGGTTGGTTTGTTTGTTTCAGCATTTGGGAAGATATGAAACTAACTCTTAAATCTTTACATGACTATTAGGTACCATTCTTTCAAATAAGCTTTACTTCTGTATCAACACCTATCTTCCAGAATTGAGTCAATGTATACTGAAACTCTACTCCTTTACTTAAGGCATTGACAGAAAGGAAAGCTGAAGTATCTCTATCCAACTACATGCTAAGATGGCACTGAAGACTGTAATTTCTTAGGCACTATTCATCATCCATCTTGACATTTGCTGAAATGCTTTCCTGCAGCATTATTTAGTATTCTAGTAGATTTATTTATTTAGAATCATGACATCTCAACAAATGGCAAGTTCAGAATTTGATACGGGTTCTCCCTGTTAAAACACTTGTATTCTAAAACACTGTGCAGCATTTATGGCTCACAAAAAACATTTATTTCTATTTTATTTTTATTTTTTATTTTTTGCAAGTGGAGCTATTCAGACTGGATTTAGATATGCTTTTACAAGTCTTAGAATTCCATTGATTTTCAGGGGGTGGCATGATCCATTTGGTTGTGTAAATATCTCAGACATCCATAGATTAATAAATTCAAGAGAAACATATCCTACTTTGTCACCTTAATCCATTGATATATAAAATAAGCCTTTGTGAAGTAGATGCATACATTATTGGAAGCTTCAACTGTTGATTTCTCTGTTTCTGTCACCATTATAATATTACTTAATCACAGCTTTTTGTGTCTAATTTACCCAAGAGTATTTTTAATAGAAGCATAAGAGAAGTTCAGTGCTGGATATGAAAAGAAAAGGAACTGGGGTCCAGTCTCTTTGGCAAATACTACACAACAACGTAATTCTTTAAAGGTATTTCACATAGCTATGAGAGAATGAAATAAATTCTTCAGAGTCACTCTGGTCTTTCAGATAAATACACAATTAGATTATATGATTTGCATTAAATGATGTTAATTTACATAACAAAATATGTAAAGCATTCCCAAGGATTCAGGACACATCTATATAAATAGAGAGACCTTTAACAAGCACATGCAAATGATAAACCAGAAGTAAAGTTTAAGTGTAGGAGCTTTCATGATGTGTTTGGGCGTCTTTCTTACAAATTTTGAAAAAAATTAACTACTGCTCATTCTCATGCATACTATCAAGTTTTTTTATTTACCAATATACCAGCATTTTTCACGTCAGCATGTGGATATCTTTAACATTTATGAGACATAAATGCACATATATAATAACAAATAGGTAACTGATGTAAAGAAAAGTAATAAAAGTAAATTGGACCATTACAAACATGTTCACTTCTGTTTTTGTGAAATGAAAACTATGAGTATCCTATTAATGAAATATGGGAAGAATTTGCTTACCAGATATTTTTATAAAGATAAAGCTTTTATTTTCACAAAGAGTTAACAAATGATGTAACAGACATGCCTGCCTTCTTTTTTTCATGGAAGACAGTGCATCAGGCAAAGGAAAGGAGTATGCTGGCTGTATCTTCCAAACCCAGTCTACAAGCCTTTGTTGAACTGATTGCTTCATTTGACATTAACACAGACATGCCTGCCTTCTTTTTTCATGGAAGACAGTGCATCAGGCAAAGGAAAGGACTATGCTGGCTGTATCTTCCAAACCCAGTCTACAAGCCTTTGTTGAACTGATTGCTTCATTTGACATCAGTGAAGACTTTGATGTGAGTAAAGACTGTAGGGCTGTCTCCTCTCTGATGTCATCAATGGTTGGATTTGATGATCTTGGACGTCTTTTCCAACTTAAGTGATTCTGTTTCTATGATCATCTCGAAGAGATCTCTCACTTTGGCTGCTTGTTCCCTTAAAGTTTCCATAATTAAAATGGTTTATTTCCAGCATATCTAACTATACATTTAAACTTTACAAACCATTCCAAGAGCTATGATTTTAATTTTATATTTTTACACTTGCACCCCCATGTATTTTGGAAAAGTTCTGGGACATATTCTTAGAAAGGTTTAAAACTATATGTAGCCAATACAGAATACAAATATCAATGTGGTACAGCTGAAAAAGATGAGCTATGACATAACATCCATAAGTACATCATGTCTTGTGTTTACTATCAGGTCAATCAGTCCACCTACCTTTAACAGTTAAGGTTGCACCTTCCACTTCAAATAAGAGAGTTTCAGATGGGTTATCAGTAAGCCACATGGTTGCTTACTTCCTGAACTTTTTATTTTCAGAATAATAACTTCAAAGTTTGTGGAAGGAACAACTGTTAATGAGCACAGGCCTGTTTAAATAGAGATATAGTACTTATTCATATGTGTCGATTACAGGACAGTGTAGCATTCAAGGTTGAATATGATGACTATGTCTTCAAGATTTCTTGACTCAACATATATATGCATATATACACCATTGTAGGGCAGGGTTCTCCTATTTTAAAGCACAAAAATTACCTCATGAGAAAGCCAGCAAAACCCTAGACTGAACACAAGACACAGTAAAAGCCTCAGATTTTAAGAGGTGTGTACTTTTGGATTTTTTTCTTCTTCTTTTGTTATAACCACATATACCTGACATAGGTACAGTATCGATCCACCTACTGGTGCTGAAGCTGGCTTTTTGTTAATCTGGTGGTTGTATTACCCTTCAGCTGCATGTCAGTTCATCAAAATCAATTCCCTTTTGATTTTTGCAACAGCAGAGATGGGTCAGCTAACAAATGACAAAGGGCCCTATTCATGACAAAGTGATTGTTGCATTACAAGTACAATTCTGTAGGAATTTAACAAAAAAAAAAAAAAAGAAAAAAAAAAGAAGCACAAGAACACAATTTTCCTGCATCATTTGCTGTCTCACACAATTCCTCAGACCTCTTGAATGTCACATAATACAGTATTTAGACTGTCTTCATAGAAGACTAGTCACCTTCTTAAAGAGAAACGCACCAGATTCAAAAGTCTGCATTTTTATTTCAATAGTAAAAATTCATTCTTCATTTAAATGAATTTTCTAACACTTTGTACCTTGACTGACCAAAAAGAACCCCATACATATTACTCACAATATTATCACAATATTATCATATCCTATTTATTTTAATTATTTAGCATAGATTATATAGGTGAGGCAAGAGCTCACTGATGCAGTATGTGGATTGGTCATTCCTCCTGTAAAACAGTCATAAATGCCTCCTGCAAAGCTGGCTCAACTGCAAAGCTCAAATAGAATCTAGAAAAAGACACCAAGATGGAGTTTTGCAGGGATTTTAACCAACTCAGTACTGACAGTTGATGATAATGTATGAATTGACAGAAGAAGGCAGAGTTTCAGGACATTAAATTTTACTGCTGATATTTTTGATTATTTAAAGCTTGGTTTTAACAGTTTTGAGCGCATGCAGGCCCCAAATATCTTACTTAGTCGGCATATATCAGATGAACGGCAAATATGTAGATAAAAATACAGTTTAAGCACTTATACACAAACTTGAGTGTGAAAGTTTTCCATGGTGGTTGGAGTGTCCTTACTTACGTCGACATGTAGAGCAACCTGGCCACAAGTTTGAGCTCTGTTTTATTGCAGCAATAATACCAAAGTCTGGGAAACTGCTGTGATCTACCAGTTGAAGGATCACCTATTCTGAAGTAGCTTTTGAATGTCACAGAGCTGAAGAAGGTAGTCTTCAAATCTTTGTATTTTCAACAGCCCTGGTTTAGTGGTTCAGGAAACCAAAGATTTAGCCAGTTGCTTGAGCTTGTTCTCACCTCTCAGGGTTGTAAACTTTTGTCTTACACTCAGATAGCGTCACCTATTTGGTTCCAAACTGGCCACATAATTGTCCCTAAGGTTGACATGTTGGAAGAGTTTTGCTTCCAGGAAGATGGTAACTCATTTTCCAATTTGTCCTTTAAAAATATTTTCTGAACTTTTTTTTTTTTTTTTTTTTTTCTCCAGGAATTCTTAGTCATTGGTATTTATTTAGCTGTAATGGTAATGGAGGCAGACTTTCTCATTATTAACTTGTCTAAGAGTGGTTTGTAAACATTCCCAGGTCAGTGAAGAATAGGTTATTCTGCCTTTTTGAAAGCATTGCAGGGGGATGGTGCAGAACTCCCTGCAAGGAGGCAGTTTCCAACCGCTAACCCCATGGACTATTTTGCAGAGTCTTTGCCTTAATCCTAGAGAGGTTTTAAACTGCAGATTTAGCTCTCCCTGCATACACTGACAGCCAAAAGATGTACGCTTCTTGAACACATAATATGACTTGGGCTATAGGGCTACCTGGTGCCCTCATTGGAGCTGGGGCTGCATCTAGCACAGACTTCCTGTATCTCCACAACTTCATAGAAAAGACGATCATCGTTAGGCCACTCTGGGATTGTTTTGATGCTGAATTTTTATTTTATTTATTTTTTATTGCTAGACAACTCAAAAGAGAAGCAGTTTCTGTTTGTCAGTCAAAGGGAATAAAAATGCAAACAATGACAGTATTATGCCTATATGGATGTATGATTTGCATTTAGATTTATGTAAATAGCTATGGAAATTAAGTTGGCACTTGGCTTTCAGTAGGTTACTGGTATGGCTCATGGAGTTTTAAAGTTTAAACAGACACATTTTAGTTTCTTCTGTCACAGAAATAACTTTTCTCTAGTTAAACTAGAACACTTCCTTTCTATATTTCACAAGACTTCCCCCCCATCTATAGACTTGAAACTATTCATATTTTTATTTTACTTTCATGTTTTTAGCCCCAGAAGTTTTAAGCATGCAGATGCTTTTTTTTTTTTTTTTTAATGTGTATATTCCTATGTGTTTTAATTTATAAGCAGAAAACTGACATGAAAATTCTTCAAGGGGTGGCCCTGCTTTTCATATATGTTGAAAAGAATCCTTCCAGTGACTGGGAGGCCTTGGCTATTATGGAGGCGAAATCCTTGGGACATCATCCTATACTTAATAAAGTGGTACTAGAAATGGAAACTCACTATTGGCCATTTCAGCTGAACCATATCCGTAATGAAAATACATTTGAGTATTCTATTATTACATAGCAATATGCTATTTTTTTTTAATGTATATGAATCTATCTCTAATGCAGTTAGTGAATTAAAAATGTGCTGTAATGCACTATTGTTCACATCTTTACCCTCTAAAACATACGGCAAGCTCCCCAGTTTAGTTTGAACTAATTTATTTTCTATACTTCCTGGGACAGAGGCTAAAAAGCCAGTTAGGTGCTTCTGCAGAAGTGGGAAATTTCTTTCAATATCCCAGTCACAGAGTGGCTAACCTGTTCTGAGGGAAACTGTGGTTTAACTTCCCATGATAATTCTCTCAAGCTATTTGCTGTCTCTTTCACTTTCTGGTGATCCACATTGTAGGAAAGCAGTGTGCAGGGGAAGCATGTGGTTATCTCACATGGTAGACTCCAGCAGTGGCCTCTGGTGCATTTCTAGCTTTTACAAATAGATGGCACTTTTGACTTGTACTAGAGCAATTCAGCTGGTAGGATGTGATACCTGAAAAATCCCTTGCTAAGGTTTTTGTAAGTCAGGCACATATTTGTTATTACTTATATAGGGGCAAAAGAAATGAAGCAGATTCAAATAGTCTGCCACATATATCTCAGGTGGTGAAAGCTTAAAAATATAAAAATTAAATAATGGAATGGGCAAATCAAGTACAATTGTAACATATTTTGAGACTCACACACTGGCTTCTCAGGGCAAGCCGAAGGAGAATTATCTTTTAATACTGAGTTGTTTTAAATGTGAGTGAGGCAAATGCCACAAAAGTCTCTTATTTGCTGCTTTTCTGGTCTACACGTGTGCACACAGAGACACACACACCCGGGGTGGGGGGGGGGGGGGGGGGGGGGGGGGGTGGAAATCAGCCTGTTGTCTTGCAAGTGTTACTTATCATATTAATTAAAATCTGGTGACACGATAACACTAGCAGCTGTGTGGGAAAGCGAGGGAAATTAACAAACGTTTGATTTGTTGTGTTGCTAATGTGACACTTATTATACAGGTCACAGTAAAACAATACCTCAGCCAAAATATGCTAATACTGGTGGAGAACTGTTGCAGTTGTAAAAACATTGGTGTTTATTATAATGAGGCAAAATAGCACATTACCTTTAGCAGAGAGAATTGCTGTTTCTCAAGGCAAGAATACGGTGTATCTGAAGGTTTAATAATAGGAAAGATGTAGAGAAAGAATAAAGTGAAATTATTATACTGACTCATGAAAGCCACTAAAAAGAAAACAACCTCTGGTAAGAAAAGGAAGTAAAGCTCTTAGAAAGCAAAATACGTAATTTCTAATGGATATGGATTAAATGGAGGTTGCCTGCAGCTTCTTCGTTTAGCATTCCAAGGAACTTTGTTACAAGAACAAAAGAAGATTATTTACTAAGATACAAGTTATTCTATAAAATACACGTAGCACTGAAAAAGTAATTACATTTAGAAATGGATGTATTAACTGCCCTTTTCCCCTGAGGAAAACTGGCATGTAAGCTTATTTTTAATGGTGGCTTATATCCAATCAACCAGTTTGATGACATATTTAAACAAAGAAATTTGGACTTTAAATAATTATTCCCATGCAATTTTTAGATCGCATATAATTTCTTGATGTTTAGTACTTCTTCCCAAACTTATTTTGCCTATGGTATATGTTTGTTTGTTTGTTTGTTTTAATATATATAAATAAATAAGTTTACAGAATTCAAATTAGAAATTCTTCCTACAGCCAAAGTTAAAATTAAGAGTATACATTCAGAATTTTCTAGCTATTTACATCATCCCAGGAAGAACTTGATTTTTATCTTTTCATTTTTTCTTTCATTTCCAGGGTATTTTCCCAATCTCTGTACCATATTTTTTCAGCCCAAGGAAAGATATTTTTTTGTTTCTGATGTTTTCATCATTTTATTGAAATGGGGTATATGAAGTCAACCGTTTGTTTGACAGTCTTTGACAGCAGATTATGTAGATTTTGTCTGACAGAACACTAGTCATTCGGAATTGAATTCTGAGTGAGCAGTCTAGGCTAAAGGTCAGGCTGCAGGGTACAAATGGGGATGGATATTTCACCTTGCCATGTGAGAGGACACAAAAAAGCACACAAACCAGGAACTGGTGAGAACTAAAAGGTTGAAGCAGAGGTGATCCAATTACACAATATTTACAGCCTAAGATTGTGTGTAAGTCCTTTTGAACCTCCTGCACCTCCAGTTCACAGAGGAAGTAGGCTCTGCTTTAGAAGTCTTCCCTGAAGAAATGTAAATTCACTCTTTAAAGAACTGCTCAAATTTAAAATGCTAAGCTATACCTGTTTTAACATGTGTTTCCCATCACTCACCTTGGTTTCAGTTTCAAACGGGGTATCAAAGGAGGGGTATGTAGGTGCCAATAAATAGTTCTTTATTCCTTCTCTCTTTCCAGAATAATGCCAGGAAGGGAAAACAAACAAACAAACAAAAAAAAACATACAAAGAAGAGAAAATATAGTTATCTAGGACAAAACTCAGTTACAGAACACAGGCAGTAAATCTTTTGACTTCTCGGAAATTGCCAGTTGTAAAACAGTAATACTGATATATTAAATTAAATTATTTGTAAATTAGATGTAAAAAACAAACCAAACCAACCAAACAAACAAAAACAAAGATGAAAAAGTCTTCCATGATTTAATGGCAACTGGACTATGATATCATTGAAACATATTTGCAAATATCTTAAGCTTAAGCATTCAATAGAAAATGTATTTATATTTATTTATTTGTAGTGATTAGTATTACTGTTAACACATGCAAAACAAAACTCAGAAGAACATTTCAGCTGTAGATTAAAAATAATATATCTAGATCAGAAAGTATTTTTTTTAATAACTCTGAATTACTTTTATTGGAGATAATTTTCAGAGGAACACTGGCATAACATTTATTTTTTATCCTTATCCATTCTACTCATTATTTTATTAATATCTGCCAAAACATACCAGAAGTCAAAGCAAAAGAGTTTAAAGAAATTCCAGAAAGAGATTAAGTTTTGCTTTTGTTTTGGTGGAATCTGTATGAATTAGATGGAGCTTTAATGTAAACTTCCACCTTACAGAAGCATGAAAGGATATCTCTAAATGTTCAAGGAGGTTAAGGATACCTGAATCAATAATAAAGATGCCAAGAGTACAATTTAAATCTACTAAGTAACTAAAATCCTAAAACCATTATGTGAAAAAAGAGAGAAGAAAGAAGAAAACACTTAAGGCTGATGAAATATCAAGGTTTATTATTCTATTAGACTTTGACAATGAAATGAAATACACAGACCTCTAACAATGTTATTAAAATAAAATTTCAAAGCTTGATTTTTCAATCATGCAGTCAAAGAAAGGAAGACATTTTACAGTCATATCCTGTAGAGTATAGGAAAGTTCTCTGTCAAAGCTGTATAACATTTTGATTAAGTGCTTGATAGATTATAAATATAAGTCAGAGCTAGCAAGACACTATAATAAATGGATTTTCTAAGAATGACTTGTGATCAATTTCAAATTACAGAAGTTTATAATATACTAAGATCTTCCCTACATATACTCTCTTTAATAATGACTTCAAATACATATGCGTAGTTTTATGTGTATATAGGTACTCAACATAGAAATGCAGATGTGCATGTACAAATGTATGTATACATATGTAGATATGTATGTATATACGCATGTATATATATATACACATACTTACATTTGCACTTGCACATCTCCATATATATTGTTTCAAGTAGAAGGTCCTATTCTGCAAATTTATTTATTTATTTAATAATATTTTTCATTTTACTGAACTTTAAGAATAGATGGGTAGACCTGCTGTGAGTGGGTTTTGGACAAGCAGATCAGGCCCTAAATTTACAAAGGATTAGATAGGAAGTCAGTGGCCAATGCAATGTCATAAAAAAGGAAGTGCAACACTGTTCCTGCTAGATTGCAGTAAGCAGCAAAACATTTTTTTTGTTTGTTTGTTTGTTTCTATGCCTCATTTCTAGTGTGACATAACTTTGTAAGAGGTCTAAGGGAAAAATATTTTGGTAGGAAGTGAACAATAGCTGATTCAGTTCTGTGCTCTCAACTTTTGTTACCAGTACTGCTCATTGAAATAATATCATTTATTGATATAATTTAACCTCTCTCATGAATTGTTTGAAAGCAACCAGTCTCTTAAGTACTATTGATCTATGCTCTACCTTGATTTTAATGGGCGCTCTTATAATACCATCTTTGGAACCTATGCTATTTGTCCTTAAATACCTTAATCTCAATAATTACAATTATATTCATTATAAAAATACTCCACATGCTACATAAACTATTTGACTCTTAGCTGGAATTAATTTGTCATTATCTTGTTCTGAACTGGAAAAAGCCTACAAAAAGGGAGGAAATGACTACAGAAAGAAGAGACAATTTCCAAAGTCTTTATCTAAGAAGTGAATGTTTCCAGTAAGAGTTATAGCACACAACATGTTTGAAATACATACATTCAATAGTGTAATAAGTTTACTGTCAATTGTTGGTCATTGGTCATAAATTATAATCTGAAATTACTTTCTTCTGAAAAAGTTCTGATATTATGCAGATTTTTCATATATCAGAATCTTTACAGTTCACAGGGAAAGATTCATTATCAGTGCAAGCCTGATAAATTTGGCAAGATGTTAACTTTTATTACTAACATTTGTTTGTTTAGATTACTGTAACTTGTTGTAAAGCGTATTTATAATAAGCATTAGATCAGGAATAATGGGAACTTTCCTTTTGAAATGTCACAGATGTGCCATTCCCTTTAATTCTCCAGAAATATGAGAAGTGATGATAGAAAAGGGGGTGGAGGTGGAGGGGGTTCCATTCAAAATATGCAATTTGTTTTTTAGGGGCAATTTTTAAAAAGACCAATTTCCATATATCAACATTTCTCAGTGAGTTCCATGAAACATTTTGATATGATTTACCAAAAACAGTTTTTGCATCAGGAACATTACAGTAGCTAATCTGCATCTGTAAAGAGTGGGAAATGGAATCACATTAGATATAAATGCAATGCAAACAAGAAAAAAAGTTAATGCAAAATTATGGTAGAGAATTTAAATGTACAATAGTGAGGATATTCAAAGTTGTGGTTCCCACAGCAACAGTAACTCAACTTTATTTACATTGAAGCATTATATATGTTTTATTCCATATAGGAAAACTTTTAAACTTTTTTTTTTTTTTTTTTTTTTTTTTTTTTTTTCCTCAACTGTGTGGGATAACATTTGCACATTAAGAAATATTTGTCCCTGAAATGAAACTGTGAACACGAAGGATACATATTTAGGATATTTCTTCTTGTGGCTAAGAAAATACTTTTTGCAATAGAAGGTGAGAGAAATTTAGCATGGGAGAAGAAGAATTACTGTGCAATAATTTAACACAGTTAACTGTTTAGTTAATGCAATGTAATGAGATTTGCTAGAACTATTTGAATATTTCATATTTAAATATTAAACTTTCTCATATATTAGATATTTTTAGATATTTCTCATTTAACATGAATATTTGTTAACATTTATTGTCTTTTCTGATGAGATTTTATGCTGGCTGGATCATCCATGACACAACCCTTCAGTAAAATGTGATCCGTATTACAAGCTTCAGAAGAGCCAACAAAACTGATTTCACCTTTCGGCTTAAAAACTGGGCAGTAATAAGTAAATAGAATGAGAAATAATAACAAAGCCAGCTACCTGCATTTGGTTGCATAAGTCACCATAATTTAAGGTTTATGATGATGTAGAAATCTCATTTTCATTTGCTTTCTCCTTCTTTGAATAAAATAAGCACAATATATAAGAAATGGAAAATAATCCACAATATCCATCCATTAGGATTTTCCCTTGTGGGTCATTAATCTAATGTGAGTTCTGAACCTTCAGATTCCCAGGCTGTAAACATCTATCACTCAGGTGACACAGCAACTGTTAACCTCTCTTTGGGTACCAACCCCTACAGCAATACTTGAAGTACCCTTCTTGAAGCTGACAGAAACCCTGAGCCATTCAAAAATCCTGAGCTCTCTGTAGCTGTGGCACAAGGTTGAGGTACAGCAGTTAGTAATAGGATTACTCAAATTTGTACATTTGATATTTAGAAATTTTTGAATTACAGGGTGTTTGGTCACTTTTCCACCCCTTTTGTCCCCCAGTGGGACTTTGACTTCAGGTCAAATAGATGCAAGAATGTCTCAGCTAGAGATGCTACGGTGTTTGTTTGGGCCAGGTTAGTGGGGACTTGCATGATGTAAGATAAATATATGTTTAGAGGTGCTCGGATTAGAAACAGAAAAAAGACAAAGCGCTGCCTGGGTCATTGTCCCTCCATCAGTCTTAGTATAATACCTAACTGGAGCATGGACAAGGAAGTGCAGTATTCCAGGACCTCTTCTTAATTAGCACTCCTGACACAGGGGAACAAATGTTGATACTCAAATATTGAACTTTATCATGGTATGTGGCCCATTTCCTTTGTTAGCATAAACATCTCCTGGAAGTTCCCCTGACACATAAGTGTATGCACACATCTACTTTACCTGAGAAGCTTAAGTTTGTCTCTGTGCTACTAAAATGTATATGCTTCTGCACAACACTCTGCCCACAATGCTTAGGACTAGCTCCCCATGGAGTAAACTGACTGTGTTCTCACTACATAAGAGTGGGCTGAGGTTTTATATGCTGTTCCTCTGGGAATGGGACATAATTCTAATTTTTAGTATGGTATTTTCAAATCAAAAGGTCCAAAATAATATGTGGTCTCTGTTGCAGCCTACAGCCATGGCATTTTCACAGCATGAAACAGAGAGCATGTGTTGTATGTTCTGGGGTGTAGGATAATAATATGCAAGTGTGGGTGAATGTGTAAAACTTACTGGTATTGTGCTGAAAAACTGTGGAAAGCAGGGGTATGGAACCCAGTGCAGTCTCATCCTTACAATATGTTTAGAGAGATCTCTAGCCCAAATCCTATCCAGATTTTTCCAGGAGATTAAAAACAAGCAACCAAACAAAATGGGATAAACTGAGGATTTTGTGGTATTGGCTATCATGTGGTTCACAGTTTGAAAATAGTCCTTACAGTACTATAATTAGCAGTAGTTTATTTGTTTGTTTTGATATTTTTTGGTTTGACTTAGCAGTTCCAGGGACAGTCACATACGTTGTACCATTAAGCTAATTGTTTCATGAAAAAAAGATATTCTTAGGTCCCGTGACCTGTGAATGTTGCTTTTTTACAACATTAATGTTTGTGGGGTTTTGGGGAAATGTACTGTTGACGGCACATCCACCACACTCATATTTATCCAGACTTCTGGTCTGATACTACTAATACTTATATTTAACAAGCTGTGTTAAATTAAACTCTAGTCTTCCTGTAACTAATTGTCATCAGAGATGTGCCTGTAAATTGATAAATATTTACAGAATGGTCTTCTGACAAATAACATACTAAATATCCTTTGAGTGTCCTATACATGCAATGTGACTGAAATTCCTGGATTGTTTGTTTATATTTTTTTTTTTTTTTTTTTTTTTTTTTAATTTTAACTTTTAGTGGTTTTAGAACAAGGTAAAAATAAATTCATGTTAGCATCCTTAGTAATATTGTTAGGGAAAATATTCATTTCACAATTTCACATAAAGATTAAAAAGATGTCTCATAAGTTTCAGTTCTGCAGAATGCAAAATGAATGTTTGGAGGGAGCAATATGGAGAAATTTACACTGGTAAATCAACTTTGTTTAAAAACAGAAGACATGTCCATTGAGAACCCTTCAATAACGTCATTTTGGAGAAATAAGAATGACATAATGTGTGAAAGTCTGTGCTTATCTGAGTGTGATAAATTAGAATCAGACCTAACTACACAGACCTGTTTCCACAGAATGTTTCCAAATAATTAAATATCACACACGATGCCAGAATAACACAAGAATAACACTCTAAAATCTAGTGAGGTGTAATACAAATGAACACGTACACAATTATGTTGCTTGGTAAGTAATTCTATAAACAGTGAAAGATCTTGATAAATGTAATTTTAAGAATGATATTCTAAAATTCTAAATTAAGGTAACTAGACATTCCTAAGACAATTATCCTTAGAGTGAAATAAGTCCTTAAAAAAACAAACAAACAAACAAACAAAAACTGCAGGAAATATAAAGACATAATGTACATTAGTCTTTGTATCCAAAAGGTGAAAAAGACATTTGATCAATTTTTGACTGACTGGAAAGCATGATGGCCCAAATTCTCCATGATGTCTTATGTGTACTGACTCTCTGACTTGAGTGCCAGCACAGACCTGCAGTCCACAGTCTCTAGGCTCTGATTAGTCAAACTCTACTGAAAGAGAAGTACACAAACTTTGCAAAAATATTATTTGGTCTGAACTTAGGACTTACGGGGATAAATTCCTCTTTTTCTGAAATCAAAACATTTATGTTTTCAGAAAGTTATGCATTCTTGAGAAAGAGAAGTATGTAATAAGATCACTTATTTTAATTATACATTACTGAAAAACATTGAAAATATTATCATGAGCTACTACAGACTCATTTAAAATACTATAATATGTATGTTGATTAAAAAAAAAAAAAAACACATTTAAAATTAGCTCTATGAAACTCTTAGACTCACACATTATTCTCTATTTCCTAATAATTTGATTTATTACCTGTAAGAGAGCTGTGTAACGCTTTCAGTAAAGTATCACTTTCAGATTAGGCAAATGAACTGCAGACAAAATTGGTTAATCAGTTTTAGAAATTATTATTTTTTAAAACAAGGTATATCTGAAACAGCTGGAGTTTCCAGACATTTCCGTATGGATGGCATTTTTGTGTCTTTGAGCATACTAATCAGAAAACCCAGGGTAAAAATCCAAGATTGTTCATCTTTCCCTGGCTACAAAAAACGTTGTGCTGGATTTCTGATTTCTCCCATGTTCTGCAAAGTGTAGATCCTTTATGAGATTTTGGTGTGCTATTACTTAGGCCCTGTGGGGTTGATTCTCAGAATCAAGATAGTCACCTAGAGGCAGAAAGGAATTTGCATTGCTGGCTCATGTACCTGCACTCATGCTATAGGCACAATAAGGAGAGAACAAGTGCTTCTTCCAGAGCATTAATTCAGAGGAGCCAATCTGGATTTCTATTGAGCCAGAGGCAGGTCCAAGCAGCAGCTTCTTTCTGTCGGGGACAAAGGAGGCCAGCTACCAAAGTTGCTTGGAGGCAAGCACGCACCAGCAGCTGAGGCAGCTGCATGGCCACCATGGCAAGGACTGAAGAGCAAAGGCCAGAGGAAGACCTCTGCTGATTTCCTTTGCACTGTGCTGCACAAACACTGCATTGGGGAAGCTGAACATACATGAAAAAGACTGCTGAAGATAAGAGGGAGAATGTGTGGCAGAGAAAATTAGGAACTACAGAGGGAAATTATGCAGCCTGATACAGGACATTGGCAGAGATGACCATAAGTTTCCATCCAGGCATTCACGTTGCTAGAGCCTGGATGGAATAATTGATGCTGCTGCCATCTGCTTCACTTCTAGGTGTTCCTTCCCTTGGTCCTCATATAAGCCTTAACTCTGATCATCGCTCATCCCAATTGTTCATCCCTCAGGACAAATTCACACCAGGAAAGATCTGTTTGCTTTGCAAATGCCTTCTTTATTTCAAAATATAAAGGTCAAAGATCCCTGTTTTTTTTTTTTTTTTTTTTTTTTTTTATGTTTTTTTTTTTCATGAGATGCTGCTCTTTGACACTGCAGTGCTTGGACTTGTGATGGCTCAGCTTCTGCTGGTGTTATGCCTGACCTCAAGGGTCTGTTCTAATTCAGAGAAAATCTCACATAGTTCTTGATTACTTGAAGGCTGATCAAGTCTGTGAGAGAGAGTGTTCAGGAACCCAGAAACAGGTTAGAAAATATATAGTGCAGTAAAGCTGCTGCTTTCTGCTCTCTACAGTGAAAACAGCAATTCTTCAGTAGTGAATAGTGACATGGTCAGTGTTGTGCTAGCAATATTTAGTGTTACAGCACATTTACAGAATCACAGAATCACAGAATTGTAGGGGTTGAAAGGGACCACAAGGGATCTTTGGGTCCAACCCCCCCCTGCCAAAGCAGGTACCCTAAAGCAGATTGCATTAACATTTGTTAGTGTCTAATTATCAGAATCAGAGAAATTAGGATCACAGAATCATAAAATACTCTGAGTTGTAAGGGACCCACAAGGCTTATTGAGTCTAACTCTCAGCCCCACACAGGACCACCCCAAAATCAAACCCTATGTCTGAGAGTGTTGTCCAAACACTCCTTGAACTCTGGCAAGCTTGGTACTGTGACCACTTCCCTGGGGAGCCTGTCCCAGTGCCCGGCCACTCTCTTGGTGAAGAACCTTTTCTTAACATGCAGTCTAAGGACTCAACATGTGGAAACTGAAATTTGAAAATGATTGATACAACATACTGAAGTTTCATAGTTAGGTTGGATATTAGACTGTTCTTGGTGAATTTAAGTGCATTGCAAGACTCTCCACGTATTCAATACCTAAAGAAAAGATGAATACTTTTATAAGCTTTGATGAATGTCAAGACAAACCGATTGTATACCGCTTGTGGTATGCCTTGTCTGCCTTGAGCTGCTCATCTTTGTTGCTGGACAGAGGCCTGCCCCATCTTTAAACTTTGTAAATATATTTCTGCTGAAGAGAGATCATGAGTAGAGGCTGTTGATGTTTCCCCCATTTGTAAAGCCATTTTTTCCTCAACTTTTTTATTTTTTAATGTCAAACATAAAAAATCTTAACAACTAGGTGAATCAGGAATCAAGAATCCAGTATTTTTGAACCACACAGCTATTACTAACACGAAAATTACACATTTGAACTTGTCTTTGAAAGTCAGGGTAGACAATGAAAATAATTTTGATAGATATTAATATGTGTTGGTCTTGAAGAATATATCATAAAATATGCCTCATTTTTAACTGTAGGACTGCTTTCAAACTGTACCATTTTTTTTTCTTGTTTTCCAAAAGGCAAACATACACTTCAGATTCACTTACTCTGATTCCTCCAAATATTTTTTCTTCTGCTTTCTGTACTTTTTCTCTTGCCACAGCTGAGGATAAACCTTTGTCTGACAGTTTAGGAATGAATTTGCTCAGGTATGCTAAAGATCTTCTAGATCTTTTTGTTTTATATTCTCTGTGTTCTTAAATTCCTTTAGGGTCTGGCTCAATGACTTTGTCTGATATAACCATACCTATCATGCTGTCTTAAGAGTTGTTCCTGCCTCCTGCTTTATGTTCTTTTAAATGTCATTTTGCAGTCTGGTGCTCTGAAGTCATTCCTTTCTGATTTAGGATCAGTATGCTAAAAATATGTAACTTTACGGGAATGCAACTCTGAACCTGAGCAGTTTGCTACACTTGGGTTCTCATTCAGGATGGAAGTGGTTGATGTACTGCAAGGACAAGACTAGTGCTTGCCCTGTTGAGTTTAGCGTGTGCAAACTCTTGGTGAAAATCTAAAGCCAAGAATATTTTTTTCCCTTACAGCTATTGCTTGCTACACTTGCTGTTGACAGTCCTTTCCAGATTAGGAAAAATATTCACTTTTCTTGGTTTCTTTCTGCTGACCACACAATTAACCTACTTGGATAATGTCTGTTTTTGATTAATAACTTCTTATTTTATCACAAGGATACATAATTTTTTTTTTAGTTTCTCAACATTGGTTGGATTTCCCTTGAAAATATAGGACATTGTGAAGTCTTTCCAGAAGCAATTGTATTTACAAATTCACTACATTATAGATATTCTCCGTGTGTCTTTAATTTTGGCACAATGCTTTGTGGGCCTGCCAGGTTCCTTCAATTCTGAATAAGCACTTTTAAATTTATTTATTTATTTATTTACTTTGTATTGTAAGGAGAAGTATCCTTTCCCAAAACCATTTTAAAATTGAACTCAATATATTATTAATAAGTGTGGAAGATCGGGACATAAATCCAACATATTCTGTGCTTGTTTACTGCCTACCTGGATTTGGCTAAAGGCAATACTAGAAAGTTTATCCTCTACTGGATATTGGAACTAATCAGTTATATCTTTGTCTAGGGACTTAAAATTTAAATGAGTTCTGAATTTACATGAGTTTTTAATGGAATAAATATAGTTCCAGTCTTAATAGTTCTATGCAACATTTTAGATACAGTCATATTTTTAAGCAGAATATGAGTAAGAATGATTTCATTCATAACTTAACAACAACAAACTTATACTCTTTCTTTGCAAAAAACAAACAAACAACCAAAAAAAAAACCCAAAACCACTATTTTTCCTTTTCGGATATTGTTTAGCACTTGCTATTGACAGTTCTTCCCAGATTAGAAAAATCTTGGTTTGATTCTACTGACTATATAATTAACCTACATAGTGTCTTTTTATTTTTATTTTACTTTTATATTTTTATATGCTTATTTTTATTTATTATTATTATTATTTTGATTAATAACTTTCTTTTTATCACAGGAATAAACAATTTTATTTATATACTGTTAAAGTACACCAAAGTTAGTTTACATTCTTTTTAAAATGTTTGTAATCTTTCTTATATAACAGCATTTAGCTTTTAAAAAGTATTTAGGTTTTTGAAACATTTTAGAGCCCTTAAAATCTCATACAACATCTGATCAAATACCATAAAAATCAGTCAGAAACTAATGAAGATAAAAGAACAAACTTCTAATTTTATTCACAGTAGAAAAATTCTATTTTTAAAAATAAATGAATTATTTATTTCAAAACAGGATTAGCAACTTTTCAAATTGTTACTAAAATAAATTAAGAAGCCCACAAACAATTATTTTATTTCATAATAAAACAGTTGCAAAAAGATTTTCACAATTTTTGTTGCATAATTTCCTCTGTGTCATTACATTTTTTCTTATTGATAGCCAAAGGAAGAAACCTATCAGCTAAAAAAAAAATCTATATTTTTTTACTGAATTGCTTTCTGTAGAAGGAAATGCAGTACCTCCTTGCATAAAATCTGCACTTTCCAAAGCTAGCTTTAAAGTAATTTTGGTGGGGCATGTTGTCAGTAGTGGCCTGGTTGTTAATGTCAGTCTGTGAGAAGACTGTATGCTGCTCACAACAGTGTGCTTTTGCTTTCCATGAAAAGAATCAAAACTAGTGGTCAAATATTCTTTTGCCATCTCAGTGTATAGACATAAGAGTGTTTACTCAGATAATACAACTTAGGTAGACAATCTTGTGAAGATAGATATCTACCTTGTGAAAGTAGATAAACAGTGTGAAAACAGTTGTCAAGGCTGCATTGAATGAAATACTTATAAAGAAGTGTTTTTCATCAAAGGATAATGTAAAATTTCATCTAGTTTGAGAACCAGTTATTTGTGTTCTTTTTAAAGAGAGTTAAATCATTATTAACAAATTAAAAAGATTTTCTTTCATTTGCACTGTCAAAGCTCATTCTGTTACTGGGCAGATGAGGCTGATAATGAGTTCATGGAGTCCACTTGCTGGGAACCAAAAGTGCAGTTAATAAGGAGATAGGCACAGAGTCAAAAAATAAAAACAAAAGAAAATGGTGATTTAAGGGGCTGATTTCTCTCTCCTTTTTTTTTTTTTTTTTTTTCCCCATCTAAATCAGAAGAAATCATAAGATCAACAGCTGTAAAACCTCAAAGAATAGGAATCCTGAAAGTAATTTTCTGTCAGATGAATGAGACATAAGCAAGAATACATTTACAGACTGGAGGGAGGTTAAAGTTGGTTAAAGATTTTTAAATGAAAAGCAAAAGAAGGTGAAAAGAAGGTTTACGTATAACAAGATATTTAAGATAGAGAATACTGTCTATAAAGTGAAGATGGAAAATAAAGAACAAAGCACAGGAGTTTTGGGGTAACATTCAGGGAGAACTGATAAGGGAAATTAGAAGATAACTCTTACAAGCTAATCCTAGAGCAGAGAAATCTGTGGATTTTTGAGAGGATTTGATGGCAGTAGATGAAAACATAGAAAGCAGACAATACGGCACAAGGACTTGTCACAGCTGTGTGTTTGTTACACCCGGCTCAGACACATACAACTGTGAAAGAGGCCAATGAATGTTAATACGAGGGAGTGTCATTATTCATACCATGGTTAGAAAGAAACACAATTTTGGACCAAAGTATGCCATTTAGACTTGGGATCAATTAGAGCTAAGGAAACTCACCTCAAACCTTGCTAGCCATATTTAAACTGAGCTTGAATTCAAAGCAAAGTTTAGATTCCAGGAAAGGAAGTTCACACAGGGGAGACATACATGACTTCTATTGAAATATCGTTTTCCAACTGACTGCCTTCCCCCAATCAAGCCTCTTTTGTAATGAACTTCCTTGGGATTTCAAATGTGTCTTCACTGAATAACATTAGCCGCTCCAGATCACTGCCTAGTGCACTGATGGAAGATAGTCTACTGCCTGTGCCTGCCTTGCCAACTCTGCAGATGGCTCTTCCGCAAACTCCTTCAAGATTGCCAAAGTGGGAGATCTCATTCTCAGAATGCTGTGCTGTTCTCTGAACATTTCCTAAATTTATTTTCTTTAACTTATCAGGAATTCGATCACTAAGCACATGGAGAAATAAGGCAAGAGAATTATTTTCTGTAGAGTGGGTGGGAATTTTATGCAGTGATTTTCTCTTGTGTGTCAGAAGAGTGTGAATTTTTAAAGAGTTCTTTCTGCAAACAATACAGTGATGAGCACATAATCTAAATGACCATCTCTCATCTCATTTTTTTTTTTTTTTTTTTTTTTTTTTTTTTTTTTTTTTTTTTCTTTTCCATTCTTAAAGTAATTGTTTCATACTTGAGCAAGTGCACTGGGATTCCCCCTTGCCCATGAGCACCTTCTTTAATCTTCTGGCACTGGTCTAAGGACAAAGAAGTAACTGATTCCCACTTCAAACTTTCAGTGTACCCTGCACAGCCACCGTGAGACTTTTCCTCTAAAGCTTACACGGACAGGTTATTCTGAGAAAGGGACAGGTTATTCTGAGAAAGGTTTTTAATGCTGAGACAGTAATATGTGTCTGCGTAACAGGGAAGACAGCAGCAGAAGAAGGCTGACATATATTTTTCCTTTTGAGTAACTAGGAGGATACATTTTTTGCCCACCCCTAAGTGCTTGTTGGAAATGAGCTTCTACCCCAATATTTATGTTTAGATATAATTGACTTTACAGATTATAACAATACTGTGTATACAGTTATCCAGATAATGGTACGAGGGCTCCTTCCTGGGGGCCAGGTGCTCTTCATCTGTGGTGCTTCCAGCTCTTGTACAGCTTTGGATTTGAACCTAGATATCTTCAGACACTTTGGAATGTCTGAGCTGATACTTTTCTGATAATCACATCACTTATCACAGAGATGGATAATATGCACTGTGTAGCTTGCTGCTTTAATTTCTGTACAGCTTTCTTCCAGCCATTTCTGAAGAGAGTTGATGTCCTTGTAAAAACAGTATTGGACATCAAAGATAGAAGAATGCGTAGAAGAACAGTGTCCTATTCCAATGCAGAATAAATCAGATGAACAGTCTATGTCAAGTCATAAATGGGCTTATATGCAATGGAATAAATGCAATTAATTGGTTAATTGGTAATTTTTCATACTTTAGGTGAGAGGACAAAAAGTATTTCTTTATCCAAAATAGTTCTTATTGTTACATTTAACTAATTGATTCTGTACTCCAGCACCATTTTCTATGTAGCAAAGAAGCATTCAACTTTGTTACTGACTTTTTTTATTTTACTATTCTTTACTTAGTAATTTTTTGGGGGTGGGGGTAATAAGAAAGGCCACTTGTCCTGTGGGATCTTGTTAATGACTCCTAGAAATGTGTGCTCTTACTGGGGAAAAAGTGCTTTACCTGTAGTCAATCCTAAAGAAATGCAGGGTGAGGTCCCAAGATTGCAATACTTATTTTACATAAAACATCAGGTTGGTCTTTAAATAGGAGTCCCAGAAGCACAAGGCATTTTATTATCCATTAAGTTACTTAGCATCCACTATATTTTTTTAGAAGTTATTTTCCCCAGAGGAGTTCCTAATATATGGTATTCCAGCAGAGAAGGAAAAGAGAAAAGTATCTACAGCAAATAATCCTCTGCTAAATTAAATCCATGTAATTTAGGAAGTGTAGTAGGTAACAGTAAGAGTACTGATAAATCCATAAATCCATGTGATATCTCTAAATCTGGGGTCTGTCCTGGACCCTGGACCTCTGTATGGACAACATGGCAGAGATTTTGTCTTTTTTTTTTTTTTTTTTCCCTAAATTTCCCGAACCCAGTATTCTTCTGTATTCATTCATAATGGACAACTCCTGGTGAATTTATGTGTGTAAGGGATCATGTGAATAGCTACTCCTACAAGAGAAGTCAGACAATGTACAGGTTATAGCTGTGTAGGATCTCTGTGTAGGGGAAATCTACACTAGAAACTTAGTACAAATGAAGGGGTTTGGCACTACACTATGAATGTTAAAACAAAATGGACCTCCTTCTGGTTGCTCTTGAAAAAAGAGGCGAGTGGAGAGGGGATAGTCACACCCCCTGTGTTAGATGCCTACAAGAAATTAGTTTCTTTGGACTCCACATTTAGCTTTAATGAGTATTCTGCTCTGAGTTTCCAGGCTCTTACATGAGCTGACTTGGCAGGCACACATCAGTTTTCTTAAAGGGGAGAAATTCACTTTCACAAGGTTTGTTCTAAGGCAAAGCCAAGACTGTACTGGCAAAATTCTTATATTTTCTCTGATGAGACAGGCAATCTAGTATGAAGAATGAAATGTGTGAGATACTGAACCCTGGAAACTGAGAAAATGAAATATTAGTTGCAAAGGAAATACAGAGAAGGAAGGCTGATCTTTACAAAATGAAATGATACAGGAAGAAAATAAGAGCTTCATCCAGAAAGAGAAGATGGAGCTTAGGAAAACTGAATGATCAATGAAGGTTATGGCCTTGAAGTTAATAACATTAGGGATAGTATCCGGAGAAATACATATATACTTCATTTTCATGAATGACCACTATCACTTTGTTAATCTTTCAGCCCATCCAACTGGCACATCACTGATGTGCCAAAATTTTCTCTAGTTGTTGAAACTGATAATGTATTAGACCAGATGTATAAATACGGTGTCTGAAGGTATCCTTCAAATGATATGAAATGCAGAGACATAGTTTGCCCCCGCAGTCTTCTGGGTTTTGTTGCTGTCATTATTGCTAAATGATATCATTTCTTCAGCCAGTTTGAGAAGTTGGTTCTGTTTGATGTTCATGTTTTAAGTAATAGTACATGTCTTCTTATTCAAACTCAGATCAGATTTAGCTATGCAGGTGAAATTCACAAAGTTGAAGTTCCCTGAGAACAGTTGTTGAAATATTGGAAGGCAACTCTATAATCACACTAACAGATGTGTTGTAGGAAGATAAGAACTTCTCTGAAGACTGTTCAGAAAATGTGGGATGAAAGGGAGTCGTGGAAAGGCATTAACAAAGGTTTATAGTAGTTGAAGAATGCAGCCAGGCAACCCATTCTGTCTGTTGATCTTTTAGGCTTTCCTATGCTTCCATCTCTCTCAGACTGTCCTCTGATGCACAGAGGACAGGTATCTCTCTCCCTTTAGACTGCTACAAAGTCTAGCAGATAGAGATAACCTAACCTAACCTAAGAGATATCTTATGATGGATGATGGATGAGGATTTTGGTTAGTTAACTAGTTATCTATTTCAGCTCTTTGGAAAAGGGCAGGAGTTAGAAGCAGCAAGATTCCATCTCTAAATTGGAGAACAAACTTTTGGGAGAAGCAAATGTTTGCCTGCCAACACATGTAGTTATAACTAAATTCAGAGATGGGTAAGTTTTCCCCAAAGGCTGTAGGCTGTGTCTGTAAACCTCAGGTGATGTTACTCAAACAAGGAATTGTTGAATTGTTACTGCAAATGACTTTTTTTTTTTTTTTTTTTTTTTTTTTTTTGGTAAGCCTTACGGACTGCAGCTTCACTCTTATCATGTCTCCAATCTATGATGAAAATATTAGTCTAGGTAGGTAGGAGTGTTCACCATTAAAAAAATAAACAAACTAACTAAAAAACAAAACAAACAAACAAACAAACAAAAAAACCCAAAAACAAACAAACAAAAAAACAACAACAGAAAACCAGAGCACTGCAGCAACTATCCTAAATCTTCTCAGGGAAGAGGATCTGCTGAGCATAACATGACATGGAAGCTTTCATTCTGCTTATATTTTAAACATAAAGAATTTGAAATTACTCGACTAAGAGAGTCAATTTCCTTTCAGGTTCATTTCTTTATGATGCTGAAGGGGAATAACTTTCAACTTCTAGCCACTCACAGAAGGTACGGTGTGGTGCATCTGTTTTAAGTGCTTTGTTTATGCAACGGCTGTCAATTATATGTTATTTGCCAACATGTTAAGTATAAATGCAGATAGTTGCCATACTTGATAGGCTAATATTAAAGGGGTTTTGTTAGCAAACAAATCTGAGAAATAAAGCAGAAAAATACCCAAGTTTGGTTTCAGCTTCTTCCCCTCTCCCAGGGAGGAGCTGCTCAACTCTTAAGCAAGAATTCAAATGAATTGAAAATTCCTTTAGAACTGACAGCCCAAGTGTAAGAATGATAAACGGCTTTGGCCTTGATAATTTTTATTAAGCACTAAATGTCACATTTAACCTGCATTACTGAAAGCAATTACCCATGTATCAACAGTCAAGCAGTGCAGAGCTAGACGCCTGAAGCAGCAGCATTATGCTCCATCTGGGAATAAGGATTTTCAATTAGAAGGCAAATAGCTGGAGAGGGGATCAAGTCCTCCAGTGGCTCCCAAAGGAGGTCTGTGAGAAGCAAAGTCTTCATATCCCAGTAATCGCAGGCAATGTCAACAGAGCATTCTAAACCATCTGCTGCCAGAGTAGCGTTTACTTTATCAAATCTCAATATTTACAGAACACTGATCAGCTCATGGGACCAGGATGGCTCACTGCCAGGGTGTTCTGGGAAATTCATTTTAAGGTGTGTTTCAGTAGGCTAATTAATTTACAAGCACCTGTTTCATCACTGGGAGCTGTTAGCACACCAGATGAGCTGCAGCAGGGGAAGGGGACTTTTTATCCTGGCTAAACTGATTTTAATTGATTTTCATTTACTGATGGCACAGTTGTAGTTTAATATAAGCACGGCCTAAAGTCTTATTGTCTATTAGTGTATAAGCCAGTTTAGATAGTTCATTATTTACAAATATATGTTGGCTCTAAGAGATCTGTGAGATATTTTTAAGTCATATACAGCACACATCTTCCTGCACCAAAGTATATTACACAGATCCTACTATTTGTTTTTGTTTGTTTGTTTGATTGATTTTTTTTTTTAATCTATGTTGTTTTATATGAAAATAATACATAATTTTCTGTTGAAAGATGGGCCTAATTCTGTTGGTGTGTCATTCAGAAATTCTCTGTGAAGGAAAAATGATGCTGTAAACATCTATGTACCTAGCACCAGGAATCGTGCAACCTAATCTCAAATTGTTTTGCCATTCTAGGCATTGAGTTTCCCAACTTCTGTGTCTCAGTTTCCTCTGTCAATAAATGGACTGTAGTAACTTCTTACAATACTTCTTCACATTGGGGAGCCAATTCAGGATTAATTAGTTCATGTTTGAATGTCATTTTGCAAATGGAAAGTTCAGGATACTTCTAGTTAAGATGTGACAAGTGGCACAGAGGAGTGATTTGTAAAAGCCAAATTAATCATTTTTGTTTCATAACTGCAATGTTTAGAATTAGGGCTCTTTCCCTGCTGGCTGCAAAGCTTCCACAGTCTCTTTGTACTATCCTGTTAGTAGCCAAGAGGTACATTATGTAGAAGAAGGGTTATCTTCAAAGCAGGCTGGACTTCTCAACATAGAGTGTTTTCACAACAAACTACTCAGAGCTGAGTGATAGACCGAGAATGAATTTCAATCAATATTTTTCTAAAATTTTAGATTAACATATTTGAGAAGATAAATCAGAGAATAACCTGAGAAGAACTTGTGTTGACACAACAGGATAAGATTTAAGAGGCTTGGGAAGTCCTAGGACCTGAAGACTGTCTTGAGCAGATCTTTGTGCCCTTCAAGTCTCATACTGTAAAATGAGGATAATCTTAGCTGCTTCACCTGTCTTGCTTTGCATTATTAAACAGGGAGTGGTGGACAGTGTTTTACTAAGTGCTATGACAGCAGTTTTAATCTTACTTCTCCAGTGTTGGCTTGCTCCTCTTGACAGTGCACTAATAGGAAAAAGGAATAATGATAATTTTGTTAGAGTAACGTCAAAATAACCTAACCCATACTAACTTCCTCTTGATGCTCCTGTAGTACAATTATTTTCCTTCAGAATTACTAATCTAGATCTTCTGTTACTCTATAGATGTATGGGGCCTATTTGCAATGGAGAGAATATCTCTCAATAAAAAAAGGTAATTTAAATTAGCAAGTGAAAGCACAAATAGTTTAGGTAGCTAGAAGCTCGGCTTAGATGAATTTTGACTGCAGAAAAATAATGCATTCTTTAATTGATATTTTTTCAGCTGGTGAAAGGCTTTGGGGCCTTAGTGGATTTAAGTCATTAGATCCAAGTTAGGTATCTATCTCACATATCTTTGCTCACCAATGAAACCCTTGGCAAAGAAATCATGTGGCCTTTTTTTTGCTGAATATAGAACAAATGTAACTGCTTTACAGCTTGCTTCTAACTTCAGGTCTGCTGCTCTCTGGAAAGTTTTGGCCTAATTCTTCAGGGAATGAAAAAAAATCACTAAGAAAAAAATAATAGCTCATATTAAGTTAGGTAACAGCCTACACACGTGAAGGAATTTGAGTCAGCCTCTGCTAAAGAGTTTTCTAGGTCCATGAACAGGAAAAAATTGGAATGACTGGTCTAATGAATTAAAAATGTTATTTTTTGCTTTAAGATTCATTGTATAGTTTTATGTATCATTCCTTGTAGTGTAGGAGAAAGAATCTGGGTCATCTTTGTTCCCTCCTTATTATTGTTCTCCGAGGGGTGCCTTGGGACAGCAGTGCCCTTGGAATATCTCTAACCTTTTACATGGTAGTCTTCTTGGCACATACACAAGCATATTCCTGAGGTGTTAGAAATTGCATCAAGGACCTTACATGATACTTGTGATACAACAGAGAACTATATTCTGCTGACTGCAGGATTGCCACATCTATTTAGAACACATATACAAAGGATGGAGTTATACTTCCCTACAAATCTGTAAAATTGTTCCTCTAGAATATTTGTTTTTATACAAGATTATATGATGATATCATGTGGTCATGAAAGGTTTCTTTCCATGTAAAATGTATTGTTTGCTCTACATTTGCCTTTTCATGGTCCTGATCTGACATACTCCAAGTCTTTGGGTTCATTTGACAGAAGAAAGCTTATTTCCAACCTCTGCCTTTGTTATCTATTGGCTGGCAGTTGTTTTCTAGAAAGAGTTGTTTGAGCATGAAGATATTATAAATTAGCTTGCTTATATGTTGGTGGTGAGGAAAGCTATAGACTGTAAATTCTTGCAGAAGGGGAAAAAACTATGCATTTCAACAACTTTGAACATATAGCATTGATTTCATGTAGTTTTTAATGTTAAAAGCAGCATGGTTTGGGGATTTTTTAGTCTGTAACTTATCTTGATGTGTAGAGAAATGGGTAGTAAAGGATTTTTTCTCAGTGTTCTGTTCTGTTTGTTTGTTTATCTGTGAGACATTTCATTGCTTTTCTCATCTCAGAAGCTGACCATGGTTATATCTGTGTCTGAGGGGTCTCCTTCACATGGAAAATGTGGAAAATGAAGAAAATTTAATAAAGTCACAAGGCTCAGAGAGGAGCCTTTAGTTTGTTCAGTATCTGAGATATTTGAGCATGATCATAAATTTGTTGCTTATAGTGCGTTGATAAAGTACTTGGAGTTGTGCAAAGCAGAAAATATGCCATTTCCTGGTTCAAATAACTACTGTAGTCTAATTCAATTTTTAACAATTTGTCCACATTTTATTTCTGATTTTCAGAGAAGGTCACCTTCATCAAAAAATTCAACAAATTGGGCAAATATTTAAAAATGAGAAAGCTGTAGGTTTTCAAAACAGATGCAATTTGCTTTTACTTCTCAAATCTGAAAAAAAAAAAAAATGAAGGAATAACTAAGAATGTTATGAACATGTTAAAAAGCTGTACTATCCTCTGTATCTGGTAGTGGTTATTATAAAGTTACTATTGCTTACATTCAAAGGCATCTTTTTTTTTTTTTTTTTTTTTTCTTTTTTTTTTTTTCTTTTCCCTCCCCATTTTCTTCCAATTCAGTGAAAAAGAGTTTTTTGCATTCATAACACTGTTTTCATAACACTGTTTTTTCTATACTGCAACCTCTACAGTGATTAATATTTTACCTTTGAAAGAAATGTCGGTAGAGATACAGATCAAGCAAATTAGAGTAGAACAAATTCTGATTTTTTAGGATCATTTAGGTACATCTCAGGACTTCAGAGCAAGAAGAAATTGGTTTCATACACGAAGAGAGTTGTATCAATCATTTAACATGCACATTTATAGCAAGAGAGTAATCCTGGACTCTCCAAATCATTGCCGAAACTTTTGCTGGATCTAAGAGTTTACCTAGTATGTAAGTTTTGAGAAAACTTGTCAAATTTTCTTCTGCAGTAATTACCTTGGAGTAATTCTCTCTAATGTTTTACAGAGGGTTCAGTGAATAACGTGGTTAACCAACATAAGGTGATAAAAATGACATTGATTTACAGAATAGAAGGGGGAGAGGAAGGCACTGTTAGTACCCTGTTAGAAGTGATGTGACTATATAGCAGAAAATAGACTGGAATTCCCATTTATTTCCAAAGAGCCTACAGTCACATGTCTATACCAGGTATTTTTGACAAGCATGCTATCCTGATAATTTCCATGCATTTTTAGTTGTGTTTTGCTGTTAATTGTTTGTATGCACTGGGACAGCTGCTTTTATTTGCAAACAAAATGCAATAAATCTTTAAACTGTTGCAGTTTGAACAGAGCTGACTAGCAGCTGCAGGAACAAATCCTGTATTTACTTGGTATTGCTATTTGTTGTGGTAAAGGGTAGTTCCTTGCAATGCAGAAAATACATACTTCCTCATTAAGCCCTGGATTTAGCATGGCCATTGAATTGTTCCATGGAAGCCTCCAAAAAGCTTTAATTGTTACATGCAGAGGTCTGTCTCTGTCCTCCCCTCTGACCTAGGAGTGAAAGGATCTATATTTAACTTTTAACAGGGTCCATAATCTATTTGCTTCCCATCTCCATCATTTGCTTTATTGTTCTACTTTACCACCCTTTCACAGCCTGGCTTCCACAATGTTCTTGCAAGGGTGATTCAGCATACTGTAGTTTTATTGCTGGTTGTTCTGTTTTCTTTAATGGGATTTGTTTGACTTTGCAATATTACTTTAAGCTGCGATATGTTGTAGGGTAAAGATGTTATTATGACAGTGTTAGCTTCTCTGTAAATTACAGTGCCTTGAGGATTGCATTTTGAGACTTCATGTAAACACTTTACAGAGCTAATAACATAGATACCATATGTAAAGCTTGAAAAATATTTAAATAGGGCACATTTGAAGGAATAAAACAATCAAAAGGCTTTTTGGGGGATAATGAAGATTACACTGAATTGTTTAAACTCAATGTACAGCTTTTAAAACTGAACCCATATGCTATAATCCATTTTCCCTTTTCTTCCTGCTTAGCTACAATTTATTTGAACTATTGGAATATGTTTTCAGCAGAATTCCTTTACAGTAATTGACAAGATCTCTGGGATAATGTATTTGGAACAACAACCTTTCATTTAATGTAACAATCATTAGTCATTTTTGTTAACAGTCTTGACGAGAAGAAAAACAGTTGTTACAAAAAAATGAAAACAAGCACGCAGCTAGCTTCTTAGACTGAAATGCACCACTTTCTATTATGGCAGTAATGTTGCTTGGGTGTTTTTGTTGACTCCAAGCATTTTTTAAACCCTTTTACATTTCTCCTAAAAAGCAAAAGAGTTACAATATTGGAGTTGGTAGTTTAAGTCACAGAGGAAATGCAGTCATCAAATATTACTACTGACATAGTATATTCAGTGTAAGACTTTCTGTGGAGGCTGAAACACAAGCCAAGTCTTAGATCAAAATATTTATTATTTCATTTTTTTTTCTTACAATATTGCTTTCATGTTGCAATTTAACACTGCTTCTCCTCTCCTCTCCTCTCCTCTCCTCTCCTCTCCTCTCCGCTCCTCTCCTCTCCTCTCCTCTCCTCTCCTCTCCTCTCCTCTCCTCTCCTCTCCTCTCCTCTCCTCCTTGCTTGATTCCATTGACTTCCTCAGGGTTATGTGTGAGTAAAGTGCATACTCGTTTTCTTTTCCCCACTTTTGTGTACTGTGCAGCTTTATCTGGCTTTCTTAAAAAAGGTCACACAGCAAGTCCATGTCTTTCTAGTTATTGTGAGCTGTCTTAGGAAATGATTGACAAATGCCATGTGACATAACAAAAACATAATAGTCCTGCTGCTAAATTTTCTTCTTAATTACAGTTCTTGTGGTGTTATTTTTCCATCTGTTTTTGTTAGTTTTGTAATGTTTTGCTTTAGGGGAGGTAAGGGGAGAGGGTTTCTTTGTGTGTTTTCATTGATTTTTTTTTTTTTTCCCATGGACTTTAAATAAAAACCCATTTCTTTAGTTAAGCTGTGAAGCTAGTGTTGCTTACATTTCTTTAATAAACATTCTCATCTGTAGTTATACATGCAGCAACTCTGTGGCCATGACATTTAGTGAACAGAACTCACCTAAATAACCTGAAGTTAATTGTCTGAAGGAATTCTGAAGTTAGTAGAGTTACTCACTGGAGTAAATGCCACTCCCTCCCTGTTTCAGCACTGTGCCCACCTGCAGGTCTTGGTACTGCAGGTCTGAGGAAAGCCACCCAGAGACCAGTGAATAATCATTTAGACATTGTATTGCTGACCCTGTCTGAGTACTACCAGTTCAATACACCTCTACACATCAGCCCTTTCCTCCTCTTTGCTCCCAAACCTATTTCTCACTGTCAAGGAATTTGAAGAAAAGGAACCAGGACCTGAATCATCAGAAAATGGCATGTACTGTGCTACTGTCCTTTTCCAGCATAAAGCTGAATGACTGCGTGGTTTCCTATATAAAAAGTGTCTTTTGTAAAATTGCCTCTTTGTTTAAACAAAAAGAGAGAGAGGGAGAGAATGAAATATACTATGGAATACTCAAGCAGATGCTTGGCATTATATTAACACATGTATTATGGCGTATCATGTAATGGTACACTGTGGGGAATAGTAATGAATAGTTTGGAACACAATAATGTGCATTGTTGATGTTTGTTAAAATAAAGATATTCAATTTATAATAAAAGGGATTAAAAGCTTAATTCATGACTATGTTAATATTTGTCTGCAAGTACACAGATAAATGGTAACGTACCTTATCACATTAAACACCTGCACGTACAAGTTCCTCTGCTGAGATCTCCATGGGATTGTATGTTTTACAGAGCTTAAACTTTCATTTCCCAAAATAATGATATCATTCATTTACAGATATAGATAGGCTCTTCTTACTCAAACTCTATCCTGAAATGAGAATTGTTACTTCAACTACAAAAATGTGGGATTAATTACCACAGTGATTGCCTGCTGCATCATCTGATGGTATTTGTCTATAGAATTTATATATTTTGCAACAATCTGATTGCCTGACAGAAGCAAATTAAGACTTTCTGAAATACACTGCTGTTAAAGGTAAATGATACCTCCAACATGGATGTGATGAGCTAAGCAGTGGTGGCAAACAGATCTCAACACAGATTGCCTACTGTCTTTCCTGCATTTCCCACATGCCATCCTCTGTGAACAACAGAAAAAAAAAAAAAAAAAAAAAAGTGTGTTTGTGAAGAAAATGCATAATTAAGGGGAGTGATTTATGTCTGAAATATTTCATTGTTTAGCTCTGCTGTGCAACTGTTTTCAGGCTTACTGGATGCCAGTGCAGAGTCAGCGTATGTACTTGGAAGTATCCAAAAGACAAAATTTCAGTAGAAGTACCCATCATATTTTCCTCCACCAAAAACATCATCCAAAATAAATGGTGATAATTCAGACCCTAAAAGAACATCTTTGTCAGTTTTGCTACAAGTAGATCAGAAAATGAAATCTTGTAAAAACAAGACTAAGGATGACATAAAACTGTCCAGACCAAAGTCACCAAATTGGAGACTTGCAACAATTTGGCTGCCTGAATATAGTTTGGAGACAGTTCAAAGCCACTGTGCTGGACACCAAGCAAGGGCATCTTTCTGGAGTGAGGAAAATAATTGTGGAAAACAGAAGTACATGGCTGGATATTTCCAGCTAAATGTTGAGTGGAAGCCTGAGACCGAACTTGCTTCAAAATGGTATTTTAGGACAATATTTTTTTTCCAAAAAATATAAGGATCCCCATTATCTTTTAGATGTAACCAGTAAAACATATAAGCACCAGAGTCACAGCTGTTATGAAATAAATGTTTCATTCAAAGATTTTGTACGAAATATATTTTTCAGGCTCTCCCAGGTTTACAGATGCATCATATAGTCAAAATATCATGTGTGATACATGCACAGTAAAACAGTTTGAAAATACTGACTTTACTATCTTGTCTTCTGCATAAGCAGGTCTCATGTATATCACTTGATCTGATCTATTCAGTTTTTCAGGTTGGTTCTACAGAGCCATATCCATCCTCCCACTCCCTTCTTCCATACACACTCTTTAAGCCATTTTAATCCATTTTAATCCATTTTCTGTTTGCCAACAATTTAATATAAAAGTACTGTTTATCAATTGACTATACCTTTTGATATTTCATTTTCCTTTTATTCTGCACCCCTATTCTCAACTAAAAGGAAGATTTCATGTTTTAAACTTATCTTTAGCATGCAGTTTGATTGTTCAGTGCTACAGCATGATGGAGAGATTATGACCCTCTTAGCTGTGTCAATTGCAGTTATCTAGTATATTACTATAATCAGAGATTTAGTCTATGTTTTCAGTGAAAATTAAGTCTCTTTGAGGATGTGTGTGTGGCTTCTGTGAAGGAATGATCACCTTATTAACCAGGAGAACCAGGGAGTCTATCATTTGAACGTCATCCGTACCTTCTGAAGTAGCTGTTCATTAAACAATTCTGCAGAAGATGTTGGGCATGTGTAAATGCCTGCACAGGGAGACGTTTTCCATACCTGAGGGTATGTGAGACTACCACTTTGGGCTGGCAGATGCTGGATTGATGCAGTGGAAGATCTTTCTGGAACAGGACCAGGGTGCTGGGAAAAAGAAATCTGAGTGTCTGTTTATGCCAGTTGCTGTGGTGGTTTTACCATACTAGACAGCTGAACACCACAACCGCTCTCTCACTCCCCCTCCTCAGATGAGGAGGGGAAGAAGTAAAGGAAAGAACAACTCACAGGTTGAGATAAGGATAATTTAATTAAAGGGAAATATATATATATATTAAGGAAACATTATTAATTAACAATTCAACTAAAGGGAAAAAGGGAAAAAGGGAAAGGGGAAAGGGAGGGGGAAAGGGAACAGCAAAAACAAAACAAGTAAAGGCTATATGGAAGTGCAGAGGAAATAAATTATTCTCTACTTCCCACAAATGAGTGATGCCTGACCACAAAGCAGGGCCTCAATGCACGTAGCCGGTGTTCGCGAGGAGGACAGACGTTTTCACAACGAAAGCCCACCCCTCCCCTCTTTCTCCTTCTTCCACCTTTTATTGCTGAGTGTGACATCCTATGGTATGGAATATCTCTTTGGTTAGTTTAGGTCAGCTGCCCTGGTGATGTTTCTTTCTCACTTTTTGCCCACCCCCCAGGAGGGTTAGAGAAAGTCCTGATACTGTGCCAGCACTTCTCAGCAGCAGACACAACACTAGTGTGATAACACTGTTGTTCTAGCTACAAGTGCAGAGCATGGCACTGTATGGGCTGCTGCAGGGAAAGTTAACATCCCAGCCAGACCCAGTACTGTTGCCTGTATTTCAGCAATTGCCTCTTATCCTCACCCTTGTTATCTACCCATTAAGTGGAGGAAGCTAAGAATAATTTAATTTAATTAAACCTGCATTCCTGCTAGGAGTGCAAATAAATATATTCATTTTTCTACAGATTTTTGCCCCCTGCTTTTCCCCTACAGGCTCTAGCTGTAGCTCCCCAGCAAACTATCTGTGGTGCTCTGAGTCCTTCATCTCTCTTGCTTCTTAACAAGCAGGTACAGCAGCAGTATTGGCACACAAGCAGAAAGACAAAATTAAGACTAACTTGATATAACAGGTCCCCCTGTCCTCATTAATGATAATTTCTAATCTCTTTATTTATCTCACAGAATATAATAAGAAGTAAGGAGTCAGAGACATTAATATACCTAAGTTAAGCTCTGAGTCTTGCTACTGGTAACATATATATATTTTTTTTTTCTTTTCTTTTCTTTTAACAAGCTTGGATCTACAAAAAGATCTAGACTTGAAAAAAAAATATCCAGCAGCTGATAACTAATATACTGTAAAAAGACTGAAATGTGTTATTTCAGTAGTAGCACTTTAGGATGAAGTGACAAGACCCCACATTTCCTTGCATAAAGCAGTTGACACAATGCTGACTGCAAGCTGAGAAACTGAGACAGTGTTTACTCTGTTAAATGTTGAGTGTGGAACTTGTCTCAGAGCTGCCAGCAACTCCCTTCAGGAGGTTCTGATCACCAGTGAAGCAACAGGCCTGAGAAACGTGTAACATCACACAGTAATTTGGGATGATAAAAAAATCACCTATATACAACACTGTTGCGAGACAATAATTTCCCCAAATTATGAACCTGAAAGTTTTATAGTTTGAAAGACAACCTCTTTGATTTACTTGCTCTTGTCTCCATGTTGTGGAGACATTCTACCCCCCATTTTTTGGGGGGGTAGAATGTCTCTTAATTATATGTGATAGATTGAGGGAATGAAACTGGAGAAATTTTCAATTCATTTTCTTCTATTAAAAATTATATGTTTCTGAGTGACATTAAAAAAACTCTTCAAAAAGTCCTTATTCACACTAGTATTTTAGATCCTTCTCTGTATATTTTTAAAGATAACTACTGTATGTTTGGAGGAAGATCAGTTTCTTTTTTCTTTTCTTTTTTTTTTTTTTTTTTTTTTTTTCTTTTTCTTTTCCCTCTTATTTCTACAGAATGACTTTCTTTTTAAACACTGGGACTTTTGTTATGTTAATCAGTCAGGGAACATTTCCAATTCAATTTTACCTGAGCGCTGGTCAGCTAGAGTTTCCTTTGTTTGATGTCCCTTGAGCCTTCCCTTGTCTTTTAAACTGTAATTTAGTTGGAGCTGCTGTCAATTTACTCCGTCCATTACATTTACAGTGATATTCCAGACATTGTCTTCTATTCAGTCCTAGAGAAGTTCCTCGACCTAAACAAAATGTGCAGGGAAAAACCCTATAAAAATCCAGAGTACAAGCACGGAACTACTGTTTGCCTATGTTCAATGCATGCATAGAAATTAAATTGTTGCTACCTATCCAGTTTATTGCTATTTTGTTTTAATCTAACATATCCTTACACTCAAGAGAACTACCAAATGGTAATTAATTAGGATTTTCAATGAAGTGGACATGTTCCATACAACTAGGCAGCCAGCTTGCAGTCTGCTCTGCCATGCCTTTGTATTAATGAGATTTTAAATTCTGCTACTTACTTTTTAGCTCCACAAAACAGCCCTTACCATTAAGAGTTGTTGTAGTTCTTGTTATTTTTTTATCACAATTACCAGCTGTCATGGACTTCAACAAATAGAGCAATTTTCTTGCCCTTAGTCCATATCAGCAAGTTCCTAAGGCTTCATTGTTCAAGGTGGGAAATTGTTGCTTTAAGCAGCTGCTTTCTATGGGTCAAGAAGGCAAAAAGCCCCAGAAAGAGGAGGTTTGAACTGATTTTAACCATAGAGCTGCCTTTTCTGAGGGTGATGCCAATGTCTGTGGCAGCAGAAGGGGAAAGTATTGCCTACATGAGCTGCCATGTGTGCTTATGGAAGCTGTTACCTAGGATTGGAGAGCTTAAAGGTAAAATACAGAAATATCCTGCACTTTCTTGTATCTCTCTGAAAGGAAACAGAAATTATGTGTTTAAATGTCAAACGACAGGGAGTAAAACTTCCAGTCCATGCTACTGGTCTTGACAGTGATATCTGGCCATGCTGTGCTACTTCTCTTTGCCATGAAAACTCATGTAGAAGTTTCTGTTCATTATAGCGGAAGCAAGAGCTTGGGCCATGACAATAAATCTCCCAAGTGCTAAATGTCATCTGAGAAATGAAGCATTCGCTTCACACTGCAGTTGCCTTAGTTGCCACAAGGCTGTCATGCATGTCCCGTGTAGTGTGAAATGTGACAAAGACCCACCTGAATGGTGCTTTCACTGCTGACAGACATTTAATGGCATGAGAAGGCTTGCAGACCCTGGTATAATATCAGGCACCTTCTGTAATGTGTTTTTTAAGTCATTCTCCTTTTGCATGGGGACAGGACAGAGTTATCTCTAGCCCCTTGCTGGTGTCTCACCAGATCTCAGTAAATTGATGAATCCAGAAAGAGAAGAAAAAGGAGCAGGGAATTTGGGAAGCTTAACAGAAATGGAGACAGGTGGAAGTGCAGCATACACATTCTTCTGAGGCTCTACAGGCATTACGAAGGTGCCAAATTTTCTTTTACACAAAACTCCCCAGTCTGGCTCGGGTCACTTTTGGAAGCACCCTAGCTTGCATGTTTTGGGTTCCTGGGCCTTGGGGGGCAGGCACTGTTCTGGCATCTGGATATTTTGTGGTAGATTCCCAAGAGTCTTGAGGCCTGGGATACATGTAGAGTCAGGGGCCAAATCCCACACTGCAGGCAGGCTGCTCCAGGAAGCTCTACACCAGCATCATTTACAGGTTCCTGACCTTTGAGTCTAGCCCATATGGGGGACAACTGATCCATCCCCCAAAGCTACAGGTCTACATTCATGAAGAACAGGAGTCTCCTGTTTCAGCCAAAATAAGTATGGCCTGATCCTGCAATGCCTTCTCAGCTGCAACTACTCTGCTGGTGAATTTGTTTCTAAGGATGCAGTGATCTTAGCTCCTTTGTGTCCAGAAGGAGCTGTATTTATCTGCATGCACTCCAAAACAAAGAGATGTAAGGAAGTTTCAGAGATGGCTTGATGTTTCAGGATATTGTTTGGAATCTGCACCTTATGAACCCTTTTTGTACTTACATTTACAGCTAGCTTTTCCTCTTGAGGCTAGGGGAATGTCTCCGGGACAGCCAAATAATGAAGCTGTCAATTTATTCATTTGCCTCTAGTGTGAAGCTAAAAAATAGGATGTGATCAATAGCTAATGACAAGATCCATGGAAGAGCAGGAGCTGCCTTCTTTCTGCCAAGAGGCTTGACAAGGTTAGTGTTCTGGCAGTATGTGGATACTTGTACAGCCCTAACCTTCGTCAACATTGCTTGTTGTAATTATCACAATTCTTCCCTGGCACTTGCCTTCAATCACTCCCTCAGCACAAACAAATCTCATATTGCTTTTCCATTATAAATTGTATTTGGTACCCAGATTTTAAAAGGGCTAACTTATAGATTTATTTTCCTGTCCTGTTTGCTTGATTCTGTTTTTCCTTTTAATCATGATAGGCAATGGTCTGTGCGCTAGGTTTAATTGCATTCAGCCTGACTGACTGTTACAGTGTTGTTCTCTTCATGCTGCATATTTGAGCCCCGTGTATGGATCTGCATTTCATTTCCAGGTACAGTCAATGAGCCTTGTTTTAAAAGCCACTATAAAAGGAGAGATCAGTTTCTGCAGACAGTGATTCACTACATAGGACATAGCAATGTATTTCAGTGCAGAAGCTGAGCAGCGAGTCTCAGGGATATTCTTTGGCTAAGATGAGATGGGAAGCTCCAGTGCCCATGGTCCTTGTTTCAGGAAGCCTGAAATCTCAGGCAATTCATCCACTCCTCTGTGTGTTCGGGACAATTCCTGTAACCAGGAGAGCAAAAAGCATATCTAAGCCTAACCTTGGTTATTGGGAATTGGGTGATTGGCTTCAACTGAGCCAGAGTTTAGCTGTTACTTTTAAGAAAAGCTGAGATTCTGATGTTGTCTGATACTTACTGTTCGAGGCCAGTTTTGGCTACTGCTTCTGCTTAAATGTATTCTTGAAAATTGCTTATTTGCTGATGGCTACATTAAACAAAAGGGTCTAGTTATGTACAGAGAACAGAGAACACACTGAAAGTAATTGATGCAATGCTGAAGAAATTATTTTTTTCTATTCTTCCATGTATCTGGGTTGTGAAGTATAAAAATTATTTTACTCCCTTACAGCATAGTTTGTGATATAAATACATGCTGGATGTATGTTTTGTTGTTGTTGTTGTTTTCCCACAAAACAATTTAAATTTATCTTTTCTATTGCTTAGAAAAATATAAATAACATATTTTTAATCTTTCAAATCTGATAGTGCCACAAAAATTTACATAGCAAGGAAACGACTGTCACAAAATGCCTAAATACAACTAGAAGGATCACAATTAAACTAGGTTATGGTTAGATCTTAAATAACCTTGATTTTTAAACCAGGTAAACCATGAAGAATTATGGATGCTACTTTTGTACCAAGCTACTGGAACTAGCTCTTTCAATAAGGGGAAAATTATCTCCAGTGGAAAAAAGACTTTAGTACTTCTTACTGATTTTGGTGGGATATTTTTTCTTCCTTTTACTTTCTTTCTTTCTTTTTTTTTTTTTTTTTTTTTTTTTCTGATAAAGTTAGATATCAGAATGAAGATGGTTTTCAAATTATCTATTGAGATGGACTTTCCCTCCATTGCTACACTTGACATTTTTGCTCACTTGGACTCAATCTGATGAAAAAATATTTGTTTCAGCAAAGACACCATTTCTATGACAAGTTCTGCTTAGCTTTCTTTGTAACTAAAACAAAGAACTTCTGCAATATCTCTGGGCCAGACTTGCTCTGGCAACCCACCAAGATCATAAGCTATGAAGGGACAGCTATAGCAGCATTGGAGAAGCAGGGGAGCAGGCTGTGGTATAAGAAGGTGGTCAAGACAAGGTAAATGCTGCTTTTTGCAGTTAATGATGCCTGCTTAGGGAGACTAGTCACTGACTTTGCCCTTGTGTTCTTCTTATCCTCTTCTACAGCTGCTTCTACATCCTGGCAACAGTTCTTTCTTTATCATTTGTATCATTAACATATTTTAATTAGGGTTATTTTTTCTTCTTCTAGCTTTGCTGGGGTGATATGCTCTCCATATTGCTTTTTTCTAGCATTCCTCCTAGACTTCATCTCAGTACTCCTGTTATTACCAGCAATGATGCAAATCTGGATTTAAATTCAGTGATGTATCTAGGTGCGTCCTGGAGCCCAGAGACATTAAGCATATAGATAGAGATGCTCTGGCTAGTTAATGAATATCCCAGACAGTCTGCTTTCTGACTGTGCCAGACTTTTTGGTGGAAATCACGGTGTTGGGAGATAAGGGATCACTGCAACTATCAAGCAGTGGCTCATACCAAAGCTGTGCTGTGATGCATTTAGGCCCATAAATTCTTGCATCCCTTAATTGTGATTCAAGAACTAGATTCATTCAGGACACTCCTGAATATGCTATTATGATATATTTCATTTTATTTTGTTTTGTTTTGATGTTTCTTTCTTTCTCTTTCTTTCTTTCTTTCT
>CM021765.1:145071337-145108993 GCA_011076525.1 Nettapus auritus
TTTCTCTTTCTCTTTCTCTTTCCTTCCTTCTTTCCTTCTTTCTTTCAATACTTTGGAACCAAAATAATCGGTATTCAGAAAATGGTTAACAGTATGGAAATTCTGTATTTCTTACCATTGATCATTTTAGCCACAATGGGGTGGAATAAAATAAATAAATAAATAAATAAAGAGAGAGAGAGAGTCATTTCTGCATGATTTTTAGTCACTTCACAAGAGAATGGAAAGCCTGACAGAGTCCAGAAAAGGCAGAAGTTCCTGTTCAACCGACCAACCAAAACATAAAAAACAGCTGCATCTCCACCTAGTGCACATCTAAATGTATTCTCCATCAGAAAATAGCAATTATTGAATACATCATGTACAATGACATCAGGGAACAAAGTGTTCCTCATTCTGCCCAATGGACCATGCTGCAACACCTGTTTTGTGTCATGAAACCATTTATAATTACTACCAAAGAAGTGAGAGCTAAAATGGCATCATTAAATCTAATTCTATGAATCATGCCTTTGATGAAAAAATCCCTAAGGGGAGAGGGAAAGAAATAAAACATATTAAAAGCACATTCACTCATTTTCCAGTGCTTTAAATATTTGAGCCATAGAAACAAATGTTGATACCATACACAGTCTCAGAGCTGATAGCTACTTCTATGATTCTACACTGACATACTTCTGTGATTCTACACTGACAAATAGTACTTAAATCTGTGTTTGTGAAGTGGTTTTTTGTTTTGTTTATTTGTTTTGTTTTATGTTTTTCCCTTGAAGATGGTGAGACAGTGGTACCTCCATATGACCTCATATTGTTCTATTACCTGTCTTGGGCTCTACCCCTTGTAAAAAGATCATCTTTCTTTCTCTGTTTGTTTCATTTTTAATTGTTTTTATATCAGTAAGTAGTTTGAAGCACTAAGTCTCTTTTGTGTTCATTTGTGTTCTTTGTGCTCTAGGGTACTCAAGTGTCCTTTACAGTAATATATTCATCCTTATAATTACATGGGGTTTGTACCTCATGCTTTCGTGCTTCAACCTGGACAAGGCAAGTGGCATAATCAGGAAATCCATGTTTTGTCATTGCATTTCATGAAATTTTGTCAATAATGCAAACATCACTGGAAATTCACTATTAGAAAATATTGGTGTAAGAGGCTCTGAGGCAGCTGTAGGTAGCAATGAAGTAAGGTCAGACATGTAGTCCTGTAGAGCCATCTGGTACCTCTGCCCATATTTAAATAGCAAAGTATGGTCTGAGATGGCTTATGTGAACACAAGGCCTGGTACAACTGCATTGGATAAACAGAAATTATTTTTGCTTACAGCATATCATCTTCCTATCTGTAGTTCAGAAAGAACTAACTACACACTGACTGCAAATTATAAATCAAAGTACCTATCTTGGCTATACAAAACTCTCAATGGAAATTGCCTTTTGTTCCTAGGGTGGGCTATTCCTGCAGCCATGATCCCAAGACATCCTTACTGTCAGTAAATTTTTAGTGGGCAGAAGGATGGTGCTTAAGAACAGGCCACATTTTCATGAACAAGGCTGGGCTTTGGTACTTCTCTCAAACAGTAACAGACATCCATCATAAATCACCATTTCCAGCACTGACTAGCAAACTCACTTCTTTTCACTGGATTTGGATCCTACTACTTCTGTAAAGTGTACTGGTCAGGATTTTTCTGTTCCTGTACGTTAACGAAGGGCTGAAGTACCATTACTGAAAAAACGTGTTATAACATGACAGATACCAGTTTGGCTAAATAATAGATTGGAAGAAGGAGATGATGCACAGCTGTAAAATGAATGAGGCTGACATGACTGGAACAGGGATGTCAGCAGAAAGGTTCCAAATGTGTGATGGCATCACAGTTACAGGCCAAGCCCACCATTCTAGCACAGGCCAGGAAAGCCAGGAAAGCCTGATTATTAAAGATCAGTCATGTAAGAGATCTCTAGAGTGTTGCCTATGACTAAATATTTGAATTTAAAATGATGTAGAAATCAGATGACAAATAGGTGAGTCCAAGATGAAGATGTTCCACAGAAAGGCTAGTGATACTATGGAGAGATGAAGTTTGAAAAGATATTTTTCATGATTTTGAACCATAGTTTTGGAGTTAATTTGTGTATTCTGTGCAGGATTTACTGTTTACAGTGTTTTATGCATTTCTGATTCATCTTTGTTTGGTTTATAGTGGTAGAAACCTCATTCAAATATTATGTTGGCTGTAGCCTACATGCTAGGAATGTTTGCTGACAATCCGAATTCACTTCCTAGCTTCTTCACTGAATTCTAAAGGGCTAATCAAAACTCTATCCAAATAATCTGTTTATCTGAGAAAAAAAAAATATTGCCACCAATAGCAAAGGTCATATATGTAACTGCGAGCTATTGTCTTGCTAGGGCAGGTGTGTGGTGGTTTTACCGTGCTAGGCAGCTGGACACCACAACCGCTCTCTCACTCCCCCTCCTCAGAGGAGGAGGGGAAAAAGTAAAGGGGCTCAAGGGTTGAGATAAGGACTAGGAGATCGCGCAATAATTATTGTGACGGGCAAAATAGACTCAGCATAGAGAGAAAGTAAGATTTATTGCTCATTACTAACAAGCTAGAGAAGTGAGAAACAAAGGAAAGAAACCAAAAGCACCTCCCCCCCCATCCACCCTCTTCCACCTCCTCCCCCCCGAGCGGCGCAGGGGAACCGGGGAATGGGGGTTATGGTCAGTCTACAGCACTTCTTCTCTGCCACTCCTTCTCGGTCACTCTCGTCCCCTGTGCTGTGGGGTCCCACCCACGGGATGCAGTCCTTGCCGAACTGATCCAGCGTGGGCTGTCCACAGGCAGCAGCTCTTCAAGAACTGCTCCAGATATGGGTCTGTACCACGGGGTCCATCCCTTTGGAGCAAACTGCTCCAACCTGGGTCCCCCACAGGCAGCAGCTCCTGCCAGGTCACCTGCTCTGCGTGGTCTCCTCTCCACGGGCTGCAGGTCCGGCCCGGAATCTGCTCTGGCAGGGGTCTTCCACAGGCCACAGTCTCCGTTGGGGCACAGGCTCCACCGTGGTCTCCTCCACGGGCTGCAGCGTGGAACCCAGCTCCAACATGGTAATCCATGGGCTGCAAGGGGAACATCCTGCTTCACCATGGTCCTCACCACAGGCCGCAGGGGACTTCTGCTCCGGCGCCTGGAGCACCTCTCCCCCTCCTTCTTCACTGACCTTGGTGCCTGCAAAGCTGTTTCTCACTCCTCTCACCCTCCCAGCTGCTGAGTGGCGCAGCGGTTTTTTCCCTGTCTTAAATATGCTCTCACAGAGGTGCAAAACAACATCGCTTATTGGCTCAGCTCTGGTCAGCAGTGGGGCCCTTACCAAACATGGGGCAGCTTCTAGATCCTTCTCACAGAAGCCACCCCTATGGCCCCCCTCCTACCAAAACCTTGCCACGTAAACCCACTACAAGGTGGTCACCAGTTTTCCTTAAGGCCAGTCCTGCTCTAGTAAATGGTAGGAGAAAAAGTGATGAGTCTTTCTACTAAGGAAATCAGAGTAATATACAGTGTCTTTTTTTTTTTTTTTTTTTTTTTTCCTTGTCACTGGCCTTCTGTAGTTTTCATTCAAAAGCTCTGTTGCTGGCTCTTCTGTTCTAGCCTGTGGCAGTGAATAGTCTCATTACCATCACAGCAGAACACGGTCAGGTTCAGAAAGCCACATGCTGGTGTTCATCAGCCAGTTCCAGTCTTAAAACAGTGTAGACATTTTAATAGCTTTGCCTGCACCAGCATATCCATGCTGCCTCTGGACTGGGGTGTGATCCTGTCTTCCTAGCACAGAGGAGTCAACATTAGCATTTTAGTTTGGCTCAGGAGCATGTGTTTGAAACCAGCACCTATTTGTCTCCATGTACTGCACTGTGGTTCCCAACGCAAAGCAGTCTCCTAGCATGTGAACTTGATTCCTTTTGGAAGAGATCAAATTGGAAGATGAATTCTGGGAGGTCACCTAATATTCTCAACCATTAATGGGCATTTAGATTCTGGAAACAGAACAGAGCCATGCTGAAATAAAACCACCTCAAGCATGCAAACTTCAGGTCCTCTGCATCAACACTTTCCCCTTACAAATGTTCATCTACTGGGTGATTAATATTTGCTTGCTAAATAATCACAGCATACCTGGTCAACAGGGCAAGGGGTAATGTGGATTACTTCCACAAAGGTGTCAGTCAGAGTTTATTTAGTAAAGTACTACCTGGGCCTACCTGGGCTAAACCACCACTGTTGCAGTTCAGATGTCTTTTTTTTTTTTTTTTTAATACCTATATTTAGTATATTTAGTATAGTATATTAGATGAGCATTTTATGGATATATGCATATGTATATATGTGTGTGTATATGTATACAGATGTACACAAACAGACTGTTTGGATGTTTTATAACATAAGATAATGTACTAGATTTTTAATCAGAGCATCCCTTTGTCATAATGAAAAACTAATTGTGTTGTTGTGTTCTGGAGGTCAAAGTTGTTATAATAAAACATCCATCCTGGAGCTTTTTAGAGGAACCTGTTTAAAAAGGTTAAAGTGGGTAATTATCACAACCCTAATTTACAACTACTTGGCAATAAGAGTTGTTTTTCAATGAACCATTTATTCATGATCTGCTGCTTCACACTGCAGGATTCTTCTTGACTAGGTTAGAAAATGTAATTAATAAATGATAGGATTATTTATGGTTCATGGTGCCAGATTGGGAAATACAATGATATACAGAATGAACTAAAAATTATTCTTACAAGCAGCATCTTGGTTTTTAATCCATGGATTGGATTGTCACATTACTTGATATGGTGTGGTGAACTGCTGATGGTATTCATAGGACATCGTTTTGTTTGTCAGCCTAGCTCCTCTGTGTGCCAGTAAAAATGGACATGCTCCTTTGAGAACAGTGTTAATGAACACTGATGTGTTAATCTCTCTCTACTTGAGGTAGGGTGACGTTTGTGTTTGTACTTAGTTTGACTGTATTAATGATTATCTCAAGCCCCGCTGAAAACTGGAAGATGGTTATACCTGATAAACATGAAGTAATTCTCTTCAAGAATTTATGCTAGTAATACCAGTTAAGGAACAGACAAGGTTTCTCAATTTCAAATTACAAATATATTCTAAAATAGAATAATGTTTGCTCTAATATATTTATTCATGGGCAAAATGCCTGGTGATGTGTGACTGGAGTTGGAATTTTGCTATGACCCTGAAAGCCTGTAGCATCCAGATCTAAGAGCATCCTGAATGATAACATTCTATATTATTATTTGTATTAATTATTGCTTGGGAAATAAGTTTTTTTTTTTTGCAATGAGAAAAATATTATATTCACTGATTTCTGCACAGTTGTATAGAATACCAGCATAAAATCTAAATTTGAGGCACATTGGCTCTCTACCATGCTTTGTACTGATAACATACTGGAGCTAATCAATGAAAATCCAGGCCTTAGCACTAAATAGAAATGTACTGTGGGCAAGTTCATCTTCCAGTTTATTCTTAGCTCAGCTCCTTTTTAAAATGCTTTCCTGTAGCAATTAGGATTTCCAACAGTTATTCTAAAAAATATCTGTGTATGTAGTTGAGACTTCCAGAAGTGACCTAATAAGGGAATTAAAGAATGCCTTTAAGTTTAGATAATGATTTGAATCCCACAGGTTTTAAATTTCAAATGGTGGAAAACAGTGAACTAAAGATTAATGGGTGAAACCTAGTGATTTGCAGGATCACAGAATCAGAGAATAGCTGAGGTTGGAAGGAACCTTTAGAGGTCCAGCCTCCTGCTCAAGTGAGGTCAGTTACAGCAGGTTGCCTTGAGAGCTTTTGAATATCTCCCAGAATGGATATTCCTCAGCCTCTCTGGGCAACCTGTGCCAGTACAAATTTAATACAGATATAATTGATGTAACAATATTTAGTTTACAGTATGGTTAAGTTTATGATTTTCAGTGTATGCATTTGCATACACTTGCATATACAAAATAATACTGGTATTGGATACTTGAATTTATGCATAAATATACATTAGAGTGTCAAAAAGATTTCAAAAATGAAGTTGAAATAATGACATTTGATAAAATGGGGAAAATGTCTTTTTTTTTTTTTTTTTCTTTAAACTCTGAAAATTTTGTCAACTGAAAACACAGAATGTTTTATTCAGTTTCCTCAAGAGTTTGTCTTTATCTACTGTGATTTTATGTACCAGACATACAAATGAATGGTAAAAGGCTTTTTTTGCAAATACCATTCTTGGAGTCTGCAGGCTATTTGAATTTTGTCATGACAAGTTCTTCTATGTTCCAAGAAGCCTTTTTTGTATTCTGGGAGACTATCCACTTCTGCTTCTATAATATGGTATGTAACATGCAGAATTAGATGTTTTGTAGTCTTTGGTGTCTGCAAGTAGTCTGTCTTCATCCTGACGGTTCAGGAGGGAAAATTTTTAGAATGTTCCCCAGTTCACATGACTTTATGATCCTTTTTTCTGCATGTGTACAAACTGAATCTTTGAGATGTGTAAATTCACTTAATTCAATGCCCCAGGCACTACAAGTAATGAAAAAGCTAGTTTGTTATTTTTTCCTAGACCTATAGCAGCACTACTGGTCTGCAACTGCTGTATCAAGTCTTCTCCAAAGAGAGGAATATACACATTAAAAATTATTGCTGTGGAAAACAAAGAACTTCCCCCTCTGAAAAGTTTAAAGGGCAATATCTGTCCAGCCTGTAATGAGACATTTTAGATCACTGCCTTTAATCACTTTGCTGTCAGTATCTCCTACAGTTCCTTTTCTTGCAAGGTAGAATTAATTTCAGCATGCACCATGAAGCCAAAATATTCTGATATGCTCCTATATGAGTTTCTTTTCTGCTTTCATGATGCTGAGAGCATTCATAGTTATGAGCAAAACTTCATTTTTTTTTCTTGAATCTTTTTTTATTTTATTCCTTTTGGTTGAAACTCCGTTTGGGAAAAAACAGAGTTGAAACCCTGTTTATGGGAAACAGTAGAGAACTTAAGTCCTTTGAATTAGGTCTCCTGGACACATATATGGTTCTTGTTTTCCCTGATGGAACTAGAAATACTCTAAGGCTCTTCTTAATCTGTCTTTCAAGACTGCAAGCAGGAATGACACCTAGGAGTAAAATTATTATTATTATTATTATTGCTGTTAAAACCATCTGTAAAAATACAAGCCCTTGTGTTCCAAATAGTAAAGACATAGTATTAGGGAAAGTGTCTTCTATAATGTTTCAAACAAAATATAGTGTTTGTCTTTCTTAAGTTATATTACCTCCCGTATTTCAGGAAGAGGAAAGTGCAGACTCTATGGAAAATCTAAATATGTTATTTTTTTTTTGCATAGGAATTGTCAAATTAATATTGCTGAGCTTTGTTTGAATGACATTCAGCCAATATCTGGCCTGTGAAGAACAGTGATGTTTTTCCTATTTGGTAAAAGGTATGATTCAATTCAACATTTTTTTTTTTTGTATTTTGTATTATTTTTTCTATTTCTTGGTGATTGACAGTAGGTCAAAAACCCTAGACTTTCAATATTTTCTGCCTCAATATTGTGCTCTCTTCTTATGTGTCCTTTTCCTCTGAGGTTTTAAATCATTTTGCTTCATTCACCCATGAAGCAGAAGCAGAATCCCCTTATGTGAAGTTACAGGAGGTGTCTTGCTACTTTAATCTTTTTTTTTTTATTATTATTATTATTATTTTTATTTTTTTATTTTATTTTATTTTATTTTTTTTCCAGCATTTCTACTTAAGCACCTGAGGATTTATTTTATTTTATTTTATTTTATTTATTTTATTTATTTTATTTTTTATTTTTTATTTGGGGGGGCTTCAATAATCTTTTTTAGCTTATTTCTAATTTGGTATGCCTCAGCTCAGCTAACACTTTGTGGCTGGTCCTCTGTGTGGATGCATGAGAAAGAGGAAGTCTCGTGTTATTTTTAGTGGTGGATGAACAGTCTTCTATTTTTATTCAGACAGTTTTGGTGCTTCATTTCAGGAGTGCATCCTCTCATAAATACATGAATTCCTCCTCCCTCATCACTCTACACATACACATAGAATCATAGAATCATAGAATATTCCAAGTTGGAAGGGACCCATAAGGATCATCAAGTCCAACTCCTTGCACCACACAGGTCTACCCAAAAGTTTAGACCATGTGACTAAGTGCACAGTCTAAATGTTTTTTAAATTCATACAGACTTGGTGCAGTGGCTATTTCACTGGGGAGCCTGTTCCAGTGCGCAACCACCCTCTCAGTGAAAAATCTCCTCCTGATATCTAGTCTGAACTTCCCCTGCCTCAGCTTCACCCCATTCCCGCGGGTCCTATCACTGGTGTTTATGGAGAATAGGTCACCCGCCTCTCCACGCCCCCTCGCGAGGAAGTTGTAGACTGCAATGAGGACCCCCTCAGCCTCCTCTTCTCCAGACTGAAGAGGCCCAGTGACCTCAGCTGCTCCTCTTATGTTTTCCTCCCCAGGCCCTTCACCATCTTTGTCGCCCTCCTCTGGACACTCTCCAACAGTTGAATGTCCTTTTGGTACTGTGGTGCCCAGAACTGCACACAGTACTCAAGGTGAGGCCGCACCAGCGCAGAGTAGAGCGGGACGATCACTTCCCTCGCCCGACTAGTGATGCTGTACTTGATGCACCCCAGGATACGGTTGGCCCTCCTGGCTGCCAGGGCACACTGCTGGCTCATATTCAACTTGCTGTTGACCACGACCCCCAGATCCTTCTCTGCGGGGCTGCACTCCAGCATCTCGTCGCCCAGTCCGTATGTACAGCCAGGGTTGCCTCGTCCCAGGTGCAGGACCTGGCACTTGCTTTTGTTAAACTTCACGCGGATGGTGATCGCCCAGTTCTCCATCCTGTCTGGATCTCTCTGCAAGGCCTTTCCAACCTCATCTGAGTCGACAACTCTTCCAAGTTTGGTGTCATCGGCAAATTTGCTCAAAACACCTTCTGAACCTACATCCAAATCATTTATAAAGACATTGAAGAGGACTGGCCCTAAGATAGAGCCTTGAGGGACCCCACTAGAGACCTTCCACCAGCCTGATGTGGCCCCATTTACCACAACCCCTGCCCGTCAGCCAATTGCTCACCCATCGGATGATGTTTTTGTTAAGCTGTATGCTGGACATTTTGTCCAGTAGGATCCTATGGGAAACCATGTCGAAAGCCTTGCTGAAGTCCAAAAAGATCACATCAGCTGGTTTCCCTTGGTTGACTAGACAGGTGATCTTATCGTAAAAAGAAATCAAATTTGTTAGGCAGGACCTACCACTCATGAACCCATGTTGACTGGGACCAATGACTGCATTGTCTCCCAGGTGCACTTCAATAGCCTCAAGAATCATCTTCTCCATAATTTTACCAGGCACTGATGTGAGACTGACAGGCCTGCAGTTGCCAGGGTCTTCTTTCTTACCCTTCTTGAAAATTGGCACATACCTGCATAAGTGTCAATTTAGGCAAGCCATGTGGCCTAAAATTTCAAAAGATTTTAGATTATTTAAACCAGACTATTCTTTGGAAATTGCAGGGCATTCATCCTTCAGTAGACCAGTGCAGTGACCAAAACCACTAGTCACCTATGAAAATTTGGCCAAATTATGGCATTTTTGAAGCAGGAGACAGAAGAGAAATGCCTTGTCCTAGCCTGGGCTCTAGGAGATACTGTGACTGTTGGGGTCAGATTGTCATTTCCATAATTACATACATATTTTTATAATACAGGGCATTAGAGGGCAAAGCAGATGAAGAATTGCAAGCACATCTGCCTCCTGTACAAGACAGGCACTTTAAACCATTCCCTACCATGCATACCCAGAAAAACACCCACTAAGTTACCCTGGAGGTTGCAATATGTGCTTTGGTGATATGCAACTTTGCATCCTCTTCATGAACCACAGACAGGAGTAGCACTGTTTATAAGTGTAGTGGGTTTACATGGCAAGGTTTTGATAGAGGGGGGCTACAGGCATTACTTCTGTGAGAAGAATCCAGAAGTTGCCCCATGTTACTTAGATAAGAGCCCCTGAGTTGGCCAGAGCCGAACCAAGAAGTGATGTTGTTTGCACCTGTGTGAGAGCAGATTTAAGAAAGGAAAAAAAAATAAGTTTGCTGCACAAGAGCAACTGAGAGAGAGGAGTGAGTACCAGCCATGCAGACCCCAAGGTCAGTGCAGCAGGAGGGCAGAACGTGCTCCAGGCAGGCAGCAGCAGTTCCCCTGTAGCCTGTGGAGAGGCCCCTCGTGGAGCAGGCTGTCCCCCTGCAGCCCATGGGTCCCACATGGAGCAGATCTCCACGCTGCAGCCCGTGGAGGAGCCCCCGGTGGAGCAGGTGGATGTGGCCTGGAGGAGGCTTCAGCCCATGGAGAGCCCCCCACAGGAGCAGGCCCCATGTCAGAGCTGCAGCCCGTGGAGAGGAGCCCATGCAGGAGCAGGGGGTCTGGGGGGAGCTGCCGCCTGTGGGGGACCCATGCTGGGGCAGTTTGCTCCTGGGGGATGGACAGACCCCATGGTACAGAACCATGTGGGAGCAGTTCTTGAAGAGCTGCTGCCTGTGGGCAGGCTGTGAAGGATCAGTTTGGGAAGGATGGCATCTGTGGGAGGGACCCCACGTGGAACAGGAGCAGAGAGTGACTGTGAAGGAGCAGCGGAGACAAAATGCTATAGACTGACCACAGCCCCCATCCCCTGTTCCCTTGTGTTCAGGGGGAAGAGGTGGAAGAGGGTGGATGGGGGGGAAGGTTTTTTTTTTTTTTTTTTTGTGAGTGGTTTCTCACTTCTCTAGCTTGCTAGTAATAGGCAAGAATTTTTTCTAATCTTCCTACGCTGAGTCTGTTTTGCCCATGATGATAATTACTGAGTGATCTCCCTGTTCTTGTCTCAACCCTTGAGCCCTTTTAATCGTATTTTCTCCTCCTTTCCCTCTGAGGAGGAGCAGTTGTGGTGGACCTCAGCTGCCCACCCAAGTGAAACCACCACAACAAGCTATTGCAAACCTGAGCCATTCATGATATGATTTTCAGTCTTCCTGGATGATTAAGCCTTTATTTCTCTGGTCCTCAGTAACCCTGTTCTTCTCTGCTTTCCTTTCCTTGACATTATGCAGTTCAGCTTCTTTTGATCTTGCATATAGTCATTTCTCAAGCTATTCTATCAGCTGCAAGTCTTTTATTCTTCATAGAAGTATGTTGTGGTGCATCACATGCAGAGGGCTCTATCTCTAGAGATACTCTGTAAACCCATTTTGCTATGCATATGCACAATCCCTGTCTGTAAGTAATGTGTCATCTCTTAGCTGCATGGCATGGAAGATAATAGGACTTTGGTTCACAACCTGCGTGAGTGACAGAAGTTCAGCACAATGAATTGTCTGTGTCTCTTTTGGGCAATCTGACCATCCCAAATAGACTTGCAGTAACATGACATCATATATTGTCTCCATCTCTCCCTCTCTTTCTCACCTAATCATCCGTAGAATGAGGACACAGAATGATGTGCTTGTGTATCATTTGGGATCAGCAACCAAGTCACCTGTGAATTATACAGGTCAACAGAAATGGAGGTTAAGCTTTGGTCCACAAGCATTCTTCCCGTGTCATCACAGATTAGAGACAAAACAAAACAGGGATACACCACAGCCATTAAATCATATTAGAATTGCTTAATTATGGTGAGAATGGAAAGAGGAGGGATTATATCTCAATACAAATCTTATTTATTCTGATCTGAAGTCATCGGGGGGCCATTTTAATTGGCATAAAATAACTTTTCTTGGTATAAATGTGCCAAGGTGTAAAACCTGGTAGTTTGTAGTGTAAGTCCTGTTAGTTTGCAGGCATAGGGAATGTAGAGTATCAGTGAAAAAAATGAAGATTACTCCTCAGTAATGGTCTTAGCACTCTTGAATTAACTTCTGGATTGCACAGAGGTGGACACTGATTCTTTTCTGCCTTTCGCTCAAATTTATCCCTTCATCCCTGTCATTTTTCCCTGAATTTTCTTGTACTCTTCTGAGTGGACCATTAATTTGTAATCTGTTCCTAAATGGCAGTTAGTAGAACTGCTTCTAGAACTTTATTCGCAAATTACAATTAGCCACTTCCCATCAGCCAATTCTCTATGTGCTGCCCCTAGCCTATTTTCTGAAATACATTCTTTGTTTCTAGGAGACTTCTTTCATTTACTGGTTAAGTTTCCAGCAAAGCACCAAATACTTTATCAGGGAGTGGGGGGTGGATGGGAGCAGAGTAAACACAGGGTTGTGGATTAGCTGAAAGCTGTCTGATTTCTTTCAATATATAAAAATAAGGCAGAAAGTGTAGTTCTGGAAAGAAAAGAAAGTTGGAGAACTAATATGTCAGAATGACCTGAGAAATGTCTTATGGGCTTGGAAATACGTGTTTTTGTTTTTTTTTTGTTTTTTTTTTTTTTTTCTCCCCCAGCTGTGTCGGTTAGGTTAATAAATGATATTACCTCTCCCTACAAACTCTATCATTTGAAGTGCTTATAGAAGAGTGAAAGGAGAGTTAGAAACAAGTAAGAAGCACCAAATATATTATGAAGTAAGGAAAGCATTGTGGCTTTAGATGCAACCTGCTGAGATAGGTAATTAGTTTGAATACTAGCACGATATAATACAACTTTGAAAAAAGGGATTGTGGGAATACAGGGAATGTAGGCAGAGAAAAAATGAATGTGATCCTCCAGACAGAACGACCAAGGCTGGAGAAGAGTGAAAATGACAAAATTTTACTGGAAATATAGGAGGAAAATATTTGGAGTTAACAAATACAGCAAAATACCAATAACAGAAGACATTACATTACATTACATCAATACCCTAAAGAAAGATCATGAGTCTACTTCACAGAATCACAGAATCACAGAATCACAGAATTTCTAGGTTGGAAGAGACCTCAAGATCATCGAGTCCAACCTCTGACCTAACACTAACAGTCCCCACTAAACCATATCCCTAAGCTCTACATCTAAACGTCTTTTAAAGACCTCCAGGGATGGTGACTCCACCACTTCCCTGGGCAGCGCGTTCCAATGTCTAACAACCCTTTCGGTAAAGAAGTTCTTCCTAAGATCCAACCTAAAATTCCCCTGGCGCAACTTAAGCCCATTCCCCCTCGTCCTGTCACCAGGCACGTGGGAGAACAGACCAACCCCCACCTCGCTACAGCCTCCTTTCAGGTACCTGTAGAGAGCGATAAGGTCACCCCTGAGCCTCCTTTTCTCCAGGCTGAACAATCCCAGCTCCCTCAGCCGCTCCTCGTAGGACTTGTTCTCCAGGCCCCTCACCAGCTTCGTCGCCCTTCTCTGGACTCGCTCAAGCACCTCGATGTCCTTCTTGTAGCGAGGGGCCCAAAACTGAACACAGTATTCGAGGTGCGGCCTCACCAGAGCCGAGTACAGGGGGACGATCACCTCCCTAGCCCTGCTGGTCACACTGCTTCTTATACAGGCCGGGATGCTGTTGGCCTTCATGGCCACCTGAGCACACTGCTGGCTCATATTCAGCCGACTATCAACCATCACTCCCAGGTCCTTCTCTGACAGGCAGCTCTCCAACCACTCATCTCCCAGCCTGTAGCTTTGCTTGGGGTTATTGCGTCCCAGGTGGAGGACCCGGCACTTGGCCTTGTTGAACTTCATGCAGTTGACCTCAGCCCATCGGTGCAGCCTATCCAGATCCTCCTGCAGAGCCTTCCTACCCTCGAGCAGATCGACACACGCACCTAACTTGGTGTCATCTGCAAACTTACTGAGGGTGCACTCAATGCCGTCGTCCAGATCATCGATGAAGATATTAAAGAGGACCGGCCCCAGCACCAAGCCCTGGGGAACGCCACTAGCGACCGGCCTCCAACTGGATTTGACTCCATTTACCACGACTCTTTGGGCCCGGCCATCCAGCCAGTTTCTAACCCAACGAAGCGTGCACCAGTCCAAGCCATGGGCAGCCAGTTTCCTGAGGAGAATGCTGTGGGAAACGGTGTCAAAAGCCTTGCTGAAGTCAAGGTAGACCACATCCACAGCCTTTCCCTCGTCCACCCAGCACGTCACTTTGTCATAGAAGGAGATCAGGTAAAGCTCTCAAGCTCAGAGTCTGTTTCATCCTGTATCCAGCTGGGATGGTGAATACACATTGCTGTGTGCTGGAAGATCAGAGGAGCAGCAGATACAGAGTAATGATGGGGTCTTTAGTTTCTCCCTGTGCAAGTTATGTGACCGTCACAAATCAGGGTGTTGTGCCGTCTGTTTTAAGATGCTGTTAATACTTGAGCCATTGGTTAGAAGGTCTGTAAGAGGAAATACGACCTGGATTTTGTCCTGAGTGGAGATGGGTTCTGGGGTTCAGAAGAGGCACATTACAACAGCAGCTGTATGTAATTAGGCTCAAAATCCTACTGAAACTGCAACAACAAAACCACAACAGCTATGATCCACTTCTCTGTGATGCACACAAAAATGAAGATTCTTCTAAGAAGAGCCTAAGAGGTGTCAGCTGAGCAAAGGAAGCAGCACCAGGTGGTGAGGGAGCTACTTGAGGACACCATATGTGAAATGCGAGGCCAGCACCCACCACCTGTTTTGAAAGACTTGAGAAAAAGCAAAAGGAAGACAGCACAGCTAGACAACAGAGTAAAGGAAGTTGTGAGAAACAATTGGGCGTCCATTTTAAAAGCTGAATTCATACCTAAATGACGTTTTTAACAGATTTAAATGCAAAAACACAGTAGGGCAGGCTACGGGAGGTTTGAGAAAATGTGCAAAGAATCAAATACTTCTCATGATCTCAAATCCTACTTTATTAAGGCAAAACAGAATTTATTTAAGGCAGTGTGATAGGTTTTTTCTAGTCGAAGTTCTGCAACATGCTGAACAAATTATCCCTCATATACTGTAAATATATGCTAGTACACATTTTCACTTTACTAGATATGATTTCACCATTTATGGTATGTTATTGTTTTCAATATGCTTGAGCATTTTCCATATAGTTTTCAGGTGTCAAGAGAACGGACTATGAATGAGGAACTGGTGTACCCTTAGCCTCTTAACTTGTATCTACCATCATAGATCTTCAAATATTATGGAATCCACTGCTACCATTAAAAGAAATAAATAAAAAAGTGAAACTTTCAATTAAATTATAACGAAAACAATACATTTTTTTCTGTTGCAGGAACTATTTACTGAAACACTCAGAGAAGTTTGTTTAAGCCATCACAAAGGGGGCTGCAAACTTACCTTTTATTTAGCTCAGAAATCTTTCAGATTTAAATTCCTACACAAACATGAAGACGAAGCACTCTAACTAGTTTGGGGTTTATTTTATTAATACCTTTAGCTCTCCTCCTTGTACACATATCCTTTGAAAACAATTTTTAAATTCTCTTAGTGCAAACATATTGAGAGATTGGTCATAAATACTATTACTTATTGTTATTGCTCTGAACAATCTATTCATTGCATTACTTGTATTAGAAATGGAAAGACCAATTAGACTTGTTAACCCACCTTTTTGTCAGTAAGTTGATTGGGAACTACTGAAGCATAACAATTCTAAGTGGCTTTTCATGTGAATGCCAAGCTAAAATGGATATTCAGAGATGCATTAAGCATTTGTACTTGGCACCACATTCCTCATTTAAAGATCTGCATGTTAATTTGCAGAAGTGCAACATAAACATTGCTCAGGCTTCTGTGTATCCTGTCGCCAATATTTGTATGTATATAAGTGTTGAAAATTGCAGGCCAAATGCTGTGACTGAGGATGAAGAGTACAGTTCACATGGATTACTAGGACATAATACCTAAAGAGTGATATAACAGGAGGATATTAGAAGAGCTCAAAGATTTAACTACCACAGTCATAAGTAAAAAAGTGTTCGTTAATACTAATGCTTGAATACATTTAACAGAGGAAATTTAAAAAATAGTCAAGACAGAATTTCTTATGATGAAGCTTTATGTCATAAAAGCAGTTAAGACTTCTGAAAATGGCAGTCAGTGAAAGATACCATGTGAATTGCTAATGATGACGAGCAAGCAGGATATGTTGAAAAGAATATGTTTCTTTTACTTTGTGATGTAATTTAGTCAATAGGTAGTTAAGACAGTAATAAATTTTTCAGTAAAGGGGTATTAGCTATTGGAATTTGCTCTTCACTGAGAAGCAAATAATTCCTTGAGATATCTGGGAACAGAGCAAAGGCTCCTTGGAAAGAATGCCATTGCAGAGACCTGCCACCTCCTCAACTTGCCAAGTCTGTCCCACAGCTTGTGGGATCAATTTGCTTTTACTAAAAATCACTAAAATTTGTGCATCTATTCTGAATCAAAATAATACATTTGCATAAAAAATTCTGCCAGTCGGTATTGTATTCCTGTTCAACTCTACTTTATTATTATTATTATTGTTTTTTAATGAAATGATAAAGAAACTTAAGTCTACCTATAGATTATCTCAGTAACTCAATAATCATATTTCTCTATGCCGTCAAGTAATATGGTGGTGGTACTGAGATTTCTGGTATGCTTGGTAGTAGCATTAACACAGTTTAACAACACATTTACTTGATGCTTGCAGAAAGTTCACAGATAATTTCCCATTGTCATAAAATGTGCTCCCTTTATCATCAACTTATTCAGAGATGATTTGCCAAAAGGTAGAGCTTACTTTCCACCTGAGAAGAGTCAGACCTATTGTTGCAATAGAGAAGAGTAAAAAAAACATTGTATATTAAGCTAAGTAGTTGATCCAGGAGTTACAGAAAAAAATAAGCATCCTTCTGTTTTACTGCCGAGGTACTGTTTCCTGCATAGACATAAAGGACATCTCAAAAGAAAACAATCTTTCTAACCATTTGTCTATCATTAAAGATTCTCTGTGGATTTCAGGAAGGAATACTGTTTAGGAAAACACATTTTTCTCATGGCAACCTTCTGGGACAGACAAAAACCCTAGGGAGCATGTAGGCTTCCCGGCTGTCCTCAGCACTGAAAACATCATTCTCCAAGATGGCAACAGGGAAAGTGAGATCTTCACTCTAGGAGCCTTGAAGGGTATGCCATGCCAAGAGCTCCAGGGATTATTGGACTGGGTTAAGTTAGTCACCTTAGAAGATTTTGACCACTTCAGAAAGTGAGGAGAAGGGCAGCCTGAGGTATACCACACACCTAGAACATTAAAGGTTAAAATGAAGACATTGCTTATAAAAATTTATTGGAAATTACCTCAGCAAAGGGTAGGTGAAAAGGCAGAGCTAACTTGTAATGCTCACACTAAAGATGAAAGGATGTTCACTAATTTCAAAGAAAAAAAAATCTCTTGCTTTTCTTAACTGAGGTTTCACTCACGCAAGTGAGTCAGCATGTTCATAGCTCAGTGCTTGTGCCTATAAGAAATCTGTGAACCTCTGTGCTCCTGTGCGTTGGCCTGTCCCCATGCATCTATTTCTCCTTGAACTTTTTTAGAGTGAAAAAAGGGAAGATTTTCTAGCAACTGTTTTGGAGATGACTGTCATTCTAGAGCTGGCTTTGATGAGAAAAAAGATGGTCAGCCTGGGGCAGCTGCTTGCTGCTTGGTTGCAGCAAACAAGTCTGCTTTCTGAGTTAAATTTGCCTGCAGCCCTCAGTCAGGGACCTCTAGTTTCCCATACAGTTATGAGCAAGCATTGTGCATTTCAGTCTGCTAGTAATTTCTTTCTTTTTGTTTTGTTTTTGTTTGCTTGTTTGTTTGTTTTCCTGATGGAAAAATGTCTGTAAACAAATTTCCTTTAAATTTTAACTTATTTCAGTTATCAAATCAAAAAAAAAAAAAAAATTAAATGTTTTATGTGAAAAATCTTTGTCAAACTCCTGGTGGTTTTCATATATATGTGAAGATTGCCCAAACACATGCTAAGATATATTTACATGTATGTATATAATAAAGAGCTAGCATGACATCTTAGACTTGCTGCATAAACTTGAAATACCTTTTTCTGAGGTGGCAAAATCACTTTGGATGATTTTCAATGGCTCTTATAGGAATCCATGCTTTAAAAAAGTTTCTGAGATACACTGGATTTAAATTAGTGAGGCAGATACTTGTAAAATATCCCTAAGGTCCACTCATGAGCAGAGAAGACCTCAAATGATGTAGAATAGGTTTTCTCACGAAATTTTAAAGTTGTTGTTTTGTGGTAATAAAAGGAAAGAAAACAAATTCAGCCTTAATATTAGCAGTAGTAGACTTGTGCCTGAACACGTTTTATACCATGTCTATTCATAAGCCACACAGACTAGAATTTGCAACATGAGCCAATCTGCAAACTTCAGGAGGAGATAAAAATCCCCAAGGGCAACAAGTAAGGGTGAATAAAATATGCCGTAAGTTAAAACTTTTTAATTCACCTAAAACTGGATTCTAGTCTTAAACTAAGTGCATGAAATATTTATTTGGATTCAGGCCAATGTTTCCATGTCTTTGTTGTAAATACGACATCTCTATGGGGAGTTTGAAGTCAAATGGCTCTATAAAAAATGGCAGTGACATTAATTAAACATATACTTTTCTAACTTATTGGGATTCTATGTCTATTAATCATATCTATTAATCATATGGCAGAGAGGTTCCTATTTTGATAGGTTTCATCAGAGACATCTTCTTCCCCGTTTTTGCCTTGGCTATATAGTCAAATATTTAGAAGGTGTTAGCAGAGCTGGAGGGGAGTACAAGAAGTCACTGAATAGGATGGTAATTTATTACCCTTATCAGGCCTAGTTTTTTGTCTCATCAGGTAAAAGCATGCTGACTTTAAGTCATTCTTAGCATGTTCACAATGTAGATGCTGAACTGATTACTTGCAATGACTCACCTGACTGGCGTGACTTCTGCTTGCATGCAAGTGCAAGTGTGGGTGTGGAAGCGAACATGCAGTTGAAATAGAGGTAGAACTGAAATACTGATTCTTACTGGGCACAAGATTGTTTTGCCTAGTCACATCATTTACAAGACTAATGGCAGTGTTACTTCAATTTTTTTAAAAAATAAAATAGTGATGTTTCCCCACCTGGATTTTTTTTTCTAATGAATATTTGTGACATTTGTTTCTCTAAACATATTTAAAATCACATAAATGTAATGAACTGTCTACCATTTTTAAACGTGTTCTTTTAAAATGGTTAGTTAAAAAAATCATGATTATTTCACCTCTTGGAAATGCTGGGTCTCTTCATTTACCATTTATCTGTGATTCTTAGACCTCTCCATCTGCAAGTATATTATTTGGACTCAGATTTTGTATGCTGTAGGTTAGCATAAAAGCACTATGGTATGTTCAGCCATCTTGGCATTGTCATTTGAGGCTTTTTTTAATTAAAAGTCTGCCTTGGAGTATGTCAAGTGCTCCTGTATTTTTGCCATTCTTCTTATCTCTATGGCAACAAAAATATTTCAACATTTACATGAGCATCATATTCTTTGCTAATGTACTATCTGAACCGTTTGTATGCTGAGAAGGGGAACAGCAGAGATTGGCTTCTGCTGGCTGGGATGCAGGAGTTGTCAAGACAACCAAGAGGCCTAAGGATGTCCTTACTAGTAGCATTAAATTGAAGCTTTAAATTAATTCACCCTCGTGTTTTTGTAGCTTATGCTGTTAATTGAAATAATAGGAATGACCTTCCCTGTACATTTAGAGCACCTGTCCTATTAAAATTGCATGTGCTATTTCCTTAAGTACACTCATCTATCAGATAAATCTAGCGTGAAATAGGGGAAAATGGAAGACACTTATATTGTACTGCTGTGTATTGACTTGTAGTAATAGGAGAAGCAGCTTTTCTTGTGTCAAGCTTGAGATAGTTGTGATGAACATTTTATTCTGAATCTTCATTTATTTCTGCCTCCCTCTCAAGAGCCTTAAGTCTGCATAACTCCAGACACTACAATTTATTCCACACTGTAGAATCTAACTGAAATGAATAGTTAAAATTGTTTTTGTGACTGTACTATATTTGAAGAAGCTGACTATCATGTTTTTATGTATGCAAGAGCTTATCTTTCTCGTCAGAAAAATAACTGGTAGGAACTGTTACTTTTTGTTCAAGTCATGGTCTTGCACAGATTTCATTTGTGAAGTTACTTTTAATCTTTTTAAAAAATAATTTTGTACAGAAACTAGTTGAACTTTTTGTGCCTGATCATTTAGATTTGCACAGTCAAATGCATAATCATATAGAAGAGAAAAGATTCTATGTTTATATGTACATTTGTTTTCTTCCTCTAAAGAAAACAATCTGCAAAAGGCTGTTTTGCTGAAATTCACAAGAGTTTCATTTTGATGCTTATGTATGTCAGATAATCACTTTTAAACTGTGTATGGGCAACAATGTACACATTTTTAAGGGACTGAAATGATTTCATCCTTCTCTGCAACAAGTTTAAAATACAAGCTTCCATCCTATTTCTCATGAAACACTTTTAAACACTTTTAAATCATAAAGAAAAAAAATGAACTTCTAGTTCCAGTTGGCTTTATACATTTACATAGATCATAAAACTAAAGAACATTTGGGAATATATGATTTCCCATGACTATATGCATTGATGCACAGCACTGTGTAGTTATACTGATGTACACCAACTGAGATTCTGACCAGTAAAGGAATAAGCCACTGAAGCATGTTTGTTGGGCAAGAAACTATTCATCTTTATAGATTAGGAAAGAGAGAGGATGGATTTATGTGCTACCTCGAGATTACTAACAATGTTGATATTAAAATGGGAATTTTATCTCCCTATATTTGAGAACATTGGTGAAGTTCCTTGGGAACTCCTTACTGTAATGACTATTACATGCCTCTGAGGAACAAAGAATCTTCTATTACAATCATATTTCAGTGCATAAAGAAACTCTAATGCAATCCAGTAACAGAATGGTACAACAATTGGTTAAAACATACTATGTAAACATGCATAGCACAGCATGGATTGGCAATGCTATAAAGTTGTTTCTGCCTTTGTGAAGTGACTGATTACTGAGAGAGGACAGCAGACAGGTACCCTCCTTTCTTCCCTTGGCTGCTATTAATCTCACCAAGACTGGTACCATCTCTATGACATGGCAGGAATGCTGCAGTCTCCGCATCTACACTGTGGCTGCAACCAGTTTACTGCATGCATGTTAATGCTTACTCCGACTGGTATTTGAAACATCTGTGAGTGCTCAGCACATCTGAAAATCAAGCCATTTAATTCCAGGTACTTTAACTACAGATTAAGGGTCTTAAATTTAGGTGTGCTGGTTTAAATGTTTTGGATCAAACCTCTCCATCAACCCACAATCAGCAGTGCTATATAGAGATTATATTGCAGAATAAGATACAATCAGGTCAGATTATTTGTAAAAATATGCCTGTAATATAATACATCAGCATTAAGCCCACTTTAAACTACAGTTCTTAGAGCATAGCTGCATATAATATGTTTTACTAAACTTACACTGGCAAATCCCTGGCTAACCCCTCAGTGGGTCTGCATCTAGAAAAAAAATAAATATAAAAAAAAAAAAATTAAATGCTCTTCTTGTTACCCATTTGTCCCACTCAGAGTTTCTGTCTATGTATAGAAATATTGGCAACACTGAAGTCATTTTGGATTGCCAAGATGTACAATGGAATCTGCAGGGCCTTGGCCCAGAACATCTTGCCACTCTTTTCCCTGTTTTCAACACCCCTGGATATTTTTATGATTCTTGGGGTCTCCTGTGACAGTCTGTTGGTGTTTTGGCAAGGAGATGGAAGGCTGCTCCCTTGTAGCTGCATCACATACTTATACTAAGCCAGAGTGATGCTGATATAGGTTAATGGAGGGTAGTTTGGGCAAATCAATATTACCCACATACCTTTTGGACAACCTGGAAAAGGAGCAGAGCTCCACTATAACTGAATTAGGTGTGTATATATAACATCAATATTGGATATAAAAGGGTTTCATGAATTTCTTGAACCTCCTCTTACTGTGAGGTCACTCTTGGTCTTTTTTTAAAATGTAGAGGAATTTTAAATTATCTTAAAAGCAGGCTTAAAAATTATGGAAATGAGGGGATATGCTACAGTGGCATTGAAACCAGTAGAAATTAAATCATTTTTGCTTTCCTCCTCTGAGAGAAAAAGGCAGAAGGATAGAGGCAGAACGGTCTGTAGCATTTCTCAGATTGGCATCAGACTAGTAAAGGTCTCAGAAATTGTAGGAGCCCAGACATTTAGAGATGGAAACTGTCCCACAGCATTCTCAATGCCTTGCTTAGCAGATGTGGACTGCAGGCGAGTCTCATTTGTTGAGATCCCTGGGCAAAACCTTCTTAAAGGTGAAGAATATCTCACTGGTGTCCATGAGAAATGGTCTAGTGGTTGTTCTAGCAGGAATCATAAGACTTTCCAGCCATTGCCAAAGTACAAATGAGAGGCCAAAAGTCAAGCTCAGAAGAAAAAAGAATCTGTTATAGTAGGTCAGGGATTTCAGATGATATCTAGATGATTGGATTTGTAGTCTCATGTGCAAGTTTATAGTAGGAAAAAAAACACAGTACTGAATCAAGCTCCTCCAAGGCTCTGTCATCAGGATTCATTTTTCCATTTTTGGCATCTAACCATATTTCCTGGAGGTGTGACTTGCCTATGCAACAGTCACCATGCACAAGTCCATATGGAATATTTCCTAAATTTGATCTAGCACAACATGACTATGTCTCAGTCATCTGTTAAAATAAAATGTAATGCTCTTTTTTTTCATAATTTAGCTGCAAGAATATTTTATTCTTAAAGAACTCTCTAGCACCTCCTTTAACTTCCTAGTGATGAGTCTTGAACAGGTTCAGTCCTAGCTCCAGAAAAAAAAAAAAAAAAAAAAAAAAAGGCTTTCAGAAAATTTCATGATTCTCAAGTATTTATAGTTAAATATTGTGGTGAGAATCTATAATCTCCCTTTTTCTTCCTTTCTCCCCTCCCCAGAGTTTTGCTCCCTCTTTTAAGGGCCTGGATATGGCATGGCAGAGTTCCCTTATTAAAGCAGCTTGCCAGTGTTTTCTCTGTCTTCAGCACTGTGGGATATTTCATTGACACTCAGGATCTCCGATATTCTCTCTCTGTCTCTCTTGACATTTTTGCAAGGAGGGAGAAAGAGGCTGGGGGAAGGTGCATATAATGCTTCCACTGCTGAGCAGTATGAATTATATCTGCTGGAGTAATAGTGTGAAGTGGCAGGGATCCGTTTTGATGAATCTCATGCTGATTTGTAGCCCCAATTCTAGCTGTAGGTAACACTGAACACCTGTTTGGAGTACTAGAGAGATGGAATAAAACTATGTACACTAAATATGCTGTGTACTGTAGCTGTTTGTTTATTGTCACATGGTAATTAATTTGCAATTATATTTTGAAACATACCAGAAGAGAAGTGCTGAAGATAATTTCTGCCACCCAGAAAGAGGCTTAGAAGTGACACTTGTTAGACTCTGAGCTAGCTGATTCTCTCTTTTCTCATCACTGCTTTTTTCTTTTGTCTCAGCACAAAACAGAAGGTTACAAAAGAGACTTTTTTGAAGATTCATGCCTGGATACTAATGGTCTGTAGTACTCTAGAACAGTGTGTCTTGAACCCATGTACACATACACACAAAATAGGCAGAGTGAAGATCTAAATGATTTTATCTCTGACATCCGTTGCATTATCACACCATTCATAGTATTGCACTGCAGAAGGCAAGTTTGTGAGTACAAGCTCCGAAATCCTTCTCTCTTCATCCAAACACCTGCTTTGCTTCTGTTTAGCTCATTCAGAAATGTCTGTTAAGAGATTATTTTTTTTTAAATCATTCATCATTCTACCTGACTCTGGCTGATATCTCCTATGAAAACCAAGCTGCTGCCCTCAGTCTTTAAAATGATCGTAACTCAAACATTTATTTTAAATGACTCTTGTGTTTTATTGCACCACTTCACAATGGCTTTAGTTATCTACCAATGACTCCTTCACTGATCTCTCCAGAATTTCTTCTAATATGTCTCGCATACTTGGAACTCTAGCTTTTCAGAAGTAGAGCCCAAAATTGGCTTTCTGCTACCACTCGCTAAATGAACAGAGCACATGGCGGTGCCATAATAATATTGTAAGACTACAGAAGCAGCTGTATTATATGTTGCAGCAAGTTCAATTTTACAACTTTAGTTCATGTGATCCTGTTTTTAGAAATAGCTTCTAACTGGTACTCAGAGGAAGGTGATTTTTAATTCACTCTGTTTGTTGTTGTTGTTGTTTGCTTGTTTGTTTTTCCTGAGAATGATTAATTCTCATGTCCATGCTTGATACCAGAACATCCAGAGCTTCAGTATTTGTCTTTATATCTTTCCTCCTACATTTTTGATTAGGCTTGCTATTTTTATCTTTCTTTTCTTTCATTTATCTATTAGTATTTCCACTTTTAATGAGTTGGTCTCAAAATATTTTAAGAAGTTATATGGATGGTTAAATTAAAAATCTAAATTTGAAAGTAGATTATTATTATTTAACTAAAGTTTAAAGCTTATATATACAATTCCATTATTCTGATGTTGTGACTGTCCTATGGCTGCACAAGAATAAATGGTTTCCACTGTGCACAATGAGGTTTGCTTTGTACTTCAGAATATGTACATGGATCTCAAACTGGTAGAGACACTGACTTATTTTATACAAATTTATAATCAACTGCAAATATATGGAGTATAAAAAGAAAAATATTTTGATGATAAAATAAGAAATAAATCAATATTCCTCAGAGACAATGCTAACTTAATTTGCAATTATGTCATGTAAGGAATAAAAAGAAAAATACTGTCTTCCTCTGCAAATCTTCCCATATACGACATTTCTTTGACATTTTCACGTGTAGAAAAGTTACTCCTAAGGAATTCATTTCCATTGCTCTCACTTGGTGTCCAGCAGTGACTGATATAAATATTTTATTAGGCAAACCTGCAGGTTTCTGAAGATTATATGTCTTATCAAGTTGACCCTTATAATTATGTTGTCTTCTGTAACTGTGGGATCTCTTTTAATTTTGCAGTCTTTTTGTAAATATTGAACCATAAAAAAAAGTATACAGTCACAAGCAAAAGCAGACTGTGAGCAAGGAAAAGTGTAAACAAGTCTCTTCTGCTTGCTTTAGAAAATTCACATTCTGCTTGCTGCAGAGACAATGCCTTAATTGTAAGTTAGCAACTGGCCACAGTCCAGTGTGTCCATAACTTGTGAAAAATCTCTTTTTCCAGGCTGTTTTGCTTTGTTTCTTCCTCTTTTAAGGTAATCACTTTGGATGATTTTTTTTTTTTTTTTTTTTTTTTTTCTTTCTTGGAACATTTCAGTTGCTGTCTTAAGCATTGTGAACTCAAAGGTTTGCAGTTCTGTCAAACTTAGACGGAGGTTGTATGTTAAGAAAACACTTATAGATTTTCATTTGATACAGGAATTCTTCACACAGTTTTTTTGAAATTATCTTTCATTTATATTCTTCTGTAACTTGTAGAAATTATGAAACCACTACCTCTGGTATTCTTTGCCATTTCCCTCTGCTTTCTGCAATTACTTAGTTAATGAAAACTTTGGCTAGATAGGTAAATGTGAGCTACATGTATGCTGCCTTATTTATTCATTTATTTATTTATTTTTCCCCACCTCAGAATATCTGAAATACTATCAGTTTTTACCAAAATTGTTCTTGCAGTATGAAACAGGGTTCATGACGCATGCTTGTTATGCCTTGGAATGTAATATGAAAGCACATGAGGGACTCTTCAGGATGCAAAAACAGCTGAAATATTGTCAGAGCATAGTACATACTGATAGGAACCAAAGGTAGTACAATTTTGCTGGGAGTAGTTTCTAGAGTAAATTCTCCCAAGCACACATTCAGACTTTATATCCCAGAGGAATTAGGAAAGGTTCCTATGAAAATGTGATGTGACCAATAGCCCAGCCGAAGTGCCTCTACACCAATGCACACAGCAAGAGAAATAAGCAGAAGGAGTTGGAAACCATGGTGCAATTAGAAAACTATGACCTAATTGCTATCACAGAAACTTGGAGAGACAGATAACAAAATTCGAACACTGGAATAGAGGTCTACAATCTTTTCAGAAGAGACAGGCAGAGAAGGAGGGACGGGGATGTTTCCCTCTATGTTAGCGAAGGGATTGATTGTGAAGAGATGCCTCTGAGAAATAACCACAGACAGGTTGAGAGTTTGTGGGTGAAAGTTAAGGACAGGACCAATAAAGGACACCTTGTGGCTGGCGTCTACTACAGGTTGCCTGATCAAGGGGGACCTGTTGTTGAGGCCTTCTTGCTTCAACTACAGGAAGCATCGTGCTCACATGCTCTCATCCTGATAGGGGACTTCAGCCACCTGGATATCTGCTGGAAAAGCTACACAGCTGGCTCTAAGCAATCCAGAGGACTCCTAGAGTGTGTTGAGGATAATTTCCTGGTCCAGGTGCTAGACAAAGCAACCAGAGGAGAAACGTTACTTGACCTGATGCTTACCAGTGTGGATGAACTCTTTAAAGAGGTTAAAACTGGAGGCAGCCTGGGGCTGCATGACCATGCCCTAGTTGAGACTGTAATCTTGAGGAATATGGGCCTGGTGAGGAGTAAAGTCGGGACCCTGAACTTCTGCAGAGTCAACTTTGAACTATTTAAAGGCGTAGTGGACAAGATCCACTGGAACACTGTCCATAGGGACAAAGGAGCTGAACAGAGCTGGCAACGCTTAAAAAAATGTTTCCCTTAGAGCACAAGAACCTTCCATTCCCCTGTGTAAGAAAATGGCAAGGGAGAACAAAAAACTAGCATGGCTGAGTAAGGACCTGCTTGTCAGACTGAGGCACAAGGAGAAAATGCACAGGCAGTGGAAGCTGGTTTATGTGGCCAGCAAAGAGTACAGGGGTGTTGTCTGGATGTGCAGGGGTGGGATCAGGAAAGCCAAGGCATGGATGAAACTGAGCTTAGCAAGGGATGCAAAAAGTAAAAGGAAGGGATTCAAAAAGTAACAGGAAGGGATTCTGTAGGTACATTAGTTAGAAAAGAAAGGTCAAGGAGAGTGTACCTCTTTGGAGAAGGGAGAACTGGTAACAACAGACATGGAGAAGGCTGAGGTACTCAAAAACTTGCCTCAGTCTTCAGTGCCAGTCAGGCTTCCCATATCTTTTGTTTCCCTGAACCTGTTGATGAGGGCTGGGGGCATGCAAAGTCCCTTCCACTGTAAGTGAAGAGCAGGTTCAAGACCTCCTGATGAAACTGAACAGGTACCAATCTATGAGGCATGATGACATGCGTTCTGGTGTCCTGAGGGAACCGCCTGATGGAGTTACCAAACCATCATATTTGAAAAGTCCTGTCAGTCAGTGAAGTCCCTGGTAGCTGGAAAAATGGAAACATCACTCCCATTTTTAAAAAGGGGAGAAAGGAGGACATGGGGAACTACTGACCAATGAGCCTCACCTCTGTGCCTGGAAAGATCATGCAAAAGATTCTCCTGGAAACAGTGTCAAGGCACATGCAGGGCAAGCAAGTGATCTGAAATAGTCAGCATGGCTTCACCAAGAGTAAATCATGCCTGATCAATCTGATGGTCTTCTATGATGAAGTGACCGCATCATTTGACATGGGAAGACCGACTGATGTCATCTACCTGGACTTCTGTAAGGTTTTGACACAGTCCCACAGGACATCTTTATCTCCAAATCGGAGATATATGGATTTGAAGGGTGGACCATCCAGTGGATAAGGAATTGGCTCGAAGGCTGCACCCAGAGAGTTGTGATCAATGGCTCTATGTCCAGATGGAGGCCAGGGACAAGTGGCGTCCCTCAGGGTTCTGTCTTGGGATGTGTGCTGTTCAATGACATAGACAGTGGTATCGGGTGCACCCTCAGCAAGTTTGCAGATGACACCAAGCTGAGTGGTGCAGCTGAAACAACAGAAAGAAGGGATGTCATCCAAAGGGACTTGGATAACCTTGAGAAGTGAGCATACTTGAACCTAATGAGGTTCAACATGTCCAAGTGCAAGGTGCTGCACCTGGGTAAGGACAATCCTAGACATGAGTACAGACTGGGAGAAGAACTCATTGAGGGCAGCCATGCAGAGAAGGACTTGGGGGTTCTGGTGGATGAAAAGCTCAACATGAGCCAGCAGTGTGTCAGAAGGTCAACTACATCCTGGGCTGCATCAACAGAGGTATGGCCAGCAGGTTGAACAGAGGCAATGCTCCCTCTTCTGCTCTGCCCTTGTGAGGCCCCACGTGGAGTGCTGTATTCAGGTCCAGGGCCCCCAGCACAAGAAGGGTGTGGATCTGTTAGACACAGTCCATAGGAACGCCACAAAAATGATCAGAGGACTGGAGCACCTCTCCTATGAAAAAAGGCTGAGACAGCTGGGGCTGTTCAGCCTGGAGCAGAGAAGGCTTCAGGGAGACCTCATTGTGGTCTTTCAATACTTAAAAGAGTCTTATAAAAAAGATGAAGAGCAATGTTTTACTTGGGCAGATAATTATAAGACAAGCAGGAATGGTTTTCAACTAAAAGATGAGAGATTTAGATTAGATGTTAGGAAGAAATTCTTCACTCAGAGGTTGGTGAGGCACTGGAACAAGTCACCCAGAGAAGCTGTGGATGCCCCATCCTCCATCAAGGCCAGGTTGGATGAGGCTCTGAGCAACCTGGGCTAGTGGGTGACATTCCTGCCCATGACAGGGAGGTTGGAACTAGATGATCTTTAAGGTCCCTTCCATCCCAAGCCATTCTTTGATTATATGATTTCTCCAAGATGGAGAAAATATATAGCAATCATTCCAAAAAGCTATAGTGAGAGCTAACAATTAACTGGTGTTCTGTTAAGCATAGTTCTGGTTTTTACCTGGTTCCTTAGTCATCTTTTATTTAATTGTAAGCATCCCTAAAGAGCTGCATGCTAGTCAGATTTTCTTATTTACTCCCACCCTGACATTGCAGAGAACTTCTGGACCTGTGCTTAAAGTGGAATCAAAACGATGGCCTGGGGGTCTCTGACACCAGGAAAAGTTTTCTCCTCTTGGATCAGCGTCCAGCAAAAAGCAATGATTAAAGGTCCATGTCTTGCAGGGAAGTCCATAAGCAAGTTATCATTTATGCTAACTCCCACTTGTGTAGCCAAGAATATAAGCCTCATTGAATAATCTCCTGCTTTAACACAAGCAGTTATTTTTTTAAGAATGTCCTATTTGGTTCTCCTTTTTGGTCAGAAAACCTTGATCAGGATTGCTGGCTTCTCCCTGAGCTTTTTTTAGCAGCTTTTGCAATGTAACCAGCTCTTGGTGAAGAATTGAAGACCTTGTCAGACACAAAAATAGCAGCTGTTCTATATTGTACTGAAACCTGCACTTGTGCATTTGCCTATAATTCCCTGCTCAGACCCGTACAATGAATTTTCTTTGCTGGAGTTCAGGATTCCCAAATGTCAGTGTAGGTAAGTGCACAACTGATAGGAGAGCCAAAGGCTGCCTATGAAGTCAAGAGATTCCCCTGTAGCTCCATGGTGTAGCGAAGAGTCGTGAGGTACAGTGACTATACCTCTATACTTTTATATTCAAAAAAGATCTTTTAACCTCAGTATAGATTATATGAACTATTATAACTTAATTTCTACAGAGTTTTGATTGTTAACTACAGAGAAAGCTGTAATGTGATAAAACCATAATTCTTATTTTTAACTTTTAGAGAAGTGTATGTTATACACTGGAAAGTGTTTTAAAATAACAAATGCTGAAGTGATGCATTTCAATAAAGGCCTCTTGAAGTTCTTGAAAAGAGAGACCCCTGCCTGCATACATGGGAGGTGTGGAAGCAAGGAGTGTACATTTCAGTCTTACAGACAAGAGGAATTCCTAGGACATGGAGTGAGTAAGGAAGAAACAAGGGATAATGATGCAGCCAGAGGCTGCTACCTTGTCAGTTCAATTTACCACTCTACCTGCAGTCCAAAAATTGCAACAGCATCAGTGATCTGTGGTTCCTTTTGAAAGATCACAACTCTTTTAACTTCCTAAGCATCCTCACTACACAGACTAGGAGAACATGGCTAATAAGCATTATATCTCATGTTGATGGAAAGTGGTTTAGTAGTATGTGTGGTAAACCATAGCAGTTCTGAAATCTTCAGTGTTTTATTTTGTTTTGTTTTGTTTTCAAATGCTGTAAAGCTCTCTTGCATTCTAGAAGACCCGATGGAGTTCTGTGCCTAGGAACTAACAAGCTATTTTTGTGGTATCTGTGGCTTTGTAGTTCCTTGTGATTACAGAAGAGCTTTTTTTTTGTGTTCTCACTGTTCTCATTTTGTGTTCTGGAGAAGATGGGGAGCTTGTAGGCTATATACTAATGCTGTCCATGTTTCAGTGAAAGTAGACCCACTTTAAATAAACACTGAAACCAATTTCAGTCATTGCTATATGTCTCAATTGCAATTTATTTTTCTTAAGTATGCAGAATGAGACTCAGAACTTTTCATTTCTTAAGAGAAGAACTGGAGCACTATGACACATTTATATAATGCTTAATTTCAGAAGCAAGAAAATTAGGCAAATGGATATACTGAGCCCAGAATTTAGATCAAGGTTCAGTTTCTGAGCTTAATGTGGAATACTAGCCTTCTAAAATATTTATTATTATTATTATTATTATTATTATTATTTTTATTTATTTATTTATTTTGGAGAAGTAGTCTCTAATACCATTACTCTTCCCTCCCATTGATGTTCTTCATCATGTATATGTTAAAATTTCTTATCTGTGGTGGAGGATAAAGCTAATTAGATTGATGTTTATGATTATAAAACCTATTCAATCTGTGTAGCTGGGAGAAATTAGGCTGGTAGCTTAGCTCCCTGTCTCCATGGGAAAATCCTGAAAAAGTAAATGTTAACGGCAAGCATCCATAGACTGTGTAAAGACAGGAAGAAATAGGAAAACTGCAGCCCCATGATACTATTCCTCCACTGAGGTGTGGTCAGGAGTATCAGAGAGTATTTTGTGACATTGAATGAGACTTACGTGGTTACACAAAGCTAAACAGCATATAAGAACAGGTTTTTTTTACAACTTCTTCCTCAGTCACAAAAGATGGCCTTTTTTTTTTTTTTTTTACCAGATTGTGTGTGTGTGTGTACAGAAACATTTCCTTTTTTACTTGCAAAACATGAGTTTTATGAGTGAAAAACATTAAAAGTTTTTACCTCGTATTCATGCTGATTTTTTTTTCTTCTTTTAATTAAGCAGATATTTTTGTTTCCCATTTGAATCAGACAAACAGAAAATGGATTTCATAATCTTTTTTTGCTTTTCAGCCAGTGAACAAATTACACAGTGCTTACTATGTTGTTATTCTTTTTCTATGCTGGCATTTCCACCAACTCTTCTGTATCTTTACAAAGAGTCTAGAATAGCTCTTGGTCCTCAGTCCACAGCATTTTTACCCAGAAAGGTCTCAGGAAAGTCCGTAAGCAGGTAATTCACTTCAAACAGAGGAGCAGACACTCAGAGAAAAGCAGACATCTATATCATCTAGTTTGGGTCCCCAATTAAGGTGTGATTCAGAACTGTTGCTTTTAGGAACCTAAGTTCCCACAAACACTAGAAAGAGCCAGGCATCTTCACAGGGTAATCAGAGCAGCTGCACTGACTGCTTAAAGTGAAACTATGTGAATGTTTCCTGGAAGACAGCGGGTTCCTGTGCTGAAAGGTGGATAAAAGCTTACATGTGTTGCTGACACAAGGGCACATATTTTAGCATCCTTCAGTATCAAAGAGGGAGAAACACAGCACTCTTCACTAGAGGTATTTTGTTCTTGCAGTATATTGCAGTAACAAAATCTAGATACACTTGCAGTAAAATATTTTCACTTTTCAGTCTCTTATGCATTGAAAAATACTGAATTTATAAAAGCTAATTTGGTGTGCAACAAACTCTAGCTATTCTTCCAAGAAATTTCTGTTTCTTCATCAGCTGTCCTTTCATAAGAGTTTCTCCTATTGGTTAATGTTTGCAAAGTGCTTTGAAGATGAAAGCATTAAGTGCTTGGTGTTATTACTACTATTATAGAGCATACTGTAGGTATGCAGAATGGAACTATTCATGGAAAGTAGCTATTTCACATACTCACACTGAAATAACTTGGGCCATGTTTATCCCTGGTGTAAATTCAATGAGGCTAGTAGAAATCTATCAGGGTTGAACCTGGTTCTTCTTTTTGTTTTTATCTGTAACACAGTTTATATCAAATCATGTTAAGGTCACACTAGGACCTATTTCAGTAAAAACATGTTTGTCTACAAAACCACTAAAACATCCTGAGAATCAGGTTTCAATGTCATCCATATCCCCCCAAGTGCTTTCATCATTCAAAAGCTTACCATTAAAGAAAAATTCCTTTATTTTCAATTTGTTGCATTGGAGGAAATGTTTGAAAGCTGTCATCTCCCATAGAAAGGCACTACAGCATTGACTTTCAAAGAGCATAAGTCATTTTTAAAAGTGGGCCTTAGACTTGTAAGTTACTCAACTGCTCTTGAGGATTGTGTCCTTTCCAATAATATGAAACAGCAGTGCACCTTTGGATATCATAATGAAAGCTTTATACATCACTACCTGGTAGTTTACTTGAAAGGTGAATAAAATGATGAAATAAAAGACTAGGGAAAGCAAGAGAGAAAGCTGGAGGAGCAGAAAAAAAAAAAAAAAAAAAAAAAAAAAGTATGCATTTTTATATAGATTTCACCACTTGACATAGAATCACAGAATAATTGAAGTTGGAAGTCATATGGTTGACACACACGCCCAACCCCCTATCCCTCGGTGAAGAACAAGGCAGAAAGAATATGGTCTAATCCTTTTTCAATAAAAATTGTATTCTAAACTCTAGTAAGATTAATTGTGCTAAACCAGCTAGGCTTCTCATACTGTCCCATTCCCTCTGCCTGTCCAGTGCTTGAGAAATGAAGCAGATACATTTTGCTTTTAGCAATGTACTTGTGGGTACCTTGTAATGGGACAGGACTATGTGCTGCCAGGTCCCGCCTGGACAGAGGTACTTCACTAATACACTAGAATTTTATTTTATGTAGTGAGACCGTAAACAAAATCCCACCTGCATGTGAGGAAGACACAGTTAGGAGAATGAGTCAAAGCTTTAAACAACTTCTGAGATTTTCGGATGGGCGGGGAATTAATTTATGACTCAATGCCACTAGCAATTCTAATTAGTCATAAACCAAAGATAAGGGAAAATTTTCATACGTTTCCCTGTGTTAAATCTTGTTTGACAAAACCTTCCAAGCACATTAAAAACTAGCCAGAAGAAAAAACAATTCTTGACTGATTTTACAGTTTTTCACAAAAGAGGATTTTTTCCAGTTTACTGTCTTTAGCTGAGTTATCAAAGCTTTTTTTCCTTAGTTAAAAATAGGCAAAAAGTAAATCCTGTATCAAACTCTTCATTTTATGACTCCCACGAAAAATGAAAATGCATGGTATGTATTCTCTTACATGCCTTTCCTCCCCTTAAAAGAGATTATTATTGGTTCTATGCAAATTAAGTCCAGCTAAACATTGGATTTTCTGAGCAGTCTATGAAGTCTGCTTTTGTACATGCTATATCAAGAGTGACCAGAACTTGTCATAACTAGAGTATGCAATACATATCCTATAACTGTATATGTATGCAACATGGATTTCTATGTTAGGGCACCCTAAGCTCTTGCAGGACTTCAGAGAGGTTTGCATATGCAGCTGGTTACAGAGTCTTAGATTCTCAAGGAATTAATCATTTCTCCGACAGATAAATATATCGGTATAGTCCTACGAAATACAAGCAATGAGAGAAAAGGATGTGGAAGAAGAGACTCACTCCTATTATAACAGCATACACAAAAAGCCTCTTTAAAAATGATCATAGCAGAAATCTGCAAAGGATGTTTTCTACTTGTGAACCTGAAACTTAGTTTCAGTGCTACCAATTGAAGGCAAGAGCAAATACTGTGAATACCACACTGCTTAAATTGTACTTTTTAAAGGTAGAAGTGCTTAAAAAAATAATCCATAGTGAGATGCACAGTAGTACTGTTCGTTCTACAGACATGAAACTTTCTCATATTTACAGCAAAGCTCTTGTAAGTTTTCCCAGCAGTTCAGTCACAATTGTATTTTGCCACTTTTACAATGGTATTCCACCTTTCCCTGAGCAGGAGCAGCCATCCCAGCATGCCAGATTAAATTGTTCAGTGCTGGTGCTATTAAGGAGATCAACCTGCCCATTGACTGCCAGAATTAACATCATGCTGAACTTATTCTCTGGCAGCATGCCAGAGAACATGGAAATGTTTATACATTTAAGCATTTAAAATACATATAAAACAAAACTTTTAAAAGTGCTTAGACTCAAAATAAGAATGAGAATCCTAAGCACAACGAGTTTACAGTGTTTGTTAAAGCAGTGCATTGTACTTAGAAGGTTCGCAAAATCTGGAAGCGAAGAGGTTAAATGAAGGGGTGTAACCTCAATACGAAAATAATTGGTGCATTTAAAACAATAGGTTTATAGTTAGTGAATTCATGGTAATTAAATCACAAGTTTGCTTCCTTAGGCTTTAGGAATTGGCAATGGAGTTCTTGTAATCCTTTCCTGATCTTCTCAGGGCACCAGGTCTGTGGTTTATTGACATGTAATTAGATCAGGATGTCACTACATCAATGTCAGTGTAAACATCACTAAGTAAGTAGCTGATCCTTACAAGATCAGCAACCTAATCTCCTCTGGGATGCCAACAGGCTTTGTTAACACTTAGGCTTAGGATTGTATCTGTTCTTTTAATGCCTGACTTGCAACAACTGTGGGAGATTTGACATCCCAAGTCAACGAGTATCTGAAGTTAAACTAGTTGTATTGATGTTCTGGCAATTGCTAAAGCTTGTCTGCTAATAGATTTTATTGATTAGAAAACAAACAAATAATGAAATCTTTCTGGCAACACTTTTTGGTGGAAGGGGGGTTGGACTTTCTAGCTTGTGCTTTTAAATTGTCTGTGAGTCAGCTACTGCAGAGGTAACTGAAATTACTAGCTTTTAAAGAAACTTGTATAGCAGCTGATTTCATACAGGCCTTATCCACAGCTTTAAAAATCTGCAATTGCAGTTGAAAGAAATCTTGTAAAATAACATGTTAAAAGATTATTCATAAACCATATTTTAAATTGCCAGCAATACAATCAAATGAAATTGTTTCACAGGGTAGATTTGAAGTAAAAGTTCCATTTCTAAAAACATTTTTAATGGAGAAAAATATCGACACATTTATTTTTATTTTAAGGTTATATAAAAGTATCGTAATTGGGATCACTTCAGTTTATCTGATTTGTCCACAAACAGTAAATCTAGTTATGTAGTCAAGAGATTGCCTGCCTTCCTTGGGTAGAGGACTCAAAACACTTTTCAGTGGACCCAGTTAATGCCTATGGTAATAGCTTGTCTTTTCTTAGCTTTCAGGTGCATTTCTGAATTGCAGAGTAGATGATTGGACTTCATGAACACATTTTGAAAAATACAGGCTGTTTTTCTTATTTGAACAAAACTTACATTGACTCTAACACAAATTAAAAAGCCAACTTTTTACCATAGATTTGTTTTATTTATTTGTTTGTTTGTTCTTGTTTAAAGTTTACAGTGTAGCTGTGAAGTAAAGGAATAAAGATGTTGATGTAAAGGTCTTAAACCCTGCTTATTTCTTTTGCGAACAAATTGTGAACAAAACTCCTGCTAGTTTCAGAAACATACAGGACTACTTTCTTTGGGAAGAAATGTCATGGCAAGCATTATAATAGCATTAAATTCACATGATATATGCAATTGTTTAGACAAAGTTAATATAAAATGAGGAACAGTTTAAGCATCCAAAGAATGGTAAATATAAAAATCAGTTTGCTGAGCTGATATTTATTTTAGGTAGCCAGTAGGAAATGCCATTTGGCTTTAGGTGCTTACCAGGAAGATTAACTAATGGATGCTTCCAAAACTTCAGGTATATTTAAAGCTTGTAAATAACCCAGAAATATTCCAGCCGTATTTGAAGCCTAAATAAATTTTAGCACTTGCTTCTGGTAGTCTGTGGGCAGTGAATGAATGGGCCCAGTTATGCCATTTCTCTAAGCTATTGCACACCTTAAAAATAGAAAAAAAAAAAAAAAAAAAGAAAAAGAGAAAGAAAAAAAAAAGAAAGAAAGAAACAAACAAACAAAATACCAGTGGAAACAAAACAAAAAAAAAACAAACCTTGCAAGCTTTTGTGGTGGGATGTATGCCCCTGTGGGGAACTGAAACACTGAGAGTCACTAGCCTCCTGCTATTATGCCTGCAGGGTTGAAGCTGGCCAGCTGCTCTTTGTGCCCTTTGTGCTCAAGGGCTTGGCTTGGTAGTTTTTCATGGGTATGCTTACTCTGACCTGCATACATATCAGGAAAACTTAGGAAAAGGAAGTTGACAAGAATAAATCCAGACAATGCGCGTGGTAGAAGGCTCATTGCTGAAACCAGTCAAAATTACTTCAGAATTTTCACACATGAGACTATTTTTAAACCCTTTTCCTCAGGGACTAGAAGGTTTAATAGATTTTCAAAAATATTTCCCGGTCTTGAAACCAGACATCTGAATTAAAATTGATTTAATTTTTTTTTTTTTTTTTTTTTTTTTTTTTTTTTTTTTAAGCTAACAAAGCTGTTAAATGTTTAAAAGCTGTTATCATTGAATTAAAAAAAAAAAAAAAAAGCCAGAATAAAAAGTTAGAAGAAATTGCCATTTTTTGCCTTCGGTCTCAGTCAGATAAACTCTTACTTGCAAACTGGAGTGTAGGGAAGTTGTGAATGGTCTTGACTGAAGGTGAAACACTGATAGTTTGTAATACATATGAGGATATCCTGTGATCAATGTGTCAAAAAGTAGAAAGCTGGGGCCTTCTGTAACCTTTGAAAAAAAGAATTCTGGGGTTGCTCTCTGTGCTAGAAAGATTGCCATATAAACACATAAGTAAGCATACATTAAAAAAAAGCAGATTAAAAAAAAAGGGAACCCCATCTCAGACATGCAAGGAATACATCTTTCAAGCATGACTTTTAGATTTTATCCGTTAATTCAGAACTTTTTTCCTGGAATTTTAATCCAGAATTATTTATTGACATGAGACAAATAAGCTGCTTAACCTCTGTTTAAGTGCATGTTTAAAAAATTATTTTCTTTTGCAGGTAACACTCAAGTTTAATGGGGTCTTTCAGAGAATGAGTTTATTGTATTGGAGGTTGGGTAGAGGTTTGGGTCATTTGGTGGAACAAAGCAAAGGTTTTCATGGTTTCCACAGCTGCTAATCCTTTAAACATTATATCAGAGGGGAAAAAAAAAAAAAAAAGAAAAAAAAAAAAAAGAAAAAAAAAAAAAGAATAAG
>CM021765.1:145109093-145126868 GCA_011076525.1 Nettapus auritus
AAAAAAAAAAAAAAAAAAAAAAAAAAAAAAAAAAAAGAAGAAGGAAAATAAGAAAAAAAATGTTCATTAAAAACTGTCCACATTTTCTGCTTTAGAAATTAACACAATGCTGCAGACATATCAGTCCCTTTTCTATTTGTCTAAGTAAACCAGCTTATGTGAATAAGGGAAACTGAACAAGACCTCTTCCAAAAACACTCCACCAGTCAAAGCTGGAAAGGTCAAATTGTTTGAAAATGACTAATGATTAGTTTATAGTTCCTTTAATACACAGGTTCCATAACAATGGAATTAATCTTTAGAGGAAAAATATTAGAAGGTAGTTTACTCCCAAGGGAGACGTGCTGGGGTTTTGTACTAATAGTTATGATGAGCACTCATCAGGACAGACAGCAAAACCCCAGGACATCTCATTGTTTAATCAGTTCGGGTAATATCAAGTTGATTAATCAGCTGCGCTTCCTTCTGACAGAAGCTGTTCGTGTTTGCAGCAGTGGTAACATTCCTCATCCTGCATAACGTTGACAGCACTGAACTCTTAGGAACTCCAGTCTGACATTGTGCAGAAAGAGCGATGTTTCATTAAGCTCTTCATATATATATATATTTTTTTTCCTAATTTGTTTTTGAACAGCAAAATACTTTTATTTGAAATCCTAGAAGCATTTTGTCTGTGTCTTTTGATTACTGCTAGTGTCTCAAGAGTGGAATGGGTTATTTAGTGTTCTGGGGAAAGTCAAACTGTAAACCTTCCCCTTGACTTCCCTCAGGAGAGGATTTATGTTTAAGCGGAGTCTTAGTTTCTCTGACAAGATTTTTATTTTTATTTTTTGAATGCTACTAAAGGTGTAAGGAAAACTTAAGGACATGTGAGCTTTCTGCATTTCCTGTCTGCAGCCCACCAAATTCGTGCTGAGCTGATGTGGAGCCATATGGGTGCATGCCAAACCAGGTGTCTGTACTTCATTCCCTCGTGGATAACTGCAGCACTTTCCCATCTCCTGGGTCCACAGCTTTCCTCCTTTCTGAGGGAGATTCTTGTAGGCACCCTGAAGTATTTTTCTGCACATACACAAAAGATGCACTTACATTTATGTGCTTTCATATTAAGCTATTTTTAATACAGAGATAGGTGAATGGAAAATGAAAACTAGGTTCATAAACTCCCATGAGGATAGGTCACTGTGTATATTTAGTATCCATTCCAGAACTACACTTCAAGGGCTAAATTCAGTGCACAGGGAATACATTCTATTAACTGTATTTTCTAAGCATCACAGTTGTGGTTGTGATCCAGTGATAATAAAAGTGTTGTGCAAGTGTATCATTTGAAATCCATACAATTCATGGATGTATAAGTTTGAGATGGAAATAGAACCCGATTGGCCATCATGGATTCCAGCATGCTATAACTGTATGTAAGTTAAATTCCTGAGCTTATTACAATGCAATGAGCCTGTAACTGTGAGGAAGAAAATTCCATTTTTAATTTGAAGTGATCTAAATTAAATAAAGTGCAAGAAGATATACAGTGGTTATATATAGCTGGATTGTTGTAGAGAAACAAAACAATACTTTTTTTTTTTTTTTTTTTTTTTTTTTTTTTTTAAGAAAACAATTTAAAACTATTTTATCAATTTTGATTTATACATTTTTTTCTGAGAGCATGGAAACTCTCATTTATCCATTCTGCACACAGGACGGAAAATGATTAAATGGCAATAATGATCAGTGAGATTCTATACAGCCATTTACTTTTACTATCCAATAATGCACTTTAATGTCTAAAGTGTCCTTTGGTGACAGCTCCAAAGCAGATCACTGGTGTTTGCTAGCACTAAAGTGCTTCCTTTTTAAAATAATTTGTTGTGCATTTTACATGGCCATACTAGGACATCATGCTTTAGTTATTTATTTATTTTTGCTGGGTATTAGGTGAAAGGTTTAAGAAGGAGGCAAATGAGTGATATAAGTACTGCCTGATTTTAGGCATTTGTTTTCAGAGTTGTTTGAAAGGGTGAATTTGAGAAATATGCAAACTATAAATGGAACTTTGTGTAGTCTAGAAGAAAGAGGCTTATATTATTGGATGTCATTGTCTTGTGTCCTCTCTGTTTGCCTCTCTCTATATATGTCTTCTTTTGTCTAGTTGCAAAATAATCATAAAGAGATAATGTTTGCAACTTGCAATTCCTATGAAATTGTGATTAAAGAACAAATGCATGTGCATTAGTATGTGCTATTATCCCATTAGGGATGGGAAGAGAAACATACCTTTGAATTTCAAAGACCTTCAATGCATTAAATTGGAAACAGTCATTTAATGGACAGAGAAGGGAGAAGAAAGGCTATCTCTCTCTCTCTCTCTCTCTTTTTTTTTTTTTTTTTTTTTCCTTGTTTGTGTGTGTGTTCTCTTCTTTTTCTTTCTTTAAAAATTACTGAAATAGAATACTGTGGGAAAAGTCAAGTAATCAGTGAGCATTTAAGACCATCTCAGGGCAAAACTTAAAAGCCTCGGTTCTTGCAGAAGTGGAATTTCTGGACTTCAGGTTATGGCTCCTTTTTAAATTTCTGAGATAACAAACTGGACTAGCTAGCTACCTGAAATCATGACAAACATAAAAAACATTTAATACTTCCAAAAAAGAAAGAAAAAAAAATATTTGTCTGGAGTGTTTGTTTTCAGCTGATCAATACATACAGTCTGATGTCATAGGAGGCTGAACATAAGATTAATTGGGGAATTTCACTTTTTCTAGGGCCAATTATATTGTTTTGTTATTTGTTACCAAATGATGCTGTAGTCTGTGTTTAGTTGCTACCTTCCACCAAATTTTCATAGAGAAGCCTGGAGCGTGCAGTCATTTCTGCATAATAGCAGATCCTGAGTGAACAAGAATGTGCATTGAAGCCAAGAGGGCCTTTGGTCATCTCTTTGTCTCCAGAGCTATGGCTGCTATTACAGAACTGGGGCTTCAGCTTAAAAGTGCTCTGAATTCTTGCAGATAAAAAAACATGTGGAAAGTACCTATGAAATGTAGGGATGAAAAGAAAATGAGTGTTACATACAGATTATATCTGTGTTCACCTCTAATCTGTTTCAACCTCTTATGGTCAAAAAAGCAAGATAGGTAACACTGGACTCTGGCCTACCATCTTCCAGTTTGACTTTCCAGAGGATATATAAATTGTATGTTTTACTTCAGATGCACCTCTAATATAATCCTATACTTCATTTGCTACTGAGAAATAAGTATATGAGGCACTGTTGCCATATGTACATTTTATGAACTGATGGGGAGGAGGAATGATTGCATATTATACTTCTGTTATTTTTAAAATCACAAATTTATATAAATGTTTATTGCTACCCAGTAGGAGGGGATATCCTACATGTAAAGGTGGCCTGTGGAGATATAGTATGTGTGAAATAAGATGAATGCAAGAAAACCTTGATGATGTAGAGAGCTGTTATTTATTTATGTTCTGAAAGCAATATGCACATCCCTTGCAAGGGGGAAATTCATAAAGGGAAAATGCTATGAAATGAGCTGTATAAATCTTGAATAGCCGATTCACAAGTTCTCCCTCTGCTTTAAAGGGATTTACTATAAACATTTTTATTTCCCCTCTGTGTATGAGGAGGTGCCCTGATGACCCCAGAGACATTGTACAAAGGCCATCCAGGTCAATGAATGCCTTTGCACTGGCTTCAGTAGGCTTTAAGTCAGGTCACACTGCAAGAGTTGCAGTGTTCAAGGGGTTGACATTTTTCAGAAATGCATTTCCTTTAAAACCTCATTTATGAAGAGTCACTAGTTGTATGATTTTGTTCAGATTGAGATGAGACTTCCTATCCATAGTCTTAGTATAGATGTAATTTTAACGTATATTTTTATGTAGGTTTCTGGGAACTGAGCAAATATACAGCAGTACAAAGGGAGGGAGGTGATGTACATTTGAAAGCCAGCAAAGGGGCATGTAAAGTACTCACTTTGTCTGAATATTAAATAATAAAATTCTACAGAACATTTTTAGGACCTTGAACTTTTATATGGTTAATTCTGGTGTTTTCAAACATTTAAATGGCAGTTTTACATTCTTGGGCTGAAATCTGTCTTTTTCAGTTTTATTGATTGAAATTTGCAGACTTCTGCTATGCTATCTGAATTAAGGGGAAGAAAACAGGCTAGAAATACTGAATAAGCACTGGAAATACTGAATGCACACTTCCAGTCAGCATGGGGATAAAAAGAGGAAAAGCTACATATTTGAAAGGGAGCATGTTCCTGACAAAAGAAAATACTTCCAACATAGTATACAGGCATATTTCTAATTTTACTTTGTGATAATGCAAACAAAGAATAAAGAAAATCATAAGTTTTGCACATAAATAATACTTCACACGGAACAGTACTTTTCCAAGTACTGGTGAAAGAGAGAAGGTGAGAAGAAAGAAGGTGAGAAATGAACCCAGACAACATCAAATATTCTCAGTATTGATTTTAAGGGAATGTCAGAAGGACAGTTCTGCCTCACCTTCCATATTTTCCTGGATTTGTCTTGGTTCTTGCTAGATGTCATTGGACAGGACCAGGATTGCTTGCTCCCTCATGATATATCATGGTACCAATCAAAATACAAAAACCAATAGCAAATAACTCCCAAATTATTATGTGCTTTGACATATTTTTCACCACTGAGGGAAACATCAGTTCAATTTTTAAATGTTCTTTGCATTCAGGATGACATTCTTAATTGATATTATAAAAAAAAAAAAAAAAAAAAAAAAAAAAAAAAAAAAAAAAAAAAAAGTAATGTAATCAATTTAGAGAGCTTTAAGAAATACTAAAAATTGCAAAACTCAGAATGAAATCATGAAATACAACAACATTGCAATTTATATGAGAGATCATAAGCTTTTCATTCAAGCATGTGTTACACAGTCTTCTATAAATACTGTTTTCCTTCCCAATTTATTCTTGCTGTCAGTTTATTTTTTAAAGATTCTGTTGTACTATTCTGCTCTTGAAGGATAGGGTGGAGGATCACCCTCATGTAAGTCATACATAGTGGTCTCGCCCATATTTCAGAATGAGGGAAGCTATGTACCTGAAGTGTAAAACCTTTATACCTCTTACACATTTTTAGAGAAATTTAGAGTTGATGTAATGTGTGGGGAAAAGAGACACACATTTCTTTCCTTTGCTTCAAATTTTTAGCCTTCTTCTGTTTAGCTTCTCACTACACATATTGTTTTCTAGTGTCTTCCCTCTCTGAGGTAAAGATGTAGCAGACAATGTAGAGTGATGGCCTATTGCCCAGTAGGACAATTCCACTTTCTCTTCTGCCATTTCTGATCACTGCCATTTCTAATTATTCCCTTCTCAAAGTTATTTGCCATGTCTGGCAAATAGATAGGTATGTCTGATGAAACTTCTCCCTAGGCTCAGTCCATTCAACTGAGCAGCTGATGTTCACTAAAAGTTAACCCTAGAAGATCTCTGGCATATCACTGTTTACCTTGACAGACATCAGGCAGGGTAATAGCAAAAAAAGCACAAGTAGCTTTGTACAGTTACAACCAGATCAGCAAGTGAAACGTACTGGGATAGTTCTCTGGCATTGAGGTTAAGAGACAGAAAGTTACTTGTGTCCATGGTGTTATGTCCAAATCAGGGTGGCCACATGCAGACTGGCACCTGGACCTGGTGCTGGGATGGACCACTACCTGGAATGGGCCCCATGCATGACTGGGAGCAGAACATGTAGAAAGCATGGGCTGAAAGCAGTCCTAGCTTGTCTATAGGCACTTCTTCTCATTGCTTCTCTCAGACCATTTAGCAGATGGGCAGAAATGGCAAGCAATCCAAGGGTCACCTATATCTTTTGCTGCTGAAGATAGAATGCCATGTATTTGCTGTCCAGATGGCTCCCAGACCTAGATAGGATAGTTCATATTTCAGCTATTCCTTATGCCTCCACATCGTGCTTGCTTTTAAAGCATTTGCTTTATTTCATTAAATTGTGCATGTAATTAATATACGTACATTGATTTGAGGAATGGACTTAATGACAGGGAAGGGGAGCCCTGCTTTCCTTTTAGGCAGAGGACTTTGATGGACTGGATATGTCAGGCAAGAGAAGTGTGCATTTACCACAGGGGGTTATTGATTCTCCTAGGGTGCTCCTGGCTAACAATGGTGTCTTTAAAAGATGAAAATGCTTTGGGTTTAGGATGGGACATGAGCCAGGAAAAAAGATTCATGCAAGGCATTTTCAAAGGTGAAGAACTGTAAGGTAAGCAATTTTCTCCTGTAATGCATATACTATGTAAGAGAAGAAAGCCAGCTCACCTTAAACATTTCATGCATGTGTGCCTTTCCGCCTTTGGGGCTGCAAGAGGAATTCTTCAGTGTAGGATTGCAAGTGAGTCAGTAACCACAAAAGAAGTGTTTTTGGTGAATTTTTAATCACATCTTGATTTGAGCATCTTGATTTCCTTGTTTTTGTTTGTTTGTTTGTTTGTTTGTTTCATGAACTCCCACAAAGAATAGTCCCTTTTCAGAAACATGCTAATGCAAAGTAAGGAGAGGGACTGGTAAAGAATTTAATTTCAAGGAAAAATAATTTCATTTATAGGAAATTGATTTTAGCAGACATGATGAGAATATGTGTGTGCATCTATGTGCATGTACAAATGCATATACGTGTCTATGTACCTGAATATGTATATATATGTATAAATAGGTGTCTGTAAATGTAAATACATATATAAGTATAGATGTATGTATAGAGGGATGAGTATAGTTTTATGAGCATATGTAAGTATGTGTACACTTGGAGCATTCAAGAAGAGAACAGAAATGATACAGTATGGTTTAGGTATTCAACTGTGTTGCTCAACTGGATAAACTTCTAAAGAAGTGCTGGTAATAAAATCCACCAACCACCCATAACTATAAAATGTTAATTAATAAAGAATCTATTTTACATGAATTACAGCTGAATAAGCAATACACAAGTATTTTTCATTAACAAAAGGTTTGTAAAGTTGCTAATTTGCAATGAAGTCTATTTATGGATTATATCCAGTTATAGGGAAAGAGCATAATAGCATAATAATCAGAAATACAGTAATTATTTAGCCAAAAACAAAACAAAATAAAACAAAACAAAACAAAAAAAAGAAACAACAGAGGAGAAATACATAGATGAGAAAATATGAAAGGCTCCATTTAATTTTACTTAAGAATTTGTAAACTATCGGTTCTTGAAATATCATCATCATAACTTCATAAATTTACCTCAGCTATAAGTTCATCATTGTATCAAACATTTGATCCAAGCACAAGATTTTCAGGATTTATGACTATATATTTCCTGCTTTTCTCATCTTGTCTGACAAAAATTTTGAAGAGAGTATTGAGCCTGAATGCTGATTTCATATCTGATATTATAAATTATATAATATTTCTAACAATGTTTATGATACTTCATCTCTACGCTAACTTTGGATCTTTCCGTATCAACGACGTTATTTAGAATATTCAGTCTAAAAAATGCACCTCTGCTCCAAACAAATGTACCATAGTTGCTACATTATGCATGGTGTCCCACTTCACCACTCTAAACAACCTCTGGAAGTGATATCTTTGCTGTCTCTTTAATGTAAAAAACTGCATCAGTTTGTGCCTCAATGGTTTGGTATATGTGGAGGAGATTAAGACATATTTTTATTATTCTTGAATAATTTTACTCCTTTCTGGATCATACCCTTTCTAGCACGTTCTTTTTTATTTTCTCTGTCTGGTAGAAAAATGGAGGCGATGTCATATCTCTGCAGTTTTACAGAATATAACTTAGAGATATGACCTGTTGTTTTTTGTTTATTTATTTTTGTTGTGTCTTTTTTTTTTTTGGGGGGGGGGGTTCAAATCATTAAAAACATACTTTATGGAGAAATGTTATACATGCATTTCTGTTTCTTTTCAGGAATCATGGCAGGAATGGCCTTTCCATGGCAGGAAAGGCTCTGTAATGATCATGACTGTGCATTTCAGTGCCTTCCAAGGATTTATTTCCTTTTAGATTTTCTGTGTTTTCAGTATTGATTTTCATCAGTATACTCATGACTTTTCCCTTAGTTGCAGGTGCATGTTGGACTTTCAGCTGATTAATAGGTTTTGTCTTCATGTGGAAAAGAAAAGAGAAAAATACACAGTAACTTTCCAAATTGTCTTATTTTACACCTAAGTTGAATTCAATGTTAGGCAGCAGTTAGTGTCATTAGAATTGCTCAGCTGAGGTAGAGCTTTCACTTTGGTCCACACGCAAAAAAAAAAAAAAAAAAAAAAAAAAAAGGCAAGAAAATTCCTTTATTTCATCAATAGCAAGTCATATTTGGCCTTATTAAAAAAGAAACTAGCTTCTCTGAAGTCTGGTTTAAGTAGACAACTTTGTTTTGTAGTACCATTATTCAGTTCACTTCCATCAAGAGTAAATTCACTCTAACTACACACCCACCAACACAGCAGTATTTAAACTGAAAACACAGCAAGGCTTCTCCCTTAGTTCTCATATGGGGGTACTACATCGTAACATGTTGTTCTGGAAAAGTCAGTCACTCAAGTCTATAGCTTCCTTCCACTTGAAGTTAGGCTGACGAGCTTATGCTAGACATGTTTTTCCTTGGTTTCATGACTGCCCATGGAGAGAAAGATTAGCCTTCATCTAAATCAGGTTGCTGTGGGACTGAAAGCTTTGTTCTCCGCTGACTGTAGAGGAAGAGTAGTTTGACTCAACTCTTCAATTAGGCATTTAAAGTTTGGTTGGATTTATCAGAAGGTGGCCAAACCCTCTGAAATTTAGCTTGTTCTTGCAAGAGTTTTGCTGTTGATGTAACCCAGAGCATGCTTCCTGCTGCTCCTGATTGCCCTGAAGCCATACTGTAGGAAAGCAGCTCAAACCTCTTTCCACCTTTCCTCAAGTCTTCAGCAGAGCAAAGATCAGATCACAGAAATTTGTCTCCCTGGCATTTCATTGAGACTATCCACTGTTTTACTGCAATGCAAGAAAATAAAACATATTGAATTTGGCAAAGTGCCAATGATATAATATCAAGGAAAAAATTACAGAGTGCTATATTGAACTTATCCTCACATCTTTAAGTAAGAGAAAATACAGTCGTTATGCTGACTGAAATCCATTTTACCTTAGGTTTGTGAAATAGACAATTACATTTCCTTCTTTCTTTACTGAAATAACCCCTGATCTCAAATTGACCTTTTCTGAATTCAAAGTTTCTATACTAGCATCAAAACCAGTAAGGTGAAACAGCAGTTTTTACCCTCCTATTCAAAAGTATCTCACAAAATTATCTGAAAAATAATTAAAAAAAAAAAAGACCTGTAAATTTGACTTAATCAAAGGAAAATAGTAAAATATACTGAGTAAAAATAAATTAGGTTTATGTACTACAAGGATTTAAATGTCACTCCTGGCAGGAGCTAAGGACATATTTGAAAAACATACTAGGAATACATCTTCATAGCCTTAAAGCAAGCTATACATGAGGACTACTGTATTTCATTACATAACAATGACAGGAACCACATAAATAACAACAAAACTGCTAAGTTACAAGAATGAATGTGAAGTTTCAGGGACTCCGAACCCTAGAGCAGTGATTCTTATTTTACTGTATAGATGTCCATCCTCTATAAACAGTTTGTATTTGGTTATGATAGGGAAAAAATATTTTGGTTTTGTATCAAATTAAATTAAGAAAAATTATTAATTTAAGATGCCCAATACTTTCTGAAATAATAATAAGAATCCCATGGGTATAAATATTTTTTTTCTGTTTTCGGATTCTTTTTTTCTTAGAAGTCTCTTACAGTGTATTTTCAGTAATTTTTTTTGAAACTAAAATATGTATAAATAACAATTGCATCCTAAAAAAAGGAAGCTTGTTTAAAGAGTTTTCCTTACCCTATTCACTGAACATGCAATTGGGCCCTTATTGTAATATTACCCTTCTAGGGCTATGGGGCACAGACACAGCAAGCATGCCAGAACTCACTTTGCAGGCTGAGAAATACAATGGATTTCTCATCTGGAATAGAAGCAGGTGAAATATTTAAGTTATTTTCTTTCTCTTTGTCTTGAATGAATACAGGGAAAATCTTATATCAAGTATGGCAGTTTTTACTGAAAAAAATGTTGCATCTGTGGGTTAAAAATCTCCAAAGAAATAATCTGAAGAAGAAATTATGTTTTTAGCAACATCTGCCTGCAAAAAAAAAAAAAAAAAAAAAAAAAAAAAGCTGAATGGGAGGTTTGTAGTAAACCTGTCCAGACTGGCCAAAATTCTGCTGTTCCATTTTAATCTGATTTCTAGTCCTCTCTGTTTTCATAGAAGTGTATTTAACATCTGAATGAACAGCTCCCTCACAACTCTCTGCTAACTCTTTCTCCATTGTTCTCAAGGGTCACAACTAATAATAATTACTTCTGAGGAAGAAGTTTTTCCTATGATGAACTAAACCTAAAAAACAAAACCCAAAGAGTAGTACAATACCCTCAGGACAGCATTATTCAGTTTTAAATTGCTCCCACTAGAAGACTGAGAATTTTACACATATCCAGAATTGCTTTTACAATAAAAAAAAAAAATAAATGTTCTATAAGTGACGGTATCATGGGAATATCAACAGCACTGACATAAGTCTAGTCAATCTGTGATGGAAGCCAGCATTCCTTGAGCTCCTCTTTCTTCCTTTTCACACTTCTTCCTGAGTCACCCCTAGTTCTCAGTTTGGCTTTATTTTTCAGTATTCATTGTTTGATAACTGCTATTTTAATTACATTCAATTTCTTTAAGTATTTGTTCATCTAAAATATGAGTTCACCTCTCCTGATGTGCCATTGCCCATATCAAACACATTCATTGCATTTAATCTGGAGTCTTCTCAAAGTCTGCACTCACTTTCATAAGGAGATTTCCACTTCTCTTTTTGACATTCTCATTTTGAACATCTTTGTCATGTTCTGTTTTTCTGCCAATATTCAATGCATCTATGAGGTGTTCCTTTGCTAATTACAAATTTCTTATCACTATAAAGATGACATTCTCTCCTGGAAAAGAATGCTGTTACTCAAAGGAGATGGAGAACAGCTATTCCATGTATTATTATTTGCTATATACACAAAGCGAAGAAATACTGTAGAATAAAATGAATGACATCATACATTGTAGGTGATAAACATGGGCTGTAAGTAGCTAAAAAACACTTCTCTTGCCTGTTATTTATATACGAATATTGTATGTGTACTATCAAACTGTTACTGCAGTTCTTGATGAGACTATGGCACATCTATTGGTACCCATTCTCTTGCATTAAATTGCAGCTAAAACCTGTAGAGGCTGAAATCAATACCACAGCAATCTTGTCCCAATCTCTTCTGTTGCTGTTTTTAAACAAAGAGAAATGTAAAAATCTCTTTAATGGCAAAAATGCATAGAAATAATGGGCAAGAAATGAATCAGGCACATTTGTTCTGTTCCCAGAGACCTTCCACTTTAGTCAGGTAAACTAGAGCAGAAATATTTATTAACTTCAGGCTTAAAAGCTATCTTATCTAGAAAATACTCTGGCTGCAGGGGAAAAATACACTTAGGGATAGTATGTGGAAGAAGGTAGACTAAAACACACTCCTGGACAAGATAGGTAGCACAGTATTTTTATGACCGTATCTGCTACAACAGAGAAGTTTGCTTTGAGTTATTTACATAAGCTTTCTCAGATTTGAAACTGGAAAACTGAATGTAGATTTTGTGTTCATTGCAGCTAGAGTTGCGATTCTCGCTGCTTTATCTGGGGTGAGGAGTGCTGACTATGCAGGTTCACGCTCTGCAAAGGCACACTTGCTTGCAACCATGCCAGGCACTTCGCTCGTTTCCTTTCTTTAATTTCTTTACTTTGTGTTGCTGAGAGGGTTACGGCAGATTTTTGGTTCACATAAAAGTGTACAGTGTTAACTAGGTGACATATGGGTGGATGAAACATTACTGATTGTCCACTGCAGCCAGGGAGGCCGAGTTTCCATAGAGATAAGAAGGAAAAGTGCTCCGTGCAACCTAATTGGTATGCATCTCCAGATCAGGTTCATTGTGCTTTTGCTAATGACAGGGTTGTCTCAGTAATAAGGATGGTGCACTGGAGAAATTTGCTGCCTTGGTATATTTTTCCCTGGCAGAAAACTACTTAGAGACTGTAGTCAGTAAGAAGAGTGACTGGCAGGCTGAAGGGGCTGCTTAGCAGCATATGGGGGAAGGCTGGCGCTCTGTGCCACATGCATATGGCTGCCATTAAACTCCAGCTTTGCGCTTTGTGTATTTCTGGTCCCATGCCAGTAAGCCCACCTGCTGCAAGAATACTTGTAAAGCACAACTCAAAAGTGATTGAAAAGCTACTAGAATAAACTGTAATAACACAGTGCTTCACAGATGGGACATAATTGCAAGCTAAAGTGTACAGCCTCTGCAGTAATGAAAACACGAGCCATTAAATTAAAATCATAAGGAAAAAACTATAAAAGTCTGTTGATTTTTTTTTTTTTTTAGTTTTATTGCAAAACTTCAATTTTCTTGCCCTCATTAATCAAATACCATAAAACTACAGTGTTACTTTGTCAGAGTGAAGATTCAGGCAATTAAAGTGATGAATGTAGATAGAAATGATGTAACTTTTGTTATTTACTCACTTGGATAACTTAAGACTTAGGCAGTGTTAGGAATGGAAAGCTAACACAAATCTGTCAATTTGCAGATTAAGGTACAGTTGGGATTTTGCACTTGGAATTCACTTGTAAAAAAGTTGGTTTACAGGAGAAAAGTGTCAGTGTAGATTTTGCTTCTTTAATATGTTACTTTCACTGTTTATGTAATTGGTTTGATTTTGCTTAAAAAATATTCAAAAAATACAGACTTTAAAACTGTGTAAACACACAAAACTACTTGAGCTATATCAAAGCGGTTTTAATTAGTGGTAGTGTGGTAATAATGAAATCGCTAATCTGACATGTAATTAGTTGTACGGTGTGTATGAGTGTTATGTGAAGCTGAATGGGCTCAGCAGGGCCCTAATACATTCTGGCCTCTCAAGGCGTTCTCTAGTGGAGAGAGGCCTGACAGAGCCATCTTTGTTCTGTTCCTTTTCTGTGGGTGGGCGATGCAAGGAGAAAGAAACATTTGTTTCACAGTAGTCACCGAAGTAAACAGGCTCTAAAAGCCTTTTTCATTTTTAATTATGCATTTCTCCAGCATCCGTCATAGCAAAGTCTATAGGACAGGTTTTAAGCAAGCCAAATAATGCCTGACTGGTTAAATATATATACATGTGTGTCTCTGTGTGTGTATATATATATATATATGTAAATACTTAAAGGAATAACTATAAATCTAACAATTGTGTTCATCTTTACAAGAGGGTCTTTCTTCGCTTTAAAAAGATGAACATTTTTCAAAATGTGCCGTTTTTACAGAATTTACGTGGGAATTACATTTGACCTAGTGAAGACTTTGGCAAACACTAGAGGTGCTAATGAGACACCTGTAAATGTTTGATCTCATCTCTTTTCTCCTCTGGAATTGGTCTAAAAAAAAAAAAAAAAAAAAAACACCTCAGAAAAGATAGCATCCATTCATTAGCTGGCTGAGAACTCATGACAATATCAGATGACTGGCATTTCTTAACATGCTTCCATTCAAAATAAATGTTTTTTTCATTGCCAAGAGGAAGGTATACTGGTAGCCTATGCACTGTGAATTACCAACAGGCTACCCAAAAGTATATAAAAAAATGTCTGTACCCCAGAAAATCTGGACAATAATTCAGGTAAATGTAGTATGCGCAACTAAAAGATTGTGGTCAGCTTTATTTGCTTTAGCAAAGTTCATTTTTTCCTTAGTCAGGCAAGGTAACCAGGCATCTTCTCCCTGAATGAGATCAGTTTGTTCTTGAGTAAACAGAACATAGCATGTTTTGCTCACACTTGGTAAATTTAAAGCTTGCTTGAGTGATTAGAGCCCAATTATTGCCAAGCAGCAATATCCAGGTGCAGACAAATAAACACTGAAGGCAAAGTGCTTATAATCAGTTGCTGGTTATTATTACTACAAGTCAGGCTCTAATGCTAGTGTTTATTACACAATACAGGTATCTTCTCTGAATCAGATAATTTAATCATTACTCTCCCACTGGTGCTCTGATGCTTGTATTTTATCAATATTTTTAGTAATAAATGTTCTTATTATCCTTCTATTATTGTTATAAGACCACACAGGCCCTTTCTTTTCACTTAGGACCATTTATTTGATGTGATGTTTGTACATCTTGACTGAGAGCTATACCAGGTAGTGGGAAATTATTTGGAAAACTTGTCAAACTACACTAAGTCATTTATTTATTTGCTACAAGCATCACATGAGATTGCTAGGGGCATTGGAATGGGGAATTTTCTATGTAGACATTGTTATTATCTTCTTTAATGAAGCTCATGAGCAATAGTAATGTCTAACTGTGTATTGTCACTTTTGCAAACAACCATTTTTCAAGATTTGGCTCCAATATTGTGGTCTAGGAATCAGGGGGCATGTCTACAGGTGTAAAGTTCAATTTGCAAAAATGGGATTATGCTCCCTTCTTTTTATGCTTGTCCTCATTCATGCCAGATTATTGTATATGAAGGAACAGCAGTAGTGACCTCTAGGTTGCAAAAAGACTAGGGTTTTGTGCTTTTCTGTCTCGTAGTAAAGCAGATAAACTGGAATAACACTGACATGGTGCATCCATATTGTTCTCCCCAGGTACCTGCCCTATTGAATCAAAAAACAAACAAACAAACAAACAAACAAACAAAACAAAAACAGAATTTGAATGATTGTGTTACCCATCAAAGATGTGAAGGTATCAATTAAATTCAAAGGAGAATTTAATGACAAATTTGACCTTCTCATTTGATTCATGTGTTTTGAAGTCAGTGAAACACAGGTGGGCCCAACATTTCTCCAAGCTTTTCAGTCAGTTTCTTGAGAGCCTCAGAAAGCTGGGTCCCACATCTGCTACAAAATGCTCTGTCTGAAAACTGAAATGCATTAATCACTAGGTGTTAAACATCTATTTTTGCTGAGATCATGGCCATCTTGTCTTAGTGCACTGCTTGGTATCAGTAAGGCTAAAAGAATTTGGCAGTGTAAAGTTTTCTATCTGACACCCCCCCCCAAATAAAAAAAAGAAAAAAAAAATCAACAATCAATCAGCCAACCAACCAACCAAAACCAAAAAACAACAGTAAAAAAGCAAAGCAAGCAAACTAACAAACAAACATAAAAACAGGCTTGGCTAAAAACAACAGCTTCTTTACAATGAAATATTGAAAAAATATGTAGGAAACAGCAAGTTCTACTTTTAGTAATGTAATATAATGTCTCTAAGATATACACTGAATATCATGGGAACTGAGAAGCTCCAATAGCACTGCACAGCACTTACTAGACCAAACTCATTTGTCTAATTCATGAGAACTCAGGCAGAAGAGATGTCCAAGACACAAGTCCTTGGTTATTGTAACCCTGGTATTGTGGCCCTTTAACCACATACTGACAAATATCTTGGCTTGGGGAAGGGAATAGGATGACTTCCCATTAGAAAATGACTCTTCCCAGTAAGCAAGGTAAAACCACATTTCTTCTCTTAATTTACTTCTGTATGAGTTTGGCAGAAAGAATTTTTCCATTATATGATAATTTTTTAAATATCACTTGTTGATTAAGATTAAAATTGAGTCTTTGGTTTTGAAAACCCGTCCAGACATAATTTTGAATTGAGTTAATTAAAATATTTGGTTTCAGTAATTCCATATAGTTTGACTTTAACCTTTTGTTCTTCTTTTAATAAATACACGTTTAAAACAATATACATGTGTTACATATGAAATGCACTTACTACTAGATATTTTTCATGTTGACATTTCAAGTGGGAAAATATTTTTTTCCCCTTGGAAAATGTCAGAATTTTTGTCAATTACAAAACATTTTCCAAACTTTTCTTGAACTGGAAAATACTTCTAAATCTACCTTTTAACAATGACACTCTGGACTGCTGTAGAATTCACAACTACCTTTAGCAAGCACATGGAATGGTCTCACTTGTACAGGTGAGAACACAATAATCTGGGAGAGGGGAGAGAGCACAGAACAGTGAAATAATGTGACCTTTGTCTCAACAGCATGGTTTTAGCAAAACTCATCAAAATGTTGATGAGAGAGTGCCTATGAGAGTTTTGCTTCTGAAATTCATGGGGCAACAATTTCGTCAATATTTCTGGCCTCCTTGCCACATACAGTAGCATCCTGAATGCACAGATTGATATATTTCCTTCACTCTTTCAGGGCATCCCTGCTAGCTGAGTCACATCCTCTGCTTGGGTGAATACTCCAGAATTTCTGTCTTATCTGGAAGTTTTACACAGACCATACCCTGGAAAGTTAAGGCAGTGTGGTGCTAAAAGCTGAGGAAGAGCTTGCGCTTTACTGCTAATCTTTCTTACTATATCTCAGGGAGTGTAATTTATTCATATTACACAATTAAAGAAAGCTGTAAGCTGCTTTGAAACTGTAATGGACTACTAATATACTGGCACATGGCTCATGTTATTTGTTCTGGAGTACAGCAGTATCATTTTTATTTTTTTATTTTTTTCTAACTATTTCTCAATTCTTGAGCTAATTTAACACATTTATGCCTGTCAGTTCCAACCTGTAATTTCTGCCCAGCCCTTGTTGATTGTAGATCCATAAATAGTGTACTGCTAGACCACAGAGTTCAGGCTGACTCTTGAGGACTGGATCAATTCAATGTCAGCACCATTCCTGTCCAACTTTATCTCTGTGCATTTCCATTTGTCTCAATAGCAGGCTTTCAAAAATAATTTTTAGGGCCTAAGCTTGAAAGACAAAGAGCTGGAATTAAGGCTCATTGCCATAAGCAAGGACCACTGCAAAACCAGAGTTTTTGAGAATGAGTTTATTGTGATTTCATGGAGAACAAACTTTGTCAAAATTGTGCAGATTACAGAAACACACTTTGAAGTATTCAAATTTAATGAATTTGCAAGTTTTCATTAATTAGGGAATTTTTATTGTTGGAAATAGCTATATTTTCTATTTGTGTTTTTCTATTTGTGCTTTGCAAAACAGTATCCATGGAAAAAAATAAGTAAGTAAAAATATGCTTTTTGTTTCTGACAAATATGGGAACTGCAAATTACTAGTGGAAAATGAATATTTTCATCTTTGTGTGAACTTGGTGAAAAGCCAACATCTTCCACACAGCTGCAGAGGTGCAGGGCCAAATTAATTCGTGGTGCAATTAAATGGAGTTTTATGAAATGACATGAGTAAGAGTTTAGTCCCCATGTGATAAAAACAGTACATATAACTCTCATGGTGGTAAATGGTTGATTAAATATGGTATTGAATAGAAGCTGATGTATTCATATATTTCATTGGAGTTGAAAAGGATAAAAGCAGGTAAATAACCTATTAGGTTTCCTTTACTTATAGCTCTTTAAGTCCTAGTTCTCCTTACGAACATACTTGCTCTTCTGTCATGTCTGCCACCCCCCCCCCCCGCCGGGCGCCCCCCCCCCCCCCGGGCGGGGGACCGGCGGGGGGGGGGGGGAGGGGGACGCGGACGAGACCGGGGACGG
>CM021765.1:145135742-145148306 GCA_011076525.1 Nettapus auritus
AAGAAAAGAAAAGAAAAGAAAAGAAAAGAAAAGAAAAGAAAAGAAAAAAAACACCACCACCACCAACAAAAAACAACCAATCCCAAAAGAAAAAAAAAAAAAAAAAAAGAAAGAAAAAGAAAAAAGAAAAAAAGCCAAAATAAGTTTCTGGTTAAACCTTAGTTATTCACAGTGAAAATTCTTCTGAATGCTACAGCTGGGCTTCTTGGGGAGACAATAATTCCCAAGATACACAGCAGACTCCTCGGTTATGGAATCACTTTTGTGCAGGAAGCCCGCAGTCAGAGAGTATCAAGGACTGGTGCATCAACTGTCCAGCTAGTGAGACAAAACTACACAGATGGTGGATCTTCCAAGCCATAGCATCTATAAAACAACCCACAGGTGTACTTTAACACCAAATGAATTACATTTGTTACAAAAATGTAAATATAAATATAAGTGTTCAGTGTGTGCACTTCTGTGGATTTTTAGACATATTTTGCGCAGTAAATAAAATGATATAATTTAAAAACTGGTTACACTTAAAAAAAACTTTGGGTGACATGTTTTGTGCAGTAAACAAAATTATATATTTTAAAAGCTGGTTACACTTAAAAAAAAACTTTGGGCAACATGATGTTCCTTTTACTTCCAAAATCCCCAGTGCAAAATTCAAACTTGCACAGTAGTCAGGTCAAAAGGCTCATCATACCTATTTTTTTTTCCATTGAACAAGGAGTCACACAACGCCTATGGGTCATTTATGTAACTTTTGTTATAATGTCTTTCATGGGACTGTTGTACAAAACATTTGTTTATTTAAGTGACTTTTAGGTAGCATAGATCTCTCATTTTCATAAATCTCAGAATAATGGAAGTAATTAAAGCATTTTAATTTTCTAATTACTTTTTATGAACTTCTAGGTCCCTTTTAAGAAAGCTAAAAACACAATGAATTTGTGCTTGAATGAATGGCAAGCCATTCCCAATTATGCTTCTACCCCCTCCCTTGGAATTAGGGAATGGTTAGACATGTAAATGGTTAGACAACAGCAGGATACTGGACATCAATAAAATCTTATGATGATGTAATTAATTGCTTATATGATGTAACATTGCTCTCAGCTGTTTATTTCAACCTTATTTATTTATTTGTGGCATTAGAATATGCTAGAAGTAAAATATACATTTGTAGTTAAGCCTATGTATGTGTTTGTTTTTAAATTGTTTAAAAATATTTTAATAATATGACCTGTGTCCTTGCTGACATTTGGTGCATGAAAGCTAGGCACTGCCGTGCTCTCTTTAGTACTAAGAGACCTATTCTCTTTTCAGTTGAAGTTACTGGGAGTTTTTGCCACAGAAGCATGGTCATAACCAGGATAGGTTATCATAACAGGATAACTGAAAGAAGCGTAAGTGTCCCCCACACTGGCAGGTTACCTAGGAGAGGGTAGCAAAACATAATAATTATATGTATCAGTTACTGAGTTTTGTTATTGAGAATCATTGGTAGAAAAAATATGTACAGGATATTCCTAATTATCCTTTCAGTTTGGTAGCATATTCAAAACACTGGAAGAAATCTGCACTTCCTTCTCTTTTGCTCTCTCTATCAGAGTCAACTTCGTCTTACACATTAATCATTGGTACCTCTGTAATTTGGCCACTGTATTTTTAGGCCTTCCAGGGTGCCCAGGAATGCTTTCTGTTTAACAGTAGCTGAATATATATATATATAAATATATATTTAATTTAAGCTTCTTCTAAAATCTTATAGCAGAGTGAATTGTTGCATGTGTTAAAGTTAATGAGACAGTTAGCATTTTCATTCTGCCCTAAAAGTGTGGGCACTTCAAAACAAAGGTAACAATTCTTATGCCTGCTTCATTGCTTGATTGTGTTGAAAAGTGGGAACTCACCTCTAACAAAGGCTAATTTGCTGTAAAGTTCATGCTTTCTCTGATATGCATCTTCTGGGTACTTCAGATACAACTCTTTCCCACAATAAGATCTGAGAGGATTATTCTCTTTCTGAAATGTTTCAGAAATAGCCGTACTGTTGACTGGAGGGCAGTTCCATTTGACTTGTACTGAGGTTGGTTGTATATTGTCTCTTATTCCCTATTTCTTTTGGAGTTGCAAGAAATTATTGCATAATTGATTTTACAGTTGCTCAAGAGACCTTGAAACATCTTTTCTTGAGCTTTTTATGTTGAAGTTCTCAGGAACAGCAAGGTGAAAAAGAAAATGAATAGCAGATATTATCTTCCTAAAACCTGTTCCACAGGTAGAGCTGTATGCTGCAAACAAGGTTTCAGGAACAGAATCCACATGATGAAATGTTTATTTAATTATTTTTGAAGTTATAGATAATTTCCTGTACCAAAAAATATATATATGTATTTTTTCATGTTTTATGATGTATCTTTCTGTAGTTACCCTAGATCAGGAAAAGAAAAATATGGCTCAAAAAAAGTGGCTGTGATTTCAAAGTGTTTTCATTAGTGGACAGAAGTCCAGTAAGCTTTGCTTCTCTCTTCCATAGATACTTAAGAAGTAATAAATAGTGCTGGGAGATCTTGGAAGTTGCACAGCTGGTGTTCAGCATTGTATTACTGGTGAAGTGTAATGCTACATCAAATATTTATTAATCAGCAGTCCTTATGACATTTCTTCTTGCTTTTAGTGAATGACGTTTGGGTGATAGAAAGCTGACAAAAACAGTTTATTAAAAGAGAGTTATAGATATAGATTGTGTTATTAAGCATCCTTCTCTCTCTTTCATTGACGATTTTACCAGTGCCCCTCTGAGGGAAAATAGAAAGATCTCTGACCATTGGTCCTACAGACCAATCCCTTTTTCCCCTCCCCCCCAAAAAAGAGGAATGTTTGTCTGAAATTCCTGGTTCCTTTAGAATGTCCTGAAAATACAGCTTTGGAAAATGAGTGAACTGTAATAATAACACTCACCAATTCATATTTACTATTACTGGTACTTCAGAAGGAGTTTGATTTGCTCATGTCAGAGGATGGAGTATGTATTCTCTAAGCAAGTCCTCAGTTTCTATCCTACCTTTACAGAGATAAAGGTATTTCAGTAAAAGTAGGCAACATATTATATGTACCTACTGTGACATTTAAATGTAGTTAGAAAGGAAAAGGGAGGAACCGATGCAGCTGACACTTCAGATATTTATTAATTATCTGTTCATTGACAGTGATATACCAGTTTCTTATTACATCTGGTTATAAAAATGCACATAAGCAGTAGAATGGCGATCACAAAAGCAGTATTTTTTAACAAGTTAGTTGTCATCCTTTAACATTTTTAGGAGGTTTTCTATATCTCATCATTTTATTTTATTTTATTTTTATTTTTTACTGCATTGGTGTAGACTATCAGATTTGTTCACTTTTCCTCAGGCTAATGGAACTTGCAAGATTTATTGAAAATATATCTTGCCCAACATGAGCAAGATGCAGAAACATATCTTGTCATTTAATGCTCTTAATTACCTACCTTTTTTAGATTTAGTACTTAAACTTCAGAACTGTGTTGACCATGACACAGTTGAAGGGCTTTACTCATGCTGGGCAAGGAAAGAATGATTTAGGTATTTCAGTTGTATTAAGATGAACCATGCTCCTCTTTTCTCAGTAAGTTTGGGTTTATAGACTTATAGACTTGCACAGATTTGGAGTTCTCTTCTTCTTCTTCTCGTTCTTCTCCTTCTTTAAGTCATATAAATAATTCTGAATAACACTACTTATAAGATGATCCTGCTGGCATAAGAGCTGTGTAAACATACTGAAACTATATTGTGTAAACACAATGAAACCAGAAGTCCAGTTCTGAATTGCTTAAGCCTCAGACAGCCAGTGAGAATGACAAGATAGCCGGATGGGGTGCTGCAGTTAAGTGTGAAAATACATGTAGGTGTTTTTGGACTAGAGAGGAACGATTTCTAGATGTCTTCTTTGAGCTTGATAAGAAAAGCTTTGCTATAGATTGCACTAACTTAAAATGGTGGCCAGTGGTGGGCATTTAGCAACCAACCCTTCTTTAAGCTGATCATAAGACAGTTTCAAGGCAGATGTCTATGTCCAACAGACCATTTGAACATTTGAGTATAGCGCTTCATGTAATGTTGTTTGAATAGTTATGGCTATGTAGACGTGCATGTATGTATGTGCACAAATGAAGATAAGGGAGAGAAAGAAGTAGAAGATATAGCATAAAATAAAAGGATAAGTCATAGAAATAGGCCAGATGGACTCAGAGACACACTGAGATAAGTCTTTATGGTCTGACGAGTCATCAGAATAGTATGATTTTGAGTATACCTGTGAGAGAGAGAAAAATCCCTTCAAGAGCTTTACCTCTTCTTACTTATGGAGAGCAGATTTAGACTGGTCTGTGTGACATGAAAAAGACTGCATCAAAAAAATGATTGAATCAATTACATATACTTAATTTCTGAAACTGTTTTCCATTGTTTTTATTTAGAATGTTATAATTATTTATTTGAAATTTGTTCCATTTCAAGACCAGGACTTAGATTTTTATATATGAAGTTGGACTGGAAATGAAAAAATAAATGAAAAAATATTTTTTTTAATTTTATTTTTTATTGAATCATCAGTCTATTTTCTGGAATTAAGAACTTTGCTTATTGCTATTCTGTTGTGGATAGTCATCACTTACACTGATAGGTTCTTTTAATTACCATTTCAGAGTAAAATAAGCATTCATTATAGTACAAAACAGGAGAAAAAATCACTAAGCAACATCATCAGACTTCTTTTTTTTTTTTTTTTAAACTGATTAGCTTAAAAGGTATGCCCATCATGATAAGAAAAAGTAGCATGAAGAACACAGTTGAGTTCAAACACACATGGTATTAATCTCAAATAATGAGCATTGCTTCAATTGGCAGGAGAAACTACACTAAATAGATGGTAAGCTACAACTGGCTTCCTAAAAAATCACGGCCCTTGACTTTAATTTGTCCTCTGCACCAGTTTCTTGTATTTAAGAATGCTTATTATTAGGTCTTCTTGCTGTGCTCTCCTCAGTTCCATGCTACTAATTGGTTTAGAGTGAGTCTGGTGTTCTCTAATACAACCTCCTCTGAGGCCGCTAAGTCTGCTGGAATTGCCACCACCCACTGTCCTCTCAGTGCTGTAACAACTGCACTTATTACACCATATAATATCTCTTTTGTAACATTTTCCAGTAATCTCTCCCAATCCAAAATATATTCTTGATGTGGTGTTGGCATTGGTATTCATCTTATCTTTTAATGGTAAAATTAAAATTATTTTTTTTTCTCTCTGTTTATTAGTTTTCATTTTTTAAATACAAGAATATGTTTGCTGCTGCATTCACCAATGTTCATATATCTGGACATGAGTTCTATGTATTTTCTGCATGTATATATGGATATGCGTGCTTGTATATATGTGTATTGAGTAGAATCTTTATATAGGTAATGAGTGGATCTTTAAATACATATTGGTATGGCCAGATGAAAACAGATATATGTTCACCTGTTTGTTTTACCAGCTGGCCTTGTTCCCAGAAAGGTTTATCAGCTTGGGCATGGTGCCATAGTAGCAGAGCTATTCAAATCATGGGCTAGGGCTTGTTCATTTTCAGCCAACTGATACCAAAAACAAGACAAGGCAAACTTGCACACCTAGGTATATCACAAAGTCTTCTGAAAATCACTTTGTGGGATCTTCCCTGCCTTCTGATTGTATTATATGCCAGGCTGACAAAATTTACTTTTTTTACAAAACTGAATTTGACGGTGAGAGATTTGACAATCTGTAGGGAAAAAAAAATATATATATATATATATATAAAAAATTTTTTGTTCTGAAAGTAGAATACATTTCTTCTTACCTCTGTAACTTGAGCCTGTTTTCCATGCTGGAAAATTTCAGGGAGAACCAGTTTTCTACTCTGAGCTATTGTTTCTTTCTTGATCCCGTTACAGGTATCTACTTGGCACTTTATCTTTCAACCATCGCCTGCAGGATCCACTCTCTGGAGGTACAAGCAGTTGACTGAAAGGAGGTCAAAATAATGCTTCGGGGTAGCCATGGCTCCCAGCTAATTGTTCCTTTCAGCTGTTTTGGGGAAAAATCATGATTGAAGGTAGCATTTTTCTAAGACAATAACCCTTGCCATCACCATCAAATTCAGGGAGATATGTCTTATGCAATCCCATATGTATTACAGAACATTGGGATTTCTTCTTGACCACGCTGTCAATGAAATTAGGGGACTCAGCCGTTCTCTTTTTCTACCTCTCCCCAGTGAAACTATGCTGTCACTGGACTAGGATTGTATACAGAGTTCTTATGTCCTCACTGAGGTAGAGGTCTTTTTTCCAGTTGAGAAGTCAGACACTTTTCAAGACATGCTAAATTACTCATTTTCACACCTTTTCCAAAGTCTCTCAGCACGTATAGCCAATAAGCATCTCTGCAAAGGGAGGAGGAAAAAAGATGTCAACTGAAGGCCTGCAAGATCCAGAACAATTCCTACCAACTTTCACAAACTCTTCAAATACCACTTTAACAGTAGATTTGTGCAGTTGTTAAGGGCGCTAGAAGGCAGCACCTTCACTCATTAGTTTATTGTAATGTTACAGAGGTGACTTGGAACCTTCAGTGATCAAGGAGGAAACAGGATTCGAGGACAGATTTACAAAAGTTTCACCAAAGTTTTAGCATGATCATGAGACTTCCCCTCCATTATGGAAATAAGAAGTCCTTAGGGAAATCATAGAATCATTAAGGTTGGAAAAGACCTCCAAGGTCATCTGGTCCAACCATCCCCCTACCACCAATGTCATCCACTAAACCATGTCAGTAAGCACAAGTTCAACCTCTCCTTAAACACCCCCAGAGACTGATGCCACCACCTCTCTGGGCAACCTGTTCCAATGCCTGACCACTCTTTCTGAGAAGAAATATCTCCTTATTTCCAAACTAAACCTCCCCTGGCACAACTTCAAGCCATTCCCTCTAGTCCTATCACTGGTTACCTGTGAGGAGACTGACCCCCAGCTCCTCACAGCTTCCTTTCAGATAGTTGCAGAGAGCACTAATGTCTCCCCTGAGCCTCCTCTTCTCCAGACTAAACAACCCCAATTCCCTCAGCTGCTCCTCATAGGACTTGTGTTCCGGGCCCTTCAGCAGCTTCGTAGCCCTTCTCTGGACAAGTTCCAGGACCTTGATGTCTTTCTTGTAGTGAGGGGCCCAAAGCTGAACACAGAGCCTCACCAGAGCAGAATACAAGGGGATGATCACCTCCCTGGTCTTGCTGGCTACACTATTCCTGATACAAGCAATGAGAAGTAACTATTAAAATTTGCTGCAGCTTAGATATAATTTGCAAAAAAATCCTCTGCAAACATTTCCAATCACATTGTTTCACCAGTCCTGATGCTGCCAATCATCTTGTCTCATGTCCATGCAAAGTGGAGCTTCTGACATTGGACAGGTGCAGGCCTTAGGCTGGCTCCAGTCCTTTGTTTATGTCTGCCTGACATATGCCTCCTTGCTTTTCTCTGAAGTTGAAGTTTTCTCAAATTAGAATTTTTGGTGTTTTTGTCACATAATGTGTGTGTTGATCTAAACACAGCCTGCAGAAGTGCCCATGCAGGTATTTACAGCTTTTGGAAAAGACAAAGCAGTCAGTTCCTAGCTTCTAGGTGGAATGGTTAACTCTTTTGTTGCAGAGTTGTTGATAGTTTTGTCACAGTAGTAACTAAGAAATGTAATGGCAGATTTCGGAAACCGGATTGGCTTGAGCTGATCCTTCCAGTTAACAAATATTTATCCTTCTCTTAACTTAATCCAGTCCAGCTCACTGGATAGCTTGTGGATAGACAGCTGTTGCTAACACAATAGTAATAACTTCTGCAGTCCCAGGACTTTTTTCACAGAATCACAGAATGTCTAGGTTGGAAGAGACCTACAAGATCACCGAGTCCAACCTCTGACCTAACACTAACAAATCATCCCCTAAACCACATCCCTAAGCTCTACATCTAAACGTCTTTTAAAGACCTCCAGAGATGGTGACTCGACCACTTCCCTGGGCAGCCTATTCCAGTGCCTAACAACCCTTTCTGTAAAGAAGTTTTTCCTAATATCCAATCTAAACCTCCCCTGGTGCAACTTTAGCCCATTCCCCCTCGTCCTGTCACCAGGCACATGGGAGAATAAACCAACCGCCACCTCACTACAGCCTCCTTTCAGGTACTTGTAGAGTGCGATAAGGTCACCCCTGAGCCTCCTCTTCTCCAGGCTAAATAGTCCCATCTCCCTCAGCCGCTCCTCGTAAGACTTGTTCTCCAGACGCTTCACCAGCTTCGTAGCCCTTCTCTGGACTCACTCAAGCACCTCCATGTCCTTCTTGTAGTGAGGGGCCAAAAACTGAACATAATACTCGAGGTGCGGTCTCACCAAAGCCGAGTACAGGGGGACAATCACATAACTGGACCTGCTGGCCATGCTGTTTCTTATGCAAGCCAGGATGCTGTTAGCCTTCGTGGCCTCCTGAGCACACTGCTGGCTCATATTCAGCCGACTGTCAACCAAAACACCCAGGTCCTTCTCTGACAGGCAGCTTTCTATCCACACATCTCCCAGCCTGTAGCTCTGTTTGGGGTTGTTGTGCCCCAGGTGCAGAACCCAGCACTTGGCCTTGTTAAACTTCATACCGTTGGCCTCGGCCCATTGGTCCAGCCTGTCCAGATCATCTTGCAGAGCCTTCCTACCCTCGAGCAGGTCGACACACGCACCTAACTTGGTGTCGTCTGCAAACTTACTGAGGGTGGACTCGATTCCCTCATCCAGATCATCGATGAAGATGTTAAAGAGGACTGGCCCCAGCACCGAGCCCTGGGGGAGTCCACTAGTGACCGGCCTCCAACTGGATTTGACTCCATTCACTAAGACTCTCTGGGCCCGGCCATCCAGCCAGTTCTTAACCCAATGAAGCGTTTTGTTTATGCTTGATGTTTTTTGTTGTTGTTGTTTGTTTTGTTTTGTTGTTGTTGTTGTTGTTGTTGTTGGTTGGTTTTGGTAAGAATTATAAAAGTGCCGCTCTAAAATTGTATGTTTTATCAGAAGGTGAGGGAGAAAACAGTTAGTTTGGACAGTTTGAACAATTATGATTTAACATCTGAAGAGAAGGTTCTTAGAATTAATATGACGGTTTAAACTTGCAGATAATATTTTTCTGTGTAACTTTCAAGTCATTTTTAGAACTCATCAGAACTTCTCATTTATTTTTCAAAGGAAATGTTTCCTCTTGCTGAGATTTCCCTTCAGCACAGATTAGAAAAACAGCAAAATTTCCCTCTGAAAATATTTTTTGAAATATTTATTTCTTGATTTTTTCCTTGAATAAGAATGAAACACTGAATTGACATGAAACATTTTGATGAGTTTTTGTCATGACATATGATTAAATAATATATTCCCATGAAACACTTCCATGATTCCTGATGTATTTCTGGCAATATTGACCAACTCTTGCCATTGCTAAAATGACGGCTCTACTGTAACCACTTCTGGCTCTTCTGGATTGCACTTATTCCCACCCCACAAAGTTAAATTATATACTTCATTGTCTCTCTTAAAATCTGATGATCCACTAGGTCTAGTGACTGCAAAGAAATATATAAATATTTTATTCTAATCTGTCTCTTTTGATATTTAAATGATGGAATGGATATGTAGAGCATATATCTATTAAGCACATTCCTTTTACATTTTACCTTCTTTATCAGTAGGCATGTTTTCTCACAGCTTTTCAATAGAATTATTTTTCTTCCATCAGTTATCTCAGGTTATCCTCATAATGGAGGATGTGCAAAGTACAACATCAAAAACAATTAACCCACTTTTAGTTTCTCAATGAAGGGTGGTTTTAATGCTACAGTTTTGTGTACTAAGTATTCCATATATCTAGAGTTTATTGTGTTCTCTTAAAATATTAATTCCTCTAATATGATGTTTTCACACATACCTGATTATCCCTCATTTTGCTTACGAGGTTATCAGAAAATTATCACCAGATGGGATCTCTGAAAGAAAAGTTGTTCCAATCTTTAGTTCATCTTTCACAATTTGTTCTGCTTAAGATTGTAGAAATACTTTTAGCACTTTCATGTCTTACAACATCCTGATACAAAGATGCACTTAACATGAAGTAAACTAGTAATGATTTGGAAGTCAATACAACTATTTACATGCGAGTGCTAGAGTCTTTCACTTGCCAAGACAGGAAATTTCAACTGTAATGTAGAGCACTGTATGAACATTTACTTTCTATTAGGTCATTTATAATAGCTTGTGTATAACCTTTATTTTTTTTTTTTGCTTTCATAGACAACATTTGCCATCCTTGCTCACAATAGAGGAGATGTAATTTGTTTCAGATTGGGACACTCTTAAGAATGAAAGAAACAAGAAGAAATACTGTTCCAAAATCATCTCTTATACTGTTTTTTGAACTGCTGTGGCATATATGTTATGAAAGACAGAAGCTTGCAGTTTTATCCTTCCTTTGTGACTACTTCATTGTGTGAGTCAGAACAGGCAGGCAGCAGGAACAACAACAGACCCACGACTGAAACGTAAAGAGTAAATTTATTTTCATTACCTTGCCAGCTGAGGGATCCCTGAAGCAACACCAGGGCAGAGGGACACAAGTGGGGGGACACAAGCACCTCTAAGCTTGGTCCATGCTAGAAGATTGCTCACCTGTTGTTTAGACCTGTTTATCAAGGGTTCATGGAGGTCTAGTTTAGTACCATGCTGTGATCTTCACTGTGCTTTTTGATGTTCTCCATACCAAGGCTGGGAGATCAAGTGTGCCTGACAGGACACTTCTGAGTCTACCAAACAGAAGCCATCCCTATGACCCCCCTCCTACCAAAACCTTGCCATGTAAACCCACTACATGTGCTTGTCCAGTTCTTCTCCTGCACCAAGAACACATATCCTACCTTCTTTCTGCTGCAGACTGATTGACCATAGTATATCTTTCATTTTACCTAGAGAAACAGTAGAGGACTTCTTAGATTCAAAAAGAATATGAATCATCAGTATTAAAGACATTAATTCATACATTGATGGGTTGATTGTCTCCAGTGTTCACCTTCTTCCTCCGGCAGTACCTTACTGGGCATGTAAATTCAACAAAGAGAAGGGACCGACAATAATGTTGGTCAGGCCACTTAAACATATGCACCAAATTTAACTGGTCAAGTTAGCAACTCCATCATCCTGGTGTCATTATGTATTTCCTTCAGAAAGAGAGAGACTGATGCTGTCTCCTTCACAGCACCTGTTTGCCATCATTATAAGTATCACTCGTGTATAAAGCTAACAAGACTACTCAAGTACTTTAGTCTTTTGAGCTGAGATAAATGTCTAAACCTGGGAGCTGCAAAAACTCACATCCTCTTTAATTCCAACTTAAAGAATGCTACTTAGAGCTGCTTCCAGCTTTCTGTGGATTCAAGTGGATATGATAGTACTGGTTACACACAGGTCATATTTTCAAAATTTTCTTTGTAATCGGAGTGGCTATGTATTTTAAATTCTGAGATGTTGTGAAAATTTAAATTCAGCTAGGGAATTTAAATTCAGCCCACTAACCAGCACAGAATTCTAATGCTATTTGTTTTCAGGTGCCTTAGCATGCCCAAAATATTTGCAGTAAGTTGTCAGATATGACTTGGCTCCTATAGGTGATCTGTGCCCTTATGGAATGGAATCTGGAGGCTAATGGGGATCTCACAGGAGAATTTTGTCAGCTATAACACATCTCCAGAGCTTCTCTGGAAGCTCTGAGGTTGTGATTCCACACTGGAATATGCTCATGAAAGTACAGGACACTCTGGGACTAAAAATATTTAAGCCTGCATATTATTATGCTTTGTGCTCTCCTCTGCACTCATTCTGCAGTTGGCAAGTACTGTGATACTGTGATAGATACTCTGAAAGCTGCTGTATTTGTATCTTAGTATACGGATCATATTTAGCATGAAGGACTTGATGTGAATTATATCACCACCACCACCCTCACCACTACCCCCCCCCAAAAAAAAGGCCAGTATAATAACATTTAAATGAATATTGCTATTCTCTATGATAATAAAATTATCATAGAACTATCTGTAGTATTTTTAGCAGTGGAGATTTTATTTTCAGTAGGAGTAGTTTAAAGGAAACATCACTTGTTTACAACCACAGTCATTGACTGAGACCATGAGTATACAATTATGGATTGATTGATTTGTACACTTATATATTACAATGAAAGTTTAGGGTGTTTCTTTTTTCTGTATTTATTTCAAAATTATCTAAATCTACCACCTTGCAGGGCTTTGGATTTGCTATAATTAATATCCATTTATACTGTCTCTCCATCATGCTCAAGAGTTACCTCTTAAAAGTACAAGGTATCATGAAAAGTAGTCAGACTGCTTATGTTTCTTTCCTTCCTTCCTTCCTTCCTTCCTTCCTTCCTTCCTTCCTTCCTTC
>CM021765.1:145148706-145164861 GCA_011076525.1 Nettapus auritus
TTTCCTTTTCCTTTTCCTTTTCCTTTTCCTTTTCCTTTTCCTTTTCCTTTTCCTTTTCCTTTTCCTTTTCCTTTTCCTTTTCCTTTTCCTTTTTCCTTTTCCTTTCTCAGTGAGTAGAAGTGTCTTAAAATTAAAGTCTGTCTGTGTCCTCATGCCTGTGAATTAGCATGCAAAGCTAACAGGCCTTGTGCTGGATGCAGCAGTACAAGCCAGCATTGGGAAAGAGCAGCAGCCGATGAGGGAAAGGGATAGCTGCAGGAGGAGGGATGCAAAAAAAGCAAGAGAATGGGAAGCAGCTTCCAAAAGGGAGGGAAATGGGAAAGAGAAGGGCAACAGCAACAGTGGAAGGGTGAAGGTGAAGAGGGGAGAACAACTGTTTTTTTCCCTTGCATCCTGACTGAGTTTTTCTCTGAAATGCCCATGTTTTTTGAGCATATTGATTCTGTGACCCTCTTTAGCTGTTTGAACTCTCCATTAGAAAGAATCAAATTCAATCCAAATCTGTTTCTGGGATCTGTATTATTTTGCATTCCCTTGAGGTCTGAAGGAAACAGAAAAGACAAATGGTGTGATAATCACAGACCACACAAGAAAAAAAAAAAAAAAAAAAAATCACAAATAGGGAAAAAACAGCCCAGGAGAGGCCTGATTTTCAGGGACTTCCAATGTAATTGTCAAATTTCTTCAATTATTTTTTTCATTGTAAGAAAAAAAAACAATAAGCATGGAAAGTAAACAGTAGGGTCTAAAACTGAAAACGAAGATATTGATAAGACAAGAACTGGTTCAATAATTTTAAAATCATCAAATTTATTCAATACCATTAATAAATTTTAGTCCTTCAGGCAAGGTACTTTTCCTCTGTACTTTCCTGGAAAATTGTTTTGGCACCATTAGGTGATGACTCGTGAAGACATGCTCACAACAAACTCCTTTGCATTTGCTTGGCTATTGTAAAGTTGGTGCAACTTGTATAGGTGATGGGCTTTCTTCACCCGAAATCTGAATCCTTAGAATCCACAATTTTATTATAACATCAGTCTGTGCAAAACAGCAACTTGGGAATGCCACCTGAACCTTGGTAAAAGCAGAAGGCACCTCTGTACTGCCATGAACTGTAACTGATCCAGAAAGTAGGAGTAAACTCCTATGGAACTAAAATACATTAGTATAGCAGAACTATTTAAATGTGACTGCAGTGTAAATAACATCATGTTTCTTGGAGAAAGGGACAGTCAAAAGAAACTATACTAACTCAGAAAGGGAAATGAATATTGATTTAATTGGCTATTAAATGATTATCTGTTTTCTTCTTCTTCTTTTTCTCCTTCTCCCCTTTTTTAATCCAAACAGAAAGGTTAATCTAACTATACATTTAAGGCTTTTAAAGGCTCCATTACAAGACTTATTATGCTAAAAGAAACATACCTGGCTGCTGCAGTTTTCTAAATGTATCAGCGATGCATGTAATGATTCACTTAAACCATCATGGTCAGAATTCTTTTACATTATTTCTATGTAAATTGGATGCTTCACAATTACTATAATATGTGTGAAATTCCACTTATTATTTCTTTTAACATGGAAACTTTTATCACTTAACTTCAACTCACTGGACAGAATATTTGAACCATTTGCAGTCATTAGAGCATTTTTGTTTGGTCAAAACCCTTGTGGGATTATACTTTGGAAAAATAGCATGAATTACATTCAATGCAACTGAATGGCAATTTTAAATATATAAGGGGCATCAGGAGTGCTTGTCATTATACTTAGAATTCAACATTATATTTTATCTGTTATGGACTTGTTTTTACATTTGCGTCTTTTATCTTCAAGACACTTCTATCAGCATGTAACATTAAAAAAAATACAATCCATATAGAAAAAGCTATCTAGTGAAGTACACCTAACTTTTCATGTTCTGGAGAACCAATTCAAAATACTTGGGTTACAAGTTTTTTCATTTACCTTACTAGTCAGAAGATATTTTTCTAAATCCTATGAATCACTGGGTGAACAGGCGCAGCTGGAGGTCTCCCCTAGTAATACTGAAGGTGATGTTCTGCTTCAGTAGACTTGTCACAGGGTGCCACTCAAAACTTTCTAGGATTTCAGAAAGTGACAATCCACCTCAGGAAGAAGGCAGAAGATAAAAGAAAGACTTCAGAATAACAAATGGCCTCATGATCCAAGCAGAAAGAACTGTAGGAAACACTATTTTGAATGTCTGCTTTGCCATTCTCCCACAGGCAAAGTAGCCCAGTTTGTAGCCTCTTAGTTTTGAGTGTGTCTCTCTGGCTGCAACAAGCTATACTTGGAATAGGGATTTGCAGTTCAGATGCCTTGAGATTGCTCCAAGAATCCAGGGATTATTACTTATGGACTTTCAAAGAATTCTAAGACAAGTGTTTGCACTAGACAGAGGAGCAACCTAGAATAACAAAGAGGTTTTGCAGGAGGTAGTGCATGTACAGATCTTCCGTGATCCAGACTAGTAGGATGATGACTTTTGCTTATTCTGGAGATCTTTCAGGAATGTCCTTTCTTCCATCATCTTCCTACCCATGTACCTGCCATTTTGGAAGAGTGAAAATTTTCTGTTTCTGCTTGTTCTGGTTTTAAGCCTTCTCAGTCTGTTTCTATTTTAACCCATTTTGATAACATTTTCCCAGAAAAGTGTTTACTGAAATTAGTAGATTTTAATGACAATTTGCATGTTTGTTTGTTTCTCTGTCATATGAAGATGTCATTTTTAAGACAAACTAATGAAACAGATTATGATTTTAGTGTTCTAATTTTCACTCTAGCAAAGTCTGCTTCTCATCACTGTGTGAAGCTCTCTTGATTTAATTTGTGTCAAAATACCTTTAGTAAAAATATACTTCCCAATTCTAAGGAGAAATACTCAAAATTTTCCACAAGCGTTCTTTGATAATTTCCAGAAATGCATTTACCTGAGCTCACAGAACTGTTTATCTTGAATTTCAGCATCAAAACACGGAAGACACTTTAAAACCAGGGCTTTTACAAGAAAGCTGAGGAATCTTATCCTGAGCACAGGCTTGGGGGTCATGGTTTGCTGACATTTTTCCTTAAATTTGGCACTCATGCCTCTGTGGTTTTAAGCATAATAATAATGATAAAAGTAATAAATCCTTCATTTCTTTTAAAGCAAAGGCATTATACAAGGTGATAAAAGCTTTCTTTCCTTTTGACTTAACAGCTTTCTGGCAATATTTTTAATTCTATTTTTTAGAGAATACTTTGCCTCTCTACAACACAGATGCAGACAGTGGAAAATAAGCTTAACATAATTAGCATAGTTACTTTTCTTTATTTCAAAAAAAAAAAAAAAAGCATCATTTTGTATTTGAATTTGTATTCAGAATACAATTTTTGGTTAATTTTACTAAGTGGTTTAGAGGAGAATTTTATAGTTTGCTTTTGTATGTTTTGTAAATTTTAATTTAACTTAATGAATATCTATAATATGTAACCACATATCTATAGCTACATAGAATGCTTATACTGAGTATTTTGTGTAATTTTTAAAATATGTATTTGAAGTTTATGTTGTTAGTAAAATTCAAAATGCATTAGGCTGAATATGTTTTTAAAACATCCTCTACCATTCCTACCTAACCTACTTTCCATATTTACAGCATTATTTTATATATGCTCATATGCATTCTAAAATGAACTACTCTTCTAAATATTTGCTTTCTCTACTCATTAGGTTTTTACCTCACTCATTAAAATGCAGAATGAGTGCTCACTTTAATTTTTTCTTTTGAAACTAAGCTACCTGGGAAATATTATGTCATATATCTCTATGCAGTCACCAATGCAGCAATGCAGTCACCAGCGATTTAAATAGATATAGTTAGAAATGGTAAAGACTTAAGTTTCCTCATAACTCATACTGGAATTAATGGCTTTGCTCACAGACATTAGTCTAGAGGACAGAGAGTGAACAGTACTGTTACAGAGAATAAGCCACTGGCAAGTCAGGCAATTCACTGAAGACGGAATGATTAGCCACAAGGAGCACTTACAATATGCACTGGTAATTTAGGTAATTGTATTGTAGGGTTTGTAGATCCATGAATTACAGAGATCCTTTAAAAATATATATATTGTGCAATTTGAACATATCCTGAAGCAGACACCAGGAAGAATCAGCTATCAAGTAATTCAGATAAGAAAAACCTGCACTGAAGTATAGTATTTGGAAAAATGTATGGAAAGGAATATACAATAAAACTATACCATATATGTTTATCATATGGACTTCTTCACTAGGTCATTAGGTATTTAAGCATCCAAAACACAGAAAAATGCAGAAAATTAAAAACAAAGCAAAAAGGGGAGAAAACCTTAAGGAGGAGATGGTTCTATTGGAATACCACTTTAGATTAATTTATGTTATCATTTTTAAATGTCTAATGCAGTCATACTTAACCTAGCAAAAAATCCTTATATTTATTTCCTTTTTTTCACTGCATATTTTCAAAGACCTCCTATAGTTAACATTATAATATAGTTAGTTGCTACAAATAATCTGCACTGATTATAGGAAAACTGTCAGTGTCTGTTCAAGGTCTGAAAAGGCTGCAGCAAATAGCTTTTCTCTTTGCCATGGAGACTGGGGTCTGTTTTTACGGTTACTCTGGTAACCAAAGCCTTTCTGGTGCTAGTCCTTTTCAGTTACTTTAGCTATTAAACCCTCTAGTTGAGACAAAAGGAAGGCGGTATGCAGACACTTCCCTATAAAGGAAATCTCAGGGTTAAAATTGAGCAAAACTTGTAATAAAAGAAATAAATGCAGCTTCTAATGAGCTGGTTACATTGTGGCTGTGAGGTGTTTGTGTGCTTGTCTACATGTGGGAAGCAATGGCTTGATATGTTTGAATTTTAATCTGATTATTACAGGACTAGAAAATGGATTAGGCATCTTCAGTGTTGTTTCAAGGAACACATTCTCTTGAACGTGCAACATTCACAGTGCAAAAGGCATCAGGTATCAGTTGGGGGGATTTTTTTATGGGGAGGATTCTGACATTACATGAGGTGACAGATATTAAAATAATTGTAAATAGAGATTATAGAATGTTACAACAAAAGTAATGGGTTTGTTAATGGACGTAAATCATCCCACTCAGTTACTGTGATGCTTTAGAAAACAAAGTCATAAAAATAGACGCTGACCTGAAAGCTTATCATCATCATGATAACAAAATACCCAATTTAGTGATCAATTTCATGAAGTTGATTACAGAAGGTTGGCAACAGCAACAACTAAAAGAGAGAAGACTGAGTTGTAAAATATTTAACAACTGAGATAGTAGTGACACTTCTGCTTGGAATCAGTAAGTGTAGGCAGACTCCCAAATTATCTTGTTTTTCAAAATAGTAATGTTTTCACATGAGGTGAGGGCTTATTATGTTAAGCTTTTACCCTTCCTATACATTTTGGTTTGAGCTTTCTACTCCAAATAAAGAGGATTTTTCTCTGGAAGAAACAGTAGACTAAACAGACCACAAATAATATTCTTCACTACCGAACAATTCATTCTTGCTTTAACATGGTCAAACTAACTCTAAACACTGCAATACCCATGGTGATAAACCACTTTTGAGCTGCAAAGTATTCAATTATTTTTCATTTGAACTATTAAATGTGTCACAAATGTAGTATTTTAAAATGGAATAATCAGATTTGTGGAAATACCCATTTAAATGTATAGGCAAAGTATTAAAATGATAAACAAGGTTTTATGAGGCCACTGTTCTATGTTAACTTCACTACAAGAGAGGACAAGTAATCATTCCTAATACTGAGTATGCCACTGATAACCAGGTGTTCCCACACAGAAAAATAAAATATATTAAACAGCTTTTTGTTCCATTTTCTGAAGAAGACAGATATCATGAGGAGAAAGAGTGGGGAACCAAACATATATTCCTCAAATGGCTGGAATCAGAAAGAAGTGGAATATTTCTGGATTTGCTGTGGTTACTGATCAAGAGAATTTATGGACATTTGTGTTGAAAATGGGTCCTGCCATTTAACTAGTTTTTGCACAATGTTTCTAGAATTAATGGGTTAATGTAAAACTTTTGGCTAAATATGTCTGCAGCCTTTCTGCCAGCTCAACTAGTTTCCTGATTCCAAAGAACTGGATGTTTTACTTGTTAAAACATCAAACTTGCATATTCATATGTGTGAAAAAATCCTCACCTGTAAATTAGAAAAGCTGTAGAATGGCAGGTTTTGAACAAATGATCGTGCAATCACTGAACTAAACACAAGAAGCTCATGACACAGAAGATTTTATTACCACATTTGTAATTAGTCTTTCTTACCAATTCCTTGTGTTGGCATTTTACATCCCAGCAGATGTAATGTAACTGCAACCTCTTTCTCACACTCACATTGAGCAAAACCATCAGAAGTGGCATAGAAAGTCCTCAAGCTTTGTGCCAGGTCCCTCACGGCATGGGAATGCTTCAGTGAGCCAGTAAATCAACATTCTCTTTACTTGGTGTGGCAGGTAAAATGGTCAAGCTCTGATCTGCTAATTTTAGCTCCCTATTCCATGCCCAGGGATGACATCCAGATAGTGCTCCTGCAAATTGGTTACTCAAGGTTAACCCTACAGGTAGCCCCATCTTCTGCAAGAATCCTCTCTGGGCTCACAGGTGAGGATATTCTTGCAGAGTATTGTATGAATTGCACTTGGCAAATTCCTCATACTTCTCTGCACAGCCAGACACAGAGACTTGCAATCTGTTGCTTTTGACCTTTCTGTAGAGGGGGACAGAGGTCCTTACTACAAATGGTGTACATGGTGATGGGCAGTCTGTGGTCCTTCATGACATTTTGCCCATTGGCGGGGGCCCCCCCCGCCCCCCGGCCCGGGGAAATGTTATTCCCATTTTACAGCAGTGAAAGTAGAAATCCAAAGAGGCTGAATGACAACCAGATTAGAATTTTAGTATGAACACTGGGATACTAACCTTGCGTTGAACTGAAAACTTCACAGCAAAGGGCTTGAGTAAAACCCTCAGCTACACTTGAGACACATTCATCTGAGGTAAAAGCATTTCTGAAGTAGTGCAAAGCAGTTCAAGTTAAATAAAAAGCCTACATGTGTGTCCTAGCTGCAAATCACATAGTTCAGATGAAGTGACTAAGCTAAAACCACAAGATATGGTCATCTAACCCACAGATAAATTATATAAAAGTAAATGAGGTGGATATATTCCTTTTTCACAGAGGTACTGATACACAGAATGGCTTGGTGAGCACAATCATCTCCAGCAAATGAACAAAAGTCTCACAAGCACATTGATCATCACATATTTGGAATGGTCAACCCAGAGCAGAGCAGAGTGGTTCCAAAGAATGTTTATCAGTATGGTGATAGGTGCTTTATAAATATAAATATAAAAATAGCTGCTCTATGTTACTCATTTTATATAATCTTAAAATTGTATTTTTGTCAAGTGAAAACCAGAGGTCTGTGTTTTCCAGACCTTTTGCAATGACTCAGGACTGTGCACACGTGCCCGCAAAGATGTTCTGTGGCAAAGCTCCCAGGAGCCTTCTAGCCCTGCTCCTCTTTTGTAGGATTAAAAGCCATGGGGCATAAGTACTTGACCATTTGTGACTTCTGGGAGCACAGAGATTTGTGGGGAATGATGGAGAGGAAGCTTTGGGCCGTATAATTTTAGAAAGGGCACCTTTTATAATGAATGTGTGATGTCTGAGAAGGGTGGAGATGCTAGTGAAATCAGGAAAAATATTATTACTCATGAAAAAAAGATATCCAGAATGATTCAGTACAGTGACAAGCTGCTCTATTTGTTTTCCATTTTATATGCTAAGTAGGTGCTCTGCCCACATACTATTTATTGCAGAGGAATGGCTGGGGGAATTGGCCCACATTTTTCAGGTCATTTCTTGGTTGTAGCAATAATCTTATGTTGCTTAGCGATCAGCAATGCAAACATAGAGTAGATTAAAAGAAGACTTGTCCATGTAAAATTGTAATATTCATCTTGTGTAAGTGCAGACTTTTATAAAATGTCTTTAAAACAATATCATAAATGAAGTGACATTCTGAAGTATGATTTTACAATTTTTAAATCAGAGTATTGAAGGCATTTGTCTGAGATGTCTTACTCTGGTTTGAAAGTCATGAAGCACATTTTCTGAACCTGCTGCCCATGTGGGATCATCCAAGTCTTTTCTACTTTGCATTCTACAGCTACCTTCTCTGTACAATGAGGGAAAAAAAAGAAAAAAAAAAAGAGAGAGAGAGAGAGAGAGAAGAAAAATAATATTTAGATCTCTCTTTTGCCTGATCCAATGCGCAGAAGAAGCCAAAAATAAATTTGTAGAAATTAGGTCTTTTTTTCATTTCCTATGAAAGTATAGGAACATCATTCAGAACCATTATTTGCAAGTTAGCAATCAACATACAAGCAGCAAAGACGTAATTAGAAGACCAGTTTCTCTGTCTGTTAATCTTGTGGACTTCCTTCAGTTGCCTAAACATAGACAGATAGAACTATCCGAGATGACTCAGCCTCTCTGAGACAGGGGTTGCAGGTATAACATAGGATATATGGAAGACCAACAGTATGCTGGAATGACACCTTAAAAGACAGCATGAAGTACCTAAGCCATCTCAGCCATAGCAGCTATCTGTTTAGGCAACTAAGGCAACCAAGTGTGCTGTTTCAGCAATTAAGTCACAAATGCAGATGACCAGAGAGAACAATCCCCATGGCTTCTGCAGAAGGACTATCTCACATAGATCACTTTTTTTTTTTTTTTTTTCTTTTTCTTTAAAAAATGATCATAAAAATGTCCAAAAATATTCCTGACTTAATTTGTTAATCTAAGCAACCTGAAGATATTTTTCAGCAAAAAATGAGTAAACTTACTTGAGGAAAAAAAAAAAAGTATATAAAATTGTTGTAGTTTCATGGAAACTTTAAAAAAAAGCAACACATTTTCTCCTTCAAAACCAAAGTAAACCAAAAGCAACCTCAACCCAGATTCCTTTTAAACAATTTATGACGTACTCAAGTAGTATCTTGAAGCATTGCTGAGGAGCTATACCATCAACAAATGTATTGCTATCATGAATCAGTACATTAAAACACCTAAAATAGGTTTCAGTATAGTATGGACTGAAGTATCATTTAGATAATTGTAGTTTATTGTCTTAGAAAATATACCATTTTATTTTTACCTGTTAATTTTTGAAGATTTTTTTTTTTTTTCTACATCATTAGCCATTCAGATAGCCACATATTTGCCAAAGTTACTTTATAAATGGTTCATGTTATCCTGCCAATTTTTAAATCACCATCTCCCTGCATCTAGCACATAGCCCCAGTCTGGCAGACAGCTTTATCACAAGCCTCATAATTGTATTTTCCTTCTCACAGCTTCTGAATACTAAAGCTATATGACTGTATGAGGTTCTCAAGTTTTCATCAAAACATTACTTTTTCTGCCTTTCATTTGTGTAGAATATTTTTTAAAATGCCATTTAAATGTGACAGAGATTTACCAACAATACACGTGAATTAAAATTGATGGAATACTTATTACTGCTTTTTCAAAGCCTTCTCAAGGTTTTCCAGGCAGTCATGTGATATTTGTATCAGCCTTGAGTTTGACCATGCCTGCCATCGAGAATTGATTCCCTGCTGTACATACTCTAGGGCTTCATCCAAGTTTACATTTGGCAATTGAAATTAGAAACCATCTGCAAAATCAAAATTTTTGCCGTGAAACAGAGGAACATGCTTCTTTGTAGAGTTTCATTTAGCTGACCACAAAGAAGTCTGCTCTCTGCTCACCAGTGCATGTTTGAAGAATGTCTACATGGGGACTTCTATATCTTCTTCTTCGATGTCTTGGACTAGAAGCAGGACTAGTTTCATACACCTACACTGAGGCCTGTGAATATCTGTTGATAAAATTATAGTAGGGGGGCAATGTTAATTTTACATTAATTTATTTTTATTATTTTCTTGAAGGAATAACTATTTAGTAGTTAAGTATATTGGTATTCTTTTATCAATAGCTTATAACACTATCTTCAAGACTTTAGTTTTCCATTTGTAAATCAGTGTTGGTAGGATGTTTAACAGTACATACTCTTTGCCCAAGACAGTGCAATTATTTTGTTGGAGCCACAGAGAAATTCTTTGATTATCACAAATCTTTATTAAACAAGTTATTCAAATGCAGTATATATCTTTATTTATTTTACATGTTCATCAGTATTTATCTTACATGTTCCAAATATTGCCAAAATCCCTGTAAAGGATTGATAGTCTCAATTTATTAAGTTACCTAAAACTGTGCCTAACTTTAACACAAGGCTAGTTATATTGGCCCTTACAGAACTCAAGCTTAACTCTTCATGGCCTTAGTGCAAAGTTATTTGAATGTAAGTTTTTAAAGCACACTAACACACATGAGCGATAAAAATACTCCCAGCATGCACCAGCTCAACCCATGAGATGTATTGGCCAAACTGTCCTTAACACACAGATAAATAGCATATCAGTTTGATTGTTACTTTGATCCTTGAATTTTGGTTAATAGTTACTTTTAATCCCAACTTGCTGAACCTGCCAGAAGATGTTTGAACGTTTTGAGAAAGAGTGTTTATTTCATTTTTTTTATTTATTTATTTATTTTTTTTCCCTCTGCTAATTTTTAATACTAGCATAATTATAACGTATAGACTGCGTGGTTGTTTTATAGTAGTAAAAGTACTAAACACTCCTCAGGAAGTGCTTGTATTAAGACTTTAAGAAACAGATAACTTAAAAGATCTTTTACTTCAATATGATTTTCTATAATATGGTGTTACTTGGAGTAATATAACTATCCTGAAATACAGACATATTTTATACAGCTTTTGCTTGTTAGCTTTTAAACATAATTATGTGTTTTCATGTTTTAAGATCTCTAAACTATATTAGAAAATATATTGCTTGAAGGAAAATGACTGAATTTTGCAAATCTAACAAGATTAATCTGTATACTTTAATGGAAAGAAAATAATTATAGAAACAAATAAGACTTCCACAAATGATAATAAGTATACCTTTCTGTCTTTATAATCTATTACTTCCATATAATAGCTTTACCACTCAGAAAGTGTCTGAGTTAATAGTTTCATAAATCCAGTGCTTTATCCATTTAGGCCTATGAATCACAAAATTAGAGATTTTTTTTTTATTATTATTATTTTTTTTCCTTACACTTTTCCTGTAGATAGCTTTTTACTTTAAGGAAAAAATATAGGACCCATTTAGGTCAATGTTGATAGAAAACACAGATCTTTTTTTATTGTAAAATAAATAGAACAAATACATATATATCACAATATGAAATAAAATAACTCTATAAATATAACTCTGGAAACATATGTACTTAAATGATATTTGTTAGAAGGGTTGCACAGGATGTCTTTATGTTCTAACACCGAATTTCAACAGGTGCATAAATACTTGACTATTTAATCATGTTTCATCTCACTGCTCTTGCGTTTCCAAGACCTATTTTTTCACTGGTCATTTTGAAGAGCTCACTTTTTTTTCACAAACTTTTATCACTTATAAAAAGGTCTCTGTAAAAAGAGGAAGCCTGATATTTCCTACAAAATGTCATTCCTTTTGCATTAGGCCTTGAATTCCTCTTAGGAATTAACTTCATTGGTCTCCATCATTACTGTAAATTCAACTCAAATAGTCTTCTGAGGTGGGTCTCCTGGCTATCCTCAATGACTTTGGCTTGAGCCCTGTTCCACAGGACTGGACCTTCTGCGCTGAGCTTCAAGGCTGGAGCCTGAAATGCCATAGGCAGTTTCTTTGGATTGTCAGCTCAGTGCTACATTTCACTATTCCAAAGACCCATGCCTAGAGCTATTTTGTTTATTTGTTTTCCAGAGTTTTAAATACTTCAGCTGCATCCTCTGATCAGTTGCACCTCAGTGGATCCACCTCTCTTTGAAAAGGAATAAAAACATAATAAACAAAAGCTGGTTGCTTGAGAAAAGTTTAGATTATACCTATTTGTTTTTATTTAGGTGACATGCGTGATGTTGCACACTGTCCTTTCTAAGAGGACAAAGAGCTTTGATAATGTTGTACCTCTTAGGGCTCTATAGGGCTCTATATTATGTCTGTTGCACATATACACGTACACACCAACTCACATACACAGAAGACAGGAAGTCATTTTATTTTACACAAATCAGCTACTTAAAGTAAATTGAGATATATAGAATTTACCAATGAAATGAGTGATTTGATGTGAATAAAAGAGGTGGTGTGTTGTAAATCAGTACTGACAGCCAAATGGGAAAAATTGACAGAGCACTGTAATCACTCCCAACATCCACTGAAGTTATTGATCCAGAACCTCTATAATCCCCTTCACATAACACAAGCAATTTCATATAATACCTGTAATAACAGTGCATTCAAACTCAAGTAGCCATCAGAAGCTTTGTATCTAATGGTGAAGCAGGCCTCTGCTGAGTAAGTGTAACAACTCGAGCACAAAAACACCGATGACTCTTGCCTTTCATAGGTAACGGTCTACGATAAGAGCTAGTTCAGAAGATAAACAGTTCCTAATGCCAAGGAAAATGAGCTATTAATTGCCTGCTTGCTAAATATGTTGTAAAGGCCTAAAACCCTAGGTGCAAAATTGCAAGAATGTAAACTGGATTTGGGGGCTGATAAACTCCATATGGCAGCTATCTGATGTTAATTACAAGAGAGGAACGAGGGCTGAGAGGTATTTAGCTGCTGGGTCATTACATCCTTCCCAGGTGTTTTTTCCCCGTGAAATGTTGCACCAGTTTTACAAGCCCCTTCCCTGGCTGATGGATTATTCCACAGCCTTATCAAAGCTTTGCCAGCTCCTCATTAATATATAGAGCGAGCGGCACTGCTCTATATATCATTGTCTTCTTCTTGGGGAGGGCTAATCAGTCAGGCATTATCAGTCAGTCAGCAGAAGGCAGGCAATCAGGCCTGACAGCGGAGAATCATGGGAGATCAGGGAAGGTTAAATGAGGCTGACAGTTGTGATAATGATGATTATACTATAAATTAAGATATGATGATAAAGGAGAATAAAAGACACAATCTGAAGCAATATTTGGTTTAACATGTCTCTCTTTTTCAGTACTGTTAAATGGCCATAACATTTATCACACTGAACAAGAATGGACATTTAACTACCATGATAAAATAGGACAGCATCAGATTGAAAACCCAACAAGTTGTGATTATTGTGTCAGGCACTTTTCCACTGGTTGAAAAAACTGGAGATAGAGCATATGTTATAATCATTCATGCATTATTCTGCAGAATGAAAAGAAAATAGATCTATTTTAGAAATGTCTTCCAGACTTCTTGATATTAAAAAAAAAAAAAAAAAATCCAAAAGGAAAAAGTTAATATATTCTCCTCTATCCAAGATCATTTTTATCAATGAAACAATAGGAAGCTATGTGATAGTTCTTCCCTGCCAACACCTCACAATGAATCTGTGTATTTATTAGGAGCTGATTTGGAGAATTTCTGTTTCTCCATTAGTCTCTTATTAGATGAAAGTTTGTAAATGAAATTATGGAATATCAGCACATCATTTTTAAAGATTGTTTTCTTGTTAGACCGATAAAATATGCTTCAAACAGGTGAAATAAAATATGAATTTACATGGTTTGAAGTTGTGAGCATATGCAATACAGTGGGCTTTATGCAACTCTTTGGTGGTTTGCTTAGACGGATAGCTGATATATGTATAATTTATGATTTTTATTTTTAGGATTGTTAACAATCCTAAATAAATATCATCTGACTGTAAGAATGAGCATGATATTGATTAGGGCATTAAGTCAGCACAGCCATACCTGGCTGAAGAGAGTACTGTGTGCATAGGTATGCTTGCCATGGAAGGAAAAGTTCAGAAATGAAAGTGTAAAATCTTTTCTTTGGAAAACCATGTGTTAATGAATTGAACCTGAATGTCTTGTATGTCTGCAAATAACCGCTGTACTTCCTGCAGATATGCTGAAGATATTGTTGTCTCTCTTTCTATATATATATAGATCTTTGTACAAAATAAAATATAATGTTTTGCATGTGTATATAATTTCTTTCACTATGTCCAGAGAGCTGACCATGCTCCTATTGCAATGGCAGAAACTGAGACTGAGCCAAAGGTATAAAGCTATACTCTTTTTATCAATCTGTTTCATACATGAATAGCTGAGAATATATTTTTGTGTAATGCACTCATATGTCGCGCATCTCTATCTGTGATATGATTGCAAGTCCACCACATACCAAAAAAGTGCAAGGAGATGATAATTTGATGAATCATTATATTATTTGGTTGCTAGCTGATCTGTGCAAATGGAGCTTTTGTGTTATACATAAGAAACAACCTTCAATTAGCGTATGTTATATTAAAGTGACAGTGCAGGAGAGAGAAACAAGTATTTTAAAAGTTCACAGTTTTTATTTTCTTCATTTCTTATCACCTCAGATCAGGAAGTATTCTCAATACAAAAGCCGATTATCGACTGTAGAAGTGGTTCAGATGACTCTGCAAGTTGGAAACAGAATAGTTTGCTTTATAAATTAAACAAAGTTGGTACATATCAAGCCTCCTATGAAACACAACTTCTCTGGAAGCTGCTCAGACACAACAGTGATGGCAGTCACTTAAGTGCCCTAGACAAACAGAAATCTTTGCTGTGATTATAGTGACTACCTTTTCCACAGTGACTGACTCAATGGAAATAAAACCAGAGCTACTTTACAGCAGGTTAAAAAAAATATAAAAAAAATAAAAATAAATGAAAAAAACCCACCACACACACCTTGAGATGACTGCTGTAGTATTGTTTTTCACTGGAAATGGCCTATTGTCTAACACACTTTAGAACAGTATTTTTATTATTTGATCAGTTCGATTTACCAGAGTGGTGAAAATTGCACACATTCCCCTCATACAGATGTAAAGGAAGGAACACAGATGAGTTTATAAACCTGACAGTCTGTCATGCAAGTGCTTATGCAACCTGCACTCTCTGGCTGTGCAGTCTGCTCTTCAGAAAAACCAAAAGATATGCATTATTAGAGTACAAGGACAGAAGACGGAAAAATGCAAAGAAATAAATGTGATCAACTGGAATAAGCTAATGCAGCATACTGTGCTTATTTATGCGTTTCTTTTCTGTAATGGTACATAGCACCTTGTCTTGTTTCAGTTTGAAACATGTTCCTGCCTCTGAATAAAACCACTAGAGTTCTTTATGAAGATAGGTATTTTGTTTTGCTATTTATCAGATCAGGTTTTTATTAAAGGAGCAGCACTGCTTCAGAGACTTTCTCACTAGCTTCTTCCATCAGTTCAAGTGCATGCTGAAGATACATTCACAGAACATCCAATAAACCAGCATGTTTTAGCAAGGTAATAAATTTCTTCTAAGAGGCAGACAGAGGATAGGCCTAGCACAACCAAGAAAGAGGGAGGAGACTGGTGCAAAGATTATGACTACGTATTTTGGGGAGATCTATTGCTAGAGTCAAGGCACTCTGTGCAGAAACACATTCAACTCAGATTCGTAGAAAATGGTGACAAAACAGGGTTCCCCTCACTGTTGAAAGCTATAGTTCATTTGAAAAGAAAAAAATATATATATTAGGTGTGCTTTTTGGGGATATGTGTGTTATTAAAGTATGTTGTTTTCAAAGCCTTTATCCATTTGTGGTGCTTATTCACCAAGTTGTGGAGGTAGTCACCTATTGGCTTAAATATCGCCTGTTAAGTTCAGAAGTCCCTTGTAGGCCTTGACAAAACCATGATTCAGGCCAGTGCACTTCAGGGTGAACAACAAATTTCTTAGGGGGGAAACTCTGTAATAACTCCACTAATATGTGATTGAGATTTTGCAATCAACTGGTCCAGCTAGGATTTCCTCTGCAGAGTTTGATAGGTGCAGGCATACATCACTGATTCTTAGAAGTTAAGGTTCAAGAGCCAGGATCTTTTGTCTTCCTTCAAACTTTTTCTTCCCTCTTTCTTGC